>VXAU01001610.1:0-37125 GCA_013399695.1 Formicarius rufipectus | reverse complement strand
ACCCCCTAAAGTGGTGTGTCATCATTGTAAAAATCCAGGTCACTTAAAAATGAGTTGCCCCAATCTTGAAAAAACAAAGTTGCAAAAACCCACCCCTCCAAGCATTTGCCCCAGATGCCAAAAAGGACTGCATTGGGCAAATGAATGCAAATCATTATTTGATAAAAAGGGGAGACCCTTGTCCCCTAGAGCTGTGCTAAAAGCCCAAAATTTGAAAAACTCCTTTGTGCAAAAACCCCAGAATTTGAAAAACATCTCTGTCAGCACCCAGAGTAATGTGACATAAATAACCCAGCCCAACAATTAGATATAACCCCTAACCCCAAAAAGGTGCATTTGAATTAGTTAGCCAGCCACAAACCTTAAAAAAAAATAAAGTTTCGTTTTGTTTGCTTTTTTCTTTGATATTTCAATTTTACAGGTAAATGTGTGGTCACAAGAACAGACCATGCAGCTGAAGCCTCCAAGATCCTTAAGTTGTGCCAAGAGTTTTCAATGAATAAAAACGTATCTAACATTAGAAAATAAAAAAGGAGGTAATGAGGTATGTTGGCTCTAACACTATTGTAGCCCAATTGTCTTCATGATGTGTAATCAACAACCATTTTAGGAGTTTTGGAACCCTGAAGGTCACTTTCATTTACTTATCAGCCCTGAAAGGGGATGGGAGTAGAAGCAAAAAAGACTCACACCAAACTAAATTCTCTTTCAGGTGAATTTATTGAGTTACAAAGAATTTGTCAGTTCCACCATATTTACAAAGGTTTTCAAGAGAATCTAGAGTTATTACTGCTACTGAACCACAAGGGATATGCACATGGCCACATCTAGATGCATACCCTGACAACAGGTAGCTCTGCTAGTCTTGCTTACAAGTCTACAGTAACTTCTACTTGATACTAAACTTTGCACATTATTTAATGCTTCAGGAAGTATTTAATCACTTGAGTGCCAGTGGCCCTCCTCAGGGCATTCCCAGGTGAACATTTGCTGATCAACAATGTAAGTCTGTAACACTGACTTGTAAAACATTAATTAAGACTTACAGTTACTCTACAAACAGAAAACTAAAAATCCAGAAAGGAGTAAGTCAGTATGAAATAAAGTAGGAGAAAAGCTGCTAATAGTATTTCAGAGGAAAAAAAAAAGCAAACAACGAAAAAACCAACCAAACAAAATAAAAACCCCACAAATCCAAAACAAACACTGAAATACCCTTTCTTGGACAAAGACAGAGGAAACATATCAGTTCTGTGCAAAACAGAAGCATGTAGCCTTGTTCCTACTTCAAGGGCTACAAAACCAAACAGAAGCCCAAGCATAATTCATTCAAGAAAAGCTGTCTTCCAGCAAGAAGTCTCTTGTGGATTATGTGCTTATACTAATGTGAGATGGCATCAGACCTGGAAAGCCTTGCTCCAAATATCATGAAGACTGTCAGAGGCACACCACACTGTCACACTGTTCTCCTCAAAACAAACAAACAAACAAACAAACCAAAAAAACCAACAACACCACCAAACAACAACAACAACAACAAAGAAACACATCTTCTCACAAAGAGTGCTACAGAGTTGATCACTGCAAAGCAGCAGCTACCTTAGAATTGTAAAAGTTCGTCCTATCATCATATCAAGGAAATTCTCATCAAGATTTGTAGCTGAGCTATGCTGAGAACACATTCAGCTCTAACAGCACACACAAGTGACACCCATGTCAGTGAGGTCAGTATGAAGATGCTCATGTGTTGAGACAGTGGGTCACACAAATTGTACTAACAGTTTCATATGTGTAAGTAAGATAAAGATCAAATCTTCAAAAATGGAATTACCTTGATGCTTGTGTGCATAGAGAACATACATGCTACACTACATCCAACTGCAGTGTGAACTGGTCAAATTCAATGTCAAACAACAGCAATGCCACACTGAGCAGGAATCAAGGTATGATTGTGAGGAGAGGTTTATGGAACACTTTCAGGCATGGCAGAATATCCCTCCCTACCAGCAGGATGCCAGAATGAGCTGCATACAGTAACACTTCTTACATGCCTCATGCACCTCTTCCAGCCCTTCAGGGAATTTGATACAGATAATGCCATAGTAACATTACTGTGGAACATATTTAGCAGATGTCTTTGCAACTTGAAAAAGCTTAGGGGGAAGTCCTATATCCAGTTTTATTGAGTTCTGTGGGGGGCCCCAGCTGGACTGGGGTCTTTGTAAAACAGTTGGAATTGAAGAAGGAACTATATTACTGCAGTCAGGTGTCGAGCACGGAACAGGAAGGTGACACAGAATGGATTTCCTGTATAAAGTGCTGAGTCAGCTGTTTAACATGCACACTAACAATGTCCAATTGAGAATTATTTATGTTACTAAAGGCCAATGGTTCACTGACACGTGTAAGTGATAAAATGTATATAAATCGCAGTCTTCTGTTCAATAAAGGATTCTGGATTCTGTTTTGGAAGAAACTTTGTCGTGTGACCAACTCCAACAGTGACAGAGTTCTATATATATTCAGTTTTAATTAATTATTCTAACACTTTAACTAAGGGATGATGAAATTTCTAGTAAATGTTACAGAAGTGTTTTAAAGGTATTCAGACCCCTCACTAATTTAAACATTGAGCAGGAAACTTTTGTGCTTCTTTTGTGAGCTAAAGCATGAATTAGATCCTCTAACTGCAAGACAGCAAAATGCAGTCATTCTAGGCTTTGCAAGATGGTAGAGGAAAAAGAATTCCACCTAGATTCCTTAAAAAAATGTAATATAGTATAACAAAAGGCAACTGATAACTAACAGTCAGAACATCTCTACAAAATTTTCTGGACCACGAACTGGCCATGGAAGACTCAATATAACAAAGGTAGAGTTGTCCAACTGAAAGAGTTCTGAAAGGTCAAGGGAAATCCACTTAGAACGAATTGTCATCGCCACTGACACAGAAGAATCACAGCTGATAACAGAGTTACCTATGCCATTTTACCAATGAGGAAGTTTTAGTACCTATAACAATTTGGACTTGATTAGTCCAGTAAGCTGGTGCTTTTCTCCTTAATGGATTAGGACTGATTGTTGGTAGACTTTGTTTCTGTACTGGGCCATCCTTAGTTTCAGATCTGTAGCAGACTGGCTTGCAAGTTTCCATTACCTGAATCATATCTTCATTTCTTTTTTTCAGTACTGATAACCTCACACTGTGATCTAAAGTTCAGGTTTTGAAAAGGTAAAGGGTTAAACTATCAACCTGAGACTCAACAACTGCTCCTTCCAAATATTTAGTGCTTGAAATTGAGACATTCACAAAGTCCAACCTAACAGCCTACATGCATTGTCACACACTTTGAACACAGCTGTGTTAGTGGCATTTTACTTCTCAACAGATTTTACTTTCCCTTGATCTTCCACTTTTTTGATGGCAGCTTGGATAGCTTCTTGATCACCCAGAAACTGGTGAGGTCCCAGAGGGTGCAAATTCTCATCAAGTTCTAGAAGTATGGGCACACCAGTAGGGAGAGTAACATTGATGATGTCCTCATCGGAGATGCCTGCCAAATGAAAAACACAGAGTTACACCTACAGCTTCCTAATTGCCTATTGCCTTATTTCTGATATCATCTAATCTTAAAATAATCAAAGACATATTCCAGACTCCATCAGCTACTCAAGTGTCAATTCCCAGCTAGGTCATAGCTTGGTTATTGCTTTATAAAGAATTAGAGGAGAGAATTCTCCACCAGGTGAAAAATTTCTTCATTTTTTCAGCCTAAACCCCCAAAAAACACCCAAAAAAACCCCAAACAAACAAACCCCCCCCCCAAAAAAAACCCAAACAAAACACACACACAGCCCCCCCCCAAAAAGAAACACACACNCAGAAAGAGATTACCCTGGAGACTATACCATTCTTTTAATACAGGACATGGAGGACAATAGGCTCTCCTCCAGAAACAACCTCTGCTACACAACCAATACACACAGTCTCTTTAAAAAGGCAGGATACTAAGGTTAATTTTTATCTTCAATTTTCTAATTTTCTATGCAAAGCTTCTCACACAAGCTGTCTTAAAAGACAATATTTAATTATTCTAGTGTAAGGATCACTCTTCGCCCACAACTGATTTCTCATAAGCAGTGTCCACAGTACTCTTCTCAAAATTACTACATACAGGAGGATATTCATTTGCCCTTTCACATGACGGAATGGGGAAGAAAAAAGAAGGAAGAAACCAACTTTACAGCTTAAGAATGTTTTCCTGTATTTTTCCACTTCACTAAAAGACTGTTACCTCGAGAAAAATTTTATTTTAATTAAAATATTCTGAGGTTCTGACCTCAGTGAAATTGCTGGGTATTTTTACATCAAAGTCTCCAGGGCCTCCAAGTGAATTTTGAGACCAAACACCCTAATAAAGTTTTCACACAAAGTCTAAATAGTCACATTAAGAAGCAGTGACTGCAAAGACATTCTCTCAGAAAATGAGGCAAAAGAAAGGTAGTGTCATTGGGAATGTCAGTATTCCTTTTTTCAGAAGCACTGAGGTCACAGCAACAGCTTTAAGAAATTCATACTTAGAAGCTTGATTGTGTGCATTTTCTAAAGCAATGACACCACATAAACTAGAACAAAGTACACCAAGAAAACATCCTTTTCATCCTTTTGAGCAGTTGACAAAACAGATGGTTCTCAGTGCAAATTTACCAGCGAATTTTACAATAAGGAGAAAAGCAGATCCAGCACCTTAACAGGAAAACCCACACCAGTCAAACCACTCAGTAATAGTGGGATGACAAAAGGTCAGAGAAAAACAGAACTAATCATGAGGTAGGACTCATTATGCTCCTTGCCCAAAGACTACACATACATGCAACTTTTGCAGTGACCTATTCTTGCTTAGATTAGCCCAAGCACTTAGGTTAGCCCTGAGTTTCAGGAGAGCATGGAGCACCAGAAACAAACCTTTGCAAGAAAAGTACACTTTCTTACAATACCGAGCATCAGTCTTTTAAAAGAACTCACACTCCGACAGTTTAAGCAATCCCTGCATACAAGGGATAAGTAATTCAACTGTTGTAAGCCAAAGAATCAGACCTACAGAAAATAACTCAAGGAGTACCTAAAATTTTTAAACCAGCAGAGAAATCAATGAGGAAAAATACTGAGTCTGCTTACCAGGCACAAGTACAATTCTCAAGGACTTTGGTTTGCAAGACAAGCAGCCAAGCTACCTGAGCTTTTATTTCAAGGATTCTTAAACATCAGATTTTATCAACATACATGTTACCACGTATCCACAGAGTATCTGGGCATAGGAAGTGTTCTACACACCTCCCACATTCAGTCTCCCAGACTAAACCATTCATGTATACACTAAGCAGATGAAGCCATGTAGGAGAGTTTAGGCAACCCACATAATGTGGTCAGGAGTCATGATATTTAAAAGGTTTTTCCCTGGAAATGGATTAAACAGAACTGTAGCTGCACACATTCAGGAATGCATTTTACTGTTTTTACAGAACAAAAAGTGACCACAATGTCATCTAGTATTGATTTACAAATCAAAACAGCGCAGTCCAGGATACACATGCTGCAGTAAGTACGATGGCTTTCTCCTCAGGATTTTTCCTCCTATTGAAGCATTGCCTCACAGCCAGAAGTATGGAAACACAAGCTGAAGTCAGAAAAAGATTCTAAAGAAAAGCCACAAGATACTGTTATCTCAGCACTGCAGTGTATTTGTAAAGTATTTCTATTCTTCAGGAAGCAAAAAACTGAGCAGGCTTCTCACACAAACTCTTCAGTCAGAGGGAAAGTTAGTTCATCAGAACATTTCTCCAACCAGAAGGCCAGGAGGCTAGCAAGGGGTTTACATCTTACACTCCAGCCATTGCAACTGCAATGCAATGCAATGCTTGCAACTGCAAGCTAACAGCTATCCAGTTACTTCATGTGCTGTAACTAAAACCAACTGACCTTTTCTTGCACTTCATCTGATCTGGCCTATGTCACAACCTATCCTATCTCACTGGGAAGAAGAGTGAAATCAGGACAAGGTCTCAACTGCTGACAACAAAGTGCAACGGGAAATAAAACCACTGAAGACCCTTACCTCCAGTTTAATCCCAAAGCCTGGGTCTCAGCACTGCTGAAGGGTACTGTGTTGTTGGAAGCAGTCTTTACCCAAGCAGGTTTAAAACTCAGATCCTACCTACTTAGAGCCCTGAGAACCCATAGGCATTACTGAAATACTCAGGACTACTTCTTCAGGATCTCAGATTAAGTGCTCACTGAGCAACTACATTCCTCTAGTGGGGATATCTCCCATGATCACCTGTTAAGCATTGTCCCTTAACAGCAGCTGTATAGCAGGAAGCAGTTAGGTGCATGAACGTTGTAATAATTGGGTATAGTAATTATTACAAAAAAGACTTTTGAAACATCACATTCAGAATTATTTCCCAGCTCACTTATGCTCCATTGAACTGAACTGGGTGATCAAATGCAGAGACCAGAAATACTTCTGTGCAAGTTTAAGAATTCACCTTTTTGTGGTAGTCCATGAAGTGCTTTGAAATATCCATACCCTGAGAAGTCCTACAGAGACAAACCCCACTGATTTTGAGCACCTGCAGCCAATTTCTGCAAAGACTGGTTCAGCTTTTCCTTCCCTCACCTACTCTTACTAAGTTCCTTCCTTCTATTCTTATGGTCAGAGCAACACAAAAGCCACAATAGCTATTGAGAATAACTACAGCCCTCCTCTCCTGCATGTCAACTACATTTGAGCCTAGATGATTCATCCAATAAAACACACAAGATCATACGCATAAATTCAACCACAATGGACTTGCTCTAGAACTGGTGCTTTGTAATTGAGATCCAAAACGGGACAGAGCATCCTTCCCACATGCTTAATGAAAATACCAAAGTTTTATCCTAGTAAGTTAAATACTCAGAGCCAATTTCTGCCCTTCCTCAACAAGGTAGAAGAAAGAAGTGAGCAGTGTTAGAATATTGCTTTTCATCTTTACAGAATATTAGGTTGTTGTGCACATTTCAAGGAAAGAAGATGGTGGGCTACAACCATGGCTGTAGCAAATCATCTACATTTGTTTCATCCTTATATCTGCCAAGATTTGGCATATGCATAATTAGGTTTGCATGGCAAGGTTTCAGTAGCAGGGGGGCTATAGTAGGGCACCAAAAAGAATTATGGGAGGTTGACCCTGGTTGGACACCAGGTGCCAACAAAGCTGCTGTATCAGTCTCCTCCCCAACAGGATGAGAGGGGAGAAGAGATAGAAAAAAAAACTTGTGGGTTGAGAGAAAGGCAGCTTACTAAGACACAAGCAATGGCCAAGCACAGAAGTGAAGAAAAAAAAAATATTCTCTACTTCGCATCAGCAGGCAACGTCTAGTCTATTCCTGCTAATTAGGGCTTCAGTATGCCTAGCATTTGCTCCAATGTCATTATAAATACCACTCTTCTTGTCTTCTTAGCTTTTACTGTTGAGCAGGCATCCTAGAGTAAGGAATATCCCCTTGGCCAGATTAGGTCAGCTCTCCCAGCTATATCCCCTCCCAAAAACTTGCCCAGACCCAGGTAATAATGTTAGAGAGACAGCCTTGATACTTTGGGAGCACTGCTCAGCAGAGGCCAAAACACAGGCCAAGTTAACTTGCAAAAGGTCCAACAAGCTCACAAGAAATAAACAGCAGAAGTAACATAGCAAAGGCTGGGATGAATGACAGGGAAAGCAAGATCATCTCATTTCAACAGCACTGAACTGTTAGACCTCAAGCTGTTTTCTGCAACTGCACTCAGACACCACAAGCACATAAGTATTTCCTTAAAAGGTCAAGCAGCAAAATCAGTAAATTAATCTTAAACTGCCCTCAATACACAATCCACATCAGGTCATACAATGTGTGGCTCTGGTATTTAAACTACTGGAATACTGTAACTGCACAAGTATCACACTTAGAGTAGTGCAAGAAAGCAAAATCCTGAGGGTACTGATCTCCCTGCTTAACAACATGCCAAATCAGCATGAGGCCTTCACAGTCACCACATTCTATCTGCAAACCCAGTTCCAGAGATTTGTCCCAGCACTGTGACAACCAGTCAATCCCAGTGATTACAACATCTGCATCTTCAAGAGTCCATGTAACTCCTCTACTCCATTTTTAACCCTGAGCATGAGAAGACTCAGTGACCACCACATCATATTCAAGAGGTGAAACCTTTCAATTCCAGAATCAGGCTTTCCACAGGACTATGTCTTAAAGTACTTGAGATCAGTCCTCAAGGTCAAATGGCTGAGAAGAAAGAAAGAAGCCACGACAGCCCATTAATCCTTTTGTGAGTCACCTCATTAATCAGTCCATTGGACTTGATCTCCTAATTAGTATTTCAATACAAACAGGGCAAGGTGGTAAAAAGTATTACACTGTTTTCACAATGGGATACTACTAGAATGCTTCCAATCTGAAACACTAGTTATTAGATAAAGAAAAAACTGTTCTTCCTTCAAAGGATTGAGCAAATCAGCTGTAAATACATCCTGTGCATCTAGGATGCTTATTTAGCATGGCAAATCCTACAGGAACTTCATACACCTTAATGAGGTCCACTCTGTGCACTGAGGAAACAGGAAAAAAATCCAAATCCACAAACGAAGTCTTGTTAGCACAATACTCTGCTATTCTGATGATTGGATGCAATCAGAACTACATTTCCAGCTCTTCACTAGTTACTCTGAACAAGGAAAACATTCAGATTTCGAGAATCACAGGCCTGTTCCAAAAATATACTTAATAACTTTAAGGATACTCTGAACTCTCTTAGAGATAAAAAAAAAATTAAAATTCAGACTGAAACAATTAGAATTGTTTCATCAGACCAAGCAGAATCAAAACACTTGTATTTATGGTCATTTAATCATGGAAAACGTAGCTTAGAAACTTTATGACTAAGATATCCAAGTGGTCATATTGAATTGCTGCTTGAAGCATTAGGAGTATAGTTTTCAAAATGCAAAAAAAAAACCCAAACCAAAANAAAAAAAAAAAAAGAAATGGCTCCAGCTAGGCTAGAGAGGCCTAGAAAATTCCACTCAAGTACAGGACACACCAAGCTTATCAAAAAAGTCCACAAAAACAAAGCCCATCTCACATCGGGTGCTATAAATACTGCTATAAATATATCCGGTGTTATAAATATAAAACTGGCAAATTTCAAGTACCCTTGAGTCAGGTTCAACTCCAGCAAGACTCCAGAGCAACTCACAGCTTTTCAGTAGAGAAAGGGAGACACAGCTAGCAATGCAGACAAGGAACTTTTAGACCCAGCAAAGGAGCTCTTAAATAAAAATAAAAAAAAAGCAGGCTGCAATAACAGGGGTCTCTGTTCACACTACCATTTAGTCGAGTTCTTCAGCAACCCAATCTCCACAACATAAAAAGGAGGAGAGCCAGCAGGTATCTAGCAATTGCTCCTGTGAGGTTGCTGATGGACAGTCCTTAGTCAATAGAAGCAGTTACTCTGCCAAGTATTCCTCACATTTCCCTATGTAAGCATATGCTGTGAGGGTCAAGGTACACTGTAAGATAGACAAAAGATAGCTTTTTTTTACTCTGAGTGTAGGCAGTCCTGGAAGAGTTAGAGTTCACATTATCCCAAAGAAAAGTTCTGCAGCACTGTTTTTCTCTGATCTTAACACAAGGAATCCATATGAACTCCAAAGGAACCTTTACCTGGTACTGTCAGCTCCAGCCTCAGTGCATGCCGGCGCAGAAGGTGGCCCAGGGGCTCTGCTGAAGCCATGGTCACCTGTCAACATTTCAGGCTCAAAGGGGCCAGTCATTAGTTTCATGGAACTGGTTCAGTTCTTGGGGTGCAGGGGCAACATGATGGTTGCAGATCCCACTCCCCCTTTTTCATTTGTAATTTTTAATCACTTCATACAGATTGGACAACCACTCTGATCACATCAGTGGAACTTACTGAACCAGCCTTCCTCCTTCATCCTGTACCCCAGGATTCAAAGCCTTCCTAGTTCCAGAAGCCACTTGTACATCCTCATTTCTCAGGTGTCTGATTTCTGCTACAGCATCAGCTGTTCTGACTGTTCCAACATGGCCAAATGAACAAAGTACTCAGCAGTCAAGACCCATAGGCATACAAAACAGAAGATTTTGTAACTAAAAAGAAATTGAGTAGACACAACCCAGTCTATGCATACTTGCAACTACAATTCTAGTAGGCTGCATGCACACAAACATAATAACTAAATTTAAATTAAATAAATTAAATTTAAATTAAATAAATTTCTCTCCCCACAAAGAAATTAATATATTCAATCTTTCAGTTATGATGACCAGGAAGCCATGAGATTAAAGAAGAAAGTGGGGAAGAATCTAACAACTAAAAGGACAATTTATTTTTAAGTCAAGTCACAAATAAGTCCTTTGCAAGCCCAGCTCTGGGATCCTCAGCACAAGAAAAACATGGACCTATTGGAGCAGGACCAGAGGTGGGCCACAAAAACGATCAGAGCAACAGAGCACTATCTCCTATGTGGAAACACTGAGAGAACAGGGCTTGTTAAGTTTGGAGAAGACAAGGCTCCAGATGGCATCCAAGAAAGACAGGTACAGACTTCTTAGCAGGGGCCTGTTGCAATAAGACAAGGGTTAATTGTTTTAAAATAAAAGAGGGTAGATCAAGACTAGATATAAGGAACAAAATTTTTATGATGAGGCTGGTAAAACACTTGAACGTATTGACCAGAGAGGAAGTAGATGCTCCATACCTGGAAACGTTCAAGGCAAGGTTGGACTGGGCTCTGACTTACTTAATCTAGTCAGAGATGTCCCTGCTTATTACAGGGCATTCAGAGCAGATAGCCTTTAGAAGTATCTCCCAATGTAAACATAACTAAACAACCTTACGCTAAGCTACCAATTTGGCTGTTTATTGGTATGTATTTTCTATATGGCAAAATAACACAGTATTTGCATAAGCTCTAGCCGGTACCTACTCTCTGCAAACTCCCTGTCACATAACTTTTAAGTAAAAAGTTACCAAGAATAAAGCCTCAAAAGTGACCCACCACAGTAATACTAAATAACATCTTCCACAACCCAAGTCAAGCATTTTTATTCTGCTGTGTTACAGCAAAGCTTGTTTAATGAACAGATGATGATTTCAAACCTGACAATGCAGCTGAATAAATCAAAAAATAATTTGAGCCTGAAGAGTTTTTGTCTATTTAGACCAATCACAAAATTAGTTTGAATACAGTAGTTTTTAATGAACAGTAAGAAACATGCAGAAAGCACCTGGCACTTTTCTTAACTACATTAACTTAACTAAGTCTCTCTGCTTCCATACCCCCCACCTGACCAACTTTTTACTTCCTCCTTGGAGACTACAAACGTATCCTGGCCCAGATAAGTAACATACAATACAGAACACGATATAAAGCTCTAAGTTACTGATTAAGCAGGAGAGGGTAAGACTAAAACAAAGACCCTTACCTTCCACATGCTTCAGCAATGCCCTGCTGCTGTTACCATGAGCAGAGATTAGAATCATTTTGCCACTTCTCAGTTCTGGGACTATCTTTTCATTCCAGTAGGGAAGGAGTCTATCAAGCACATCTTTTAGACTTTCAGCTTTTGGGAGATTATCCTGAGAGACATCACTGCATTTATATCGGCGATCATTGTATATCTCTTCATAGTAGGGGTGAGATTCAGATATGGGAGGTGGGGTAACATCATAGCTTCTCCTCCATATTTTTACTTGCTCCTCTCCATGATTCAGAGCCATTTCTGCTCTGTTGAGCCCAATCAGTGCACCATAGTGGCGCTCATTCAGTCGCCAGGAACTCTGAATGGGGACCCACTCTTGGCCCATCTCTTCCAGGATCAGCCATGCAGTCTGGATGGAACGGCTCAGTACAGAAGTGAAGACCAGGTCAAACTCAAAGCCCAGTGCTTTAAGGTGTTTGCCACAGTTCTGAGCTTCCTTTATTCCATCACTGCTCAGCTTCTGGTCCACCCAGCTACAGAAGCGATTCTCCTTGGTCCAGGCTCCTTCCCCATGTCTTAAGAGAACAAGCCTATACTTAGCCATTTTGGTTGCAGCTTAGCACAGCTGGCAATTTGGTCTGGCATCTAATAATGATGCATCTAGACAAAGACATGAGATAGATACATCAAACATCCCACAGATAATTCATAATATAGAGCAAAAAGTAAACAACTATAAAAATAAAAACAATCAAAGAAACAAATGTCTGATGAGTATGTTTTACATTTGAGGTCTCCTGGTTTTGAATTCCTCCCACCTTCATGTAGTAGGAAAAGCAACATCCTCTACCCAGCTTGTTGCAACTAGCCCACTTAACCAACATATGAAGAGCAGATTGGTGGAAGATGTTCCAGCCTACAGGCTTCCCTCAAGAACGTGACTCAGTATCACAGGTTCCCAAGAGAAGCAGATCTCACTCTCACTGGTGAACTCAGAAGTGACATATTGAGCTCAAGCACAGAAGGACTTTCCAGATCCACACTGGCTAAGAGAATGCAGGCAGAGACAGCAGATTTGGTCCTCAGCAATAGGAGCTGGAGCATAGGACCACAGACCTGGAACTGGCAACACAGAACCTTACCAGCTTTTCTCAAAGGAGATACCATAATCGTGCTCTGCATATTTTTTTTTCTTGTATCCCCATCCTGTCCTGCTAATTATGCCAGTCTCTGCTTGATTTTTGTGCAGGCCACCTCCTCAGCATTCCTCCGTACTCAAGTGTTACAACACATATACTGTAGGATGCAATGTAGAACTAGCAAGTCCTCATTTCACTGAATCCAGAAGTGACCTTAAATTATTCCATCCCCTTTCTGACCTTCAAGTATAATTTTCATCCTTTGCCTGTGAAGTACAGTGTCCATTTTTCAGGCACCAGGATTAATGATTTTACTTTTGCAGTAGGCAAAATAAGGCCTGTTTGTTGTCATCATCAAATAAGAGCTACACATTCATTAGGTCAAAGAGTACCTTTCTCCACTAGATTGTCCTCAATGGAAGACACATTTTGAGCACTAGTCAAAAGGGTCTTCAAGGAGCTCAAAGATCTGCAAAGTAGATTATGAGATGACAGAAAGGTCCACCTGACACAGCACTGCAACTCTGTAAGTCCCACCTGATCACTCTGACCCGAGAAACAGGCTAAATTACAGTGGATTGATTGGGGCAGGGGGGAGGGGAGGATACAACTATACACACTGGGGCACTGCTGTACACTTAGATGAATATTAAGAACTCTCAAAACCACAGACAGTGGGACACTGAGGTCCAACTCTTGCACATCCAACCTTGAACTAGATTTCCATAAGAGACACACTTAAGGGAGCTGCCATCATCTCAAATCAGCTGCTTCAATTACACTTCAAGTGTCTCAAATCCAGGCCCACTGTGACCCTGAGTTAGATCAGCAGGATGGGAGAGGCCCATGAACTTTGGGCTTTGGGAAACATCAGCACAATGTCAGCATTGTTACCATTTTCAAAAAGTGTCTAGAAAAGTTTAATTCATTAATAGACTCAGTAATTTAAACTTTACTGTAACAGCAGTGTCATTGTCTTTTAATCTCACATAATCACACAAGGACACTATGCAAAACCTCCCCATCTCTAACTTCTGTCTAATGGTACATCTCCAGGATTAAAAAGCCTTTGAGGACTGAGGTTTTTACAAAATATCAGGAGGTATTGTCTGACACACAATAAACAATTGATAAATAGAAAGAAAAGTCTTATTTCATGCAAAGAAGGACCAAAATTTGTGTATGGCAAGGAACATCTCAGACAAAACCCCCTGATGCTCCATTCCCTCCCACCTCCCAATTATCAGTTGCACATTAAGCAAAGAAATCAACTGCTGCTAGAATTCAGATGTCATATCACATCACATGCAACTCTAAACTACATCCTTTAAGACCCCAGGTTTATAATAAAACCAAGTGTCAGATAGACCACTTTGACTTTGGATGAAAATGGTTTCTCCAGTATTCTACAGATATGATTAAAAAATTGAAGTGTGTTCATAGCATGAATTACTACACACACACAAAAAAAAAAAAAAAAACCCCAAAAAAACTNAAAAAAAAAAAAAAAGCCCAGAGAAAGCTCTATTGCTGCATTGTTCAGATTAATTGACTATATTATCCACAGGAACAGACTGCATATTTTACAAAATCAAATTAAGACCCAACCATAAAACCAAGATCCAGCATTAGATGATGGGCATTTGTATGCACAAGTGTAGTTGGTACTTTTGGCCAAAAACAATTACAATATAATAATAATAATATAATAACAATATAATAAAAAACTTATAAAAATACCTAATATCATATGGGGACCATAAATTCCTGTTCATTTACATAAATTACATCATCAAACAAATTTAGAAAGGACTGGTAGTCACAAGGTTGTTTAAATATCAGTCCACTTATGGAAGCATTTAAGCTAGAAAGCCTGAGAGCAACACATGGAAATAATCCTACTTACCCTTCCTATGGCAAAGAAACAGCCTACACAAATTCCACCACGGACTAAAGAGCTATAGAGGCCACCACGTGCTCTTGGCTGATTACCTGCAGGGAAGAAATAAACACTGAGCACTCACAGTAAGATACCACAACTGCAAACGGCTATGCCAACCATCTCTTCTCTCAGAGCTGTAAGAAAACAGAGTACACACCCCTTGTATGAGCTGGGAAAGCTACCAAAATCTTTCTCCCAAAAAGATGTGAATACACAGTTTCTGCATTTCTAACAAAGTTTCTTTTCTCCCAGATACTCCAGAATATCATTTCCTCCCCAAGATTTGTTTAGACGGCAATTATCATAGCTGTAGCGTGCAGAAATCTACTGAAATCCCTGGGACAGCAGGGAGGATACAGACAGCAAACCTGGACCCAGCATAGGGGCATTGGAACAGGTTGCCCAGACAAACTGCAGATGCTCCACGCCTGAAAGTGTTCAAGAGCAGGCTAGTTGGAGCCCTGAGCAACCCGGTCTAGCTGAACGTGCCCCTGCACACGGCAGGGTGGTTGGAACGAGATGATCTTTAAGGTGCCTTCCAACGCAAACCATTCTGTGACAGAACAGAAACACGAACAAAAAAGAGCAGCGCACACTGCTCAAGGTAACATCTTACATCAGCAGAGCGTTTAGCCAAGCCCAGTTTTAAGGTCTAACTCCCAGAGCCTGTCACTTCCAGGGCTCCTGCTCTAGACAGCACAAGGTCACGTGCTCAGCCCTTTTAGAATGTCCCCATGCGGTGCACTTGCGTCTGTCGGCTCTCCCCGAGCACAGAGAGGCTCACCCAAAAATAGGGCAGCACCTCCCGGACACAAGCAAACACAGGCAGCTGCCAGAGGGGCGCAACGACTCGCACATAAACACATCAACGCGCTCACACGAGGCTCCTCACCACCACCGTCCCCTCGAGAAGCCATTGTCTGCTCGGGGGCCCAAACTACCATCCTTCCCCTCGGTGGAGCGTTGGAACAGCCCCTCCGAGCGAGCTTTCCCCCAGCCGCCTGCCTCCTCCACAGGGAGCCCCCTCGAGTCCAACGCCCTTGAATCCCCTCCCCCATGGCCTCTCACCGCGCTTGTCCCTCAGGTCCAGAGGATTATCAGGCTAAAGCCAGGATACCTTAAGGAGACCGCCGGACTCACCACCACCCGACCGAAAGAGGCGAGGATCGCGCGTCTTATTTCGGTCGCCGCGTCCCCGTGAAGCGAGGGAAACCTGATTGGCTGCTCGGGAAGATGGGCAGGGCCCTCAGCCAATCACAACGGGTCTATGGGCGGTGACGTGTTTGCTCCGGGCGCGCTGGGTCCCGCGTCGAGCCGAGCGCCTGCCAGCACTTCCCAGTGCTCACGTGCCCGCTCCCGCGCTGGGATGCTGGGGTCATCCAGCCCTTCCTCTTGAGAAAATCCTGACTTCCGAGTGCAGTTAGATTTCCCGCGAGAGATCACAGCAGAGATGCTCGTTCGCGACCCCGTGTGTCTGGGTACGCAGGCGGCGCTGGAGCGAGCGATGCTCAGCGGAAACGGAGAACGGGGATCACGCCAGCGCGGGCAGAACACGGTCGGAGGCAGACAAGCCTCTGGCTTCTCCCGAAACCAAACCCCGCTCCCCTTAACTGAGATGGGCTCCGCGCTTCCGGAGCCACGGCTGCCCCAGGCCTCTGTCCACCCCCAGAACACCTCCGGCTCCTCGCACACCGCCTTGGTGGGCATTACGACAGCGGCACGGAGTGTGTCAGCTCGCTCCTTCGTCGGGTCAGGGAAGAAGCAAAGAAAGACGCTGAGCTGCCTGCAGCCAGTGGATCCTTCGTGCTCCTCTGACCGAGCCTCCTCCGTACTAGTGCCATCGGCTGCCGTCCACTACCCCCTTGCTCATTCCCAGAAATGAGGAAGCGGGACACAGTCAGACGGGGATTTTCCTAGGCGGGGCTCACTTTTTCTTCTGGATAAAGGTCATTTTGGTGAGAAGCAAAGGTCCAAAATGTCATTATTCATAGTGAAATCAGAAGAAAAAAAATAAATAGGCGTGAGTCTTCCTAATGATCACGCTAGCTTCCTCATACCCACAGGCTGTAATCCCAGTTCACAGTAATCAAAACCAAGTGGACAGAGCAGCTCCGGCTAGAAACAGAGAGTACTGTGGGAAGGTTGTAGCGGTCAGTTTCACGAACTCCATTTTGGGGGGCAAACAGAGATATTTATTGAAGCAACATGATAGAGGTTCAGCAAGTAAATATTCATCTCAGGGGCTGGTTTTATGCCAAAGGCTGAGAGGAGATACTACAATTAGGAGAATACAATATGGTCACTATGAGGGAATTCAGGAATGCAAGGTCAGTCCATATTTAATGAACACGAGACAGAAGAAACAAAGGGATTGGTAAGACTCCATCTGGCCTAGGGAGTACACAAACCCACAAATCTTGTCAACTGCAAGCAGCTTGGAGATACTGAGGCAGCAGATGTCTGTAGGCTGAATTGAGTCTTAGCAGTCCAGGGAAACTCCATTCTCCCAAGGCCTCTGACATTCCAGACAGCCATCGTTCTGCCGAGTTGGTTTTGGCCTCCACAGAAGGTGGTGTCTTTTGCTGTTTCTATTGCCATAAGTCTGCTTTAATTTTTAAAATGAAGCAGAGCACATCCTTTATTCCTAATTAGATTCACATTTTCTTCTCTAAATGCTCATCCTTGAACAGTCATAATGCAATGCTTAAAGAGTGAGAGACAGAGGTGATATTCCGTTTTTAATAAGTTAAAATAAAAAGATGAGGGATTCAGATTCTGATAGGAAGCTTTAATCTTTATGTAAGTGCAGAAGTTTTCCTGAATCATGAAGTACTAAAGAAATGATGGAGAAAGAGAAAAACCTTCATTATGTTCAGAACAGATGGAGGGAATCTGCTATGTGAGGCATTGTATTCTAAAGCTGAAGTGGGAACTGAATTTTTTATGCAATCCCAATGGCTGATATGCTGGTAATGTTATTCTGAATTTTGGAAAAAAAAAAAAAAAAAGGTGCCTTCTGTCTGTTCATCTGAAATCTTAACTCAAAAAAATTATTTTACTTCTGCATACCCCAGAATGAGAACATTCACATGGGAAAAACCTGACATTCTCTTATGCCTTCTAAACCATTATATGGTCATCTTCAGATAAACACCTTACTATAACAGGTTGCCTAAATGATATGAAAAAATGTGTGGAACACATTGTTCTGAAGGAGCCCTCATGGATTCACTTCTAGTCCCCAAAAATAGCTCTAAAAGAAGTTTCACAGGGCACCAATGGCTGGGGAAAAAAAAATTCACACAATCAAAAGGTTTTCCATTTCTAGAGCAAGAGACACAATTTGAAGATTTATTGTTCACTTTTAAATTTTGTGGATTTGGAGGGGGGTTACATTACAGAGTGGGCAAAGTGCTTGGGAAAAGGCAAAACATCAGTTCTTGCTGTTCTTGATTCATGCCCCAGATGCCAGCATCATCAGGTCAACACTAGGATGCAGATCGTGAGAAATTTTGTCTCCCCCTTAGTGACTGAGCCACCAGCACTGCTGCATCATGAGCTGCTCAGGGGAACAGGGGATCTCTGGTGATGAAGCACTGAAAAACATACAGTGTTGAAAGGCATTCCAAGGACATCAGAGCCAACATATAAAATAGGCTAGAGAGAGTTTGGTATTAGACTGGCTGAACAAAGTGCTGGCACTGTTGGCAGACATTTTAACAAAATTACTTGTTTCCATGCTATTGAATCAATGGCAAGTCTCCCAATGGAAGTGGCCTCTGACCACAAATGTGTATTTCAGGTTTTGGTTCAGAGCATTTCACTGTTTTCTGATCACAGTATTGTACAAATTAACTTATTGTAGCAGTATCAAAAGCAAAAAAAAAAAAAATCCTGTGACGAATTCGCCTTTTTTCCTTCATGATAAACAAAGTGNTAGTCCAGTCATGACAGTCATGATAAGTTAGTTAGAAAACAGACTGGACAGTGCAGATACCAGAGCATGGTGACAAACATAAGAATCTGGACAAATACAACCAAAATAGTGAAATGGGAACTCCAGTGTCATTGCAGAGTGTGGTAAGAAATAACAAACACAAATCACACATATTCAGGTTTGCTTGTATTAATGTCTTTCTAATAAAAAATAAAGGTTCACTTCAAAGAAAGCTTCTCTAAAGTTCTTTACTTCCATGCTATAATGAACCCTGGGTTAACTAAGACTTTGTTAGTGTGCATATAGGCAGTTATCTCTGTGTTTATGATGGATTTTTTTCTCACAAACACTACAAATCACAGAGACTTATCTGGTGGTGCTTACATTTCTGTCCATGGTATATAGCTCTCTTGCAGCATGCCAGTTTACAAAAACAAGACAGGTTGATGCTTAGTTTGGTTTTGAAGGGACACAAAAATGAGTTTCTTATATAAAAGGTTTGTCCTACATGTCATGATTAGATAATATAAAGAATAGGACTGAGTCACACTCTTACACTTTACTGCAGACTTCAGTGGGGCTGCTCCTGAGCTTAAAAAGCAATGAAATCAGGCCTCTCTTTTACAGGATTGTTTCCCAGGAAACTTTAGGAGTTAACTGGCTATATAAATAGCTGTGTATCATAAGTTAATTCACACTTCCTTCCACCCCTACCCCACCTAATTTCTTTAACAAAAAAGGAGCATGAGTCGAAAGACAGGACTAATGCAAGAAAGGGGAGTCAAAATATCCAGTTTCCAAGAGTTTTCAATTCAAATTTACATCTCACACCTGTTTTACTTAAATGTAAAACCATTAATTTAAATAATTTTGTGCCTGACTTCCACTGTTTTTTTTTGGTTCAGAATTAGTCCATTCTTGTCTATTGCCATCAGATCTGGCAGTCCACAGAAGAACCTGGAAAAACAGTTTGTTTGTAATTCAGTATCTCATTTTTGTGTTACAAAGAAAGACATTTTCCTGCTTCCCAGAGACAAATTAATATTTAACAGTTTGGATAGGTCAAGTACTTGTTTAAACATTCAGTTGCACTGTCATTCTTCTCTGTCAAAGTCTGCATCTCTCATATAGTGAATAAGGGACTGAACTAAGATCAATACAATGGATCTGTAAGGAAAAAAATGGGGGCAGTATGGTTCTGCCCTTCTTAGGAAGGCATTTGCAGAAGTAGATATATCTGGCAACAAACTACCAGTTTGTTTGGGGATGAAGGGTATAGTATCTCTGGAAAATATCAATAAATGAGGCCCATGCTATTGGACTAAGTTCTCTTGTCCTTCTAAAAATACAGGTTCTTATAAACTTTAGATGTGAAGAAGCCACTTTATCTGGTCTTATAGGTTACATCTAGTTTGCAGGGGCAGTTGGGAGCACACACTGACCAAACTAATTTTCCTGGCTTCTGCAGCAACCCACACCTGGCCACCATCTTTTCCCAGCCCCTTGGGTTACAGACATGTTCTAGTTACAGGACAAGCTAGAGTCCCCAGATGAGACAAAGGCTGGAAGCATCATGCTAGAACAATCTGCAGCTTATGGCCTACTCCCTTACATGTCCTGAATTACTTCTGGAAATGACAGATGCTGAGAGTGCAGAAGCCTATCTGACAAACCCTAGGGCAAATGCTGAGCATACAGTGAAATAACCATAGATCCATGGATTAGTGAAGGACAATAAAGTGAACTTCTGTGGGAATCACTGGACCTTCACATCCCCACTATTGCCCAGAGGTCCTGCCATGTGACAGTAGAAAGACCACATTAGGTTTTGCTCTCTCATTTACAAAACCTGAGTAACTCAGCTAAAACAATTGACTACCCTGTTGTGTATGAGTTCAGGTTATAAAGAAATTTCTATTCAGCCATAACTGTAGAGATTCCACAGAAGTATTTTTCATATTGTTCCTAATCTAGATAAAATCATTGGTTTTCCTCTGTGCTTCATTTTGTTCTGTTTTTCAAACATGAGGAAAATACTTTCAACACTTTTGTGTTTTACAAAAGGAAAACATATCCCTTTCTCTACTCTTAAGACATTTGAAGCATCCCTTTTCTTATCAAAACTAGACACGGCTTACTGCTGAAACTTGAAAAGGAACATGAAATTAGCTTTCCATGAGAACAAGAGCATCCACTTGGCAAGAAAAATAGCAGACTGTTCTCTAAAGTTATGAGTTTTGAAAAACCTACAAGTCCGCATCTATGAGAGGAAAATCTCATTCCTGTGATAACCATGCCTACCAAGGAAACTGGATAGGAATATAAATCTGGGATGGTCAAATTTTCCATTTATTGATGAATTGATTTTGGAGGCTTACCACAGTGTCTTTTCCTATTTAATTTACTTATTACAAAGGCCATTCTTCTTACTGAGAAGGTTTGGTCTTTGTTGATGCTTTGGTATCTGCTTATTTTTGACCTAGAGAAAATCAAGCAAAGTATTAGCCAGTCTCACATTAATCCACCTCTGCAGTCAGTTTCTTTTCACAAGTTCAAGATACAAAAGATGGTAACGTTTCTGCTTCCACAGTCCTGGCTTGTGCAAGGAAGTTGCAGTTTAATTAAACCAGTTCAAAAATAGATACTGTTAAATTACTGCGAAGTCTGTAGGAGGATGGATGTTACTTTGCTTGAATGCTTTCTACTGTTTCAACTCAAGTGGCAAGGAACAGATTTACGCTAAATAAATACACTAAGTACTTCAACTGATACATGTAAAAAAAAAAGGCATTTGCATCATCATAATTAAACAGTACAAGATTTTCATGCAGACAAGAATCAGAAGAAAATGCAACCATATTATTCTTTGGGAATACTGCAAACATGCCTTGCTTTGCTCGTCTTCTGTCAACACCTCTTCCACTGCCTCCAGGGCTCTGTTCCCCACTCCCTGACAGTTTTATTAATTATCTCCTCCTGTCCTGTTTACCCTCAGATACCCACTCATTGGGAAATTACACTTCTCTTTACCACTAAACCACCTCATTTGATGTAGCTCTCAAAAACCGCAGCTTCCTGAAGTTCTGCTAAGTTCAAAGGTTCCTCTTCAGGGTAGTTTCAACTTGATGTTACTCAGATTTTCCCCTTTCCTCTCTTTGTAACAGTAATACTCACTCCAGTTTCAGAACCAGACTGGCTGGGTTTTCCTCAGAAACCAAAATATATTGCTTCAGGCTTCTTGTGTGTCCAATGCTGTGGAAATATGAGATTGTGACTACTTCTGGGAAGTCCATCCTGCTCCAGACGGTGACATACTGAAAAAAAAAGTGGGGAAAAAGAAACAAACAAACAAAAAAACCCCAAAAACAAAACAAAAAAAAACAAAACAAAACAAAAACAAACAAACAAACAAAACCACACCAAAAAAACCCTCACAACCTGTGGTGGCTTAGTTGGCTGGTAAAGGATTACACAGACATGCTGCAGGTGGCTGAGTGGGATATTGGGAAACATCGGACTCAGCTAGTTCGAGTTGCTGCAGCTGTTATATGATAACAGAATATTGTGATTAGAAAGGTATGAGAAATAGGTGTGGTTTTCCCTTAAGAAAGCATCCAATAATATGCTTAGGTTGCAGAATATGTATTAGCTCATTATATGCAATATAAGAATGTAACGTGTGAATCAATAAACCGATACTTGCTGATCACTCATATTGAGAGAACAAGTCTCCCTCGCTGCAACACCAACCAAACAAAACAGAAAACAAACAAAAAAACCACACAAAACACGTATTTTTAGGAGCTATACTTTCTCAGCCTGGCATGACTTCCCAGCACCTCTTCCATCAGCTTCAGCCCACCTGTTTACATTACAGAGTGGGCAAAGTGCTTGGGAAAAGGCAAAACATCCGTTCTTCCTCTTCCTGCTGTTCTTGATTCATGCCCCAGATGCCAGCATCATCAGGTCAACACTAGGATGCAGATCGTGAGAAATTTTGTCTCCCCCTTAGTGACTGAGCCACCAGCACTGCTGCATCATGAGCTGCTCAGGGGAACAGGGGATCTCTGGTGATGAAGCACTGAAAAACATACAGTGTTGAAAGGCATTCCAAGGACATCAGAGCCAACATATAAAATAGGCTAGAGAGAGTTTGGTACTAGACTGGCCGAACAAAGTGCTGGCACTGTTGGCAGACATTTTAACAAAGTACTTGTTTCCATGCTATTGAATCAATGGCAAGTCTCCCAATGGAAGTGGCCTCCGACCACAAACGTGTATTTAACAACCCAACTCTGAACAGCAAATACTGCTTCCTACCAGCTTTAGATGGCCCACAGTCCTCATTAAATGATGCATTCAATAACAAGCTGGAGGTGCTGAGCATATGAAAGCACTACTAGTCATAGTAAATCCAACCATTCTAAATTTTAGACAGTCTTTCTGTTTACCCTGGGATGTATGTTGAAAGAAAGTGTCCAGTTAACAGGAGGGAGAAAATAGACTTGATTTCCCACCAACACCACCCCAACATGCATTACAATGCTTACAAGGGCCAGTTTTGGAACATCTTAGATAGAGAGTGGCGAGTTGAGGCAGAAGAAGCAGTCTGATAAGTTTCAGTGCAAAAGACAGTAGGAAAAAGAAATTATTTTTGTGTCTTTAAGGTAAGGATCAGACAGTTCAGAAAATCAGTATGTTAATGATTACTGCTAATTTCTTCTTCAAAACTCAGATTGTATCTTTTGAGTCCCTACCAGAAAATTTTTCATGCCTATTTATTTTATTACAAATGTAAGCCACCTTTGTTTTGTTGTTGTTGTTGGTTTGTTTGTTTTTTTTTTCCCTGATCCTTTTTAGGAAAAGAGGCAAAGAGATTTTCACCTTTTTGTTATTAAAAAATCTATGCAATGCACTATGCAATTCAACCTGATGAGATATGACTGAAGAAATGCAAAAGCAGTGGCCACACACAAGTTTAACTCTGCCCCCACGTGTGCAAACATTAAAGCTCAACCTCTCACCCGTTCCTGGGATCCTGTTTTACTTTTATGCAAAAGGCTGTGTTATTTCTTACAGTAGTTATATATGGCATCCATGATGACTATGACCATGTAGCTAACAGAACATCTTTCCTCTTCTACACTCCCACATCTCTCTCTGCATTCTGAGACTCCTTTATTAATGCACTGGCTGCTAAAAACAAATAATGTGGACATCATCCTGGAAGCCTACTGTGCACCTCCCTTCCAGGACAATGACATGGACAAACTAATTTTTAAGGAACTAAGGGACATTTCCAAGTCAACACGCCTAAAGGTTCTTATGGGGGACTTCACCTCACCAGAAATCAACTGAGAGCATCACACAGCTGGTACAACCCAGGCCAAAAGATTCCTAAAACAACTGGATGACAACTTTATGGAACAGGTCCTGAGAGAGCTGACTTGGAAAGATTCCTCCTTGATCTGCTGCTTCTCAACAGAGTAAATCTCATGAGCAAAGTGGAAATTGGTGGCCATCTTGTCCACAGAGACCATGAGGTGATCGAATTTAAAATCTTTGTAGACAGTAGGAAAGGTGCCAACAAAACCCCAGCTCTGGCCATGACGAGAGCAGACTTCAGGTTGCTGAGGAAATTAATGAGTAACATCCCCTGGGAAAATAGTTTTGCAGGTGCTGGCGTCCATCAGTGCTGGTCACTTTTTAAACATCACCTCCTAAGGGCACAGGAGCAGCAATTCCCAAATGTCAGATGAAGTAAAATAAAAAGAAAAAAAATATATATTTAAGTGCTCACAGAGAGCTTGAGCCACTTAAAGGCTGCAAAGGCCACTTTAAGGCTCACTAGCGCCGTCTATTGACAAAGGCGCACAAGTACATACACACAGACACTTCATGCAGTAGTAACAACAGGACCTAAAAACCCTAAAGCCTAAAGCCTTTATTTACAGACCAAACCTTGTATTTATACAACCTGTGCTTTTCGATTACATCATCACATAAAACGATTGGATAGCTTAAAACTGTCCATGCTCAGACGATCTGAACAGACCTGACCTTGGTGTTTCTTCTTAACAGCAGGTGCAGATACAAGTTTTGTTCTAAGGCTGTGAACCATTCTCTTGAAATATGTAAACAAAGGCCTGCTTTTCATGGGAACCACAAAACTTGGAGTGTTCAGAGTCTCACAGAATATCCAATTTTCTGCATTCTGCAACAGTCAGAAGTCAAGCAGGTGAGGCAAAAAGCCAGTTTGGCTGAGCAGGGATCTTCTGTTGGAAATAAGGCAAAAAGGAAGGTATATGCCCAGTGAAAGCAGAGTCAAGTGACATGGGAAGAATACATAGATTCTTCTTGCTGCTGTAGGGGGAAAATTCATGCAGCCAAAGCTCAATTGGAGCTGGAGGTGCCAGAAATGTCAGGGACAATAAAAAAGAGTTTTTTCAAATAAATAAATGATAATTGGTAGTATAGAAATATCATTGGCCTGTTACAGCATGAGGATGGTCACCTCACAAACAGGGACAGAGACAAGGCAGAGGTGTTTAATGCTTTCTTTGCCTCTGTCTTCAACACAGATGATGGACCAAGGGAGTCTCAGTGCCCTGAGCTGAAGGATCATGACTGTCAGAATGATCAACTCCCAGTCAACTCTGAAACTGTGTGGGATCTGTTGCTCCAGCTGGATCCCTACAAATCAACGCGACATGATGGCATTCATCCCAGAATCCTCAAAGAGCTGCTGATGTCATTGCAAAACCTCTCCCAATGATTTCTGAGTTGTCTTGGGACTCCAGAGACGTCCCAGCTGACTGGAAGCTGGCAAATCTTGTCCTGATTTTCAAGAAGGTCAAGAAGGAGGACCCTGGAAACTATAGGCCTGTCAGTCTGACTTCAGAACCTGGGAAATTTATGAAGATGATTATTCTGGAAGATACTGAAAAAATCCTGAAAGACAACACAGTCATCAGTCACAGCCAGCACAGCTTCAGGAGAGTAAAGTCCTGCTAATCAAACCTTACTGCCTTCTATGATAAAGGTAACCCAATTAGTTGATCATGGGGAACCAGCTGATGTAATCTTTTTGAATTTCAATAAAATTTGTTATGCTGTCTCTCATAGCATCCTTCTGGACAAAATCTCCAGCACACAGCTGGATAAATATATCACAGTGTGTGAGCAACTGGCTCATGGGTCAAGCACAGAGGGTAATAGTGAATGGGGTAACATCAGGCTGGTGACCTGTCACTAGTGGGGCTCCACAGGGCCCTGTCTTAGGCCCTGTGCTCTTCAACATCTTCATAAATGACTTGGGTGTAGGAAAGGATACTAAGCAAGTCTGCAGATGACACAAAACTTGGAGGAGCTATTGTTCTAGGGAGGGTCTGAAGTATGTTTAAACTGAAACTAAGACACTGTTGAAAGCTTAGCATAAACAGTATTTTATTACCAGAAGTAGCCAAGTAAACAGGAACCCGAGAGAGAGAGACAGAAGGAGGAGGGAAATAAGCACTATGTATAAACACCCAAACTTACCCAGGTGTTACAAGTTTGTCTTACTGACCCCAGAATGCCCAGACTCCCCAGAGCAGAGGCTGCATCCTCAGGTGTCAGCAGGCTGACAGAATAGTGAGCATCCCCACCAAAAAAATGTTGTCTTTCACGTGAAGCAAGTGAGCACTGAGCGCGAGCCATCTGCTCTTTTATCTAATTAGCTGAATGACATCCACCTGGGCAGATGTGGCCAGAACCTCACAGCCAGAGGCCCTTGGTCCTTCCCCCTGTTGTGGAAGTCACAACTCTTCTGCACATGTGTGTGTGAACTGGAAATCCCTGTGTTTGCACAGTGAGTGTCGGGGGGTTTCCCTTTTGGTCATCATCCTCCTCTTCACTTTCTCCTTCAAATGTTCTTGAAGGGCCATCAGCCAATAGTGAGGCCCCAATTAATTTTAGTTTACACAAAATCCCTCCTTCAAGGACAAAAGCAGGCACTTATCAAAGCTTGTTTTCCCGTTATTTGGCAGGAAAAGGATAAACCTCTCATAGCTGGCTGAGCCAAACACAGACTAAAAGTATCAGCATCCAATTACCCAGATACAGCTGTTTACTCCCTTAGAGGCAGGGAGGCCCTGAAGAGACCTCAGCATATTAGAGGACTGGGCAATCACCAACCATATGAAGTTCAACAAGGAAAAGTGCCAGATTCTGCACCTGGAATGGGGCAACCCTGGCTGTTCATACAAACTAGGGAATGAGATGCTGGAAAGCAGAGCTGTGGAAAGAGATGTCGTGCTCAACAGCAAGTTGAATGTGAGTCAGAAGTGTCCTGGCAGCCAGGAGGCCCAACTGAGTTCTGGAGGGCATCATCAGCTGGTCGAGGCAGGGGATTGTCCTGCTCTGCTCTGCACTGGGGTGGTGTCACCTTGAATATTGTGTGCAGAAAGATATTAAACTATTAGGGAGCATCAAAGGAGAGCAACAAAGATAGTGAAGGGTCTTGAGGGGAAGCCCTATGAGTAGAGGCTGAGATCACTTGGTCTCTTTTACCTGGAGAAGACAAGACTGAGGGGAGACCTCATCACAGTCTACAACTTCCTGGTGAGGGGAAGAGGAGGGGCAGGCACTGATCTCTGTAGTCACCAGTGACAGGACCCAAGGAAATGGCCTGAAGTTGTGTCAGGGGAGGTTTAGGTTGGATATCAGAAAAAGGTTCTCCAACCAGAGGGTGGATGAGCACTGGAACAGGCTCCCCAGAGAACTGGTCACAGCACAAAGCCTGACAGAGTTCAAGAAGAGTTTGGGCAGTACTCTTGGACACATGGTGCAACTCTTGGGTATGGTCCTGTGCAGGGCCAGGAGTAGGACCCAGTGATCTTTGTGGCTCACTTCCAACTTGGCATATTCTGCTGACATATTTCAGGATACCCTTAGGCTTCACTGATGACAAATCATGGGCCAAACTGCCCCTGAATGAAACCATCTCTCTCATAGGATCCACTGGGGGAACTGCAATAGGGTATTCCAACTACGTGGGAACGGGCACAAGCAAGATATGCAAGGACATCCCATACCACAGGGACAGAGCACTGCAGGAGCTGATTACTGCACAACCACCAGCCAGACCAGGACACACCTGCCTCATCCCTTCTCTTCAGATAAGAAACTTCACCAGGAGGAAAGGTCCACAGGGCATACCACAGCATGCCCCAAGTAATTACCTCCTCAGTTTTAAATTGGTTTCAGCTTTCACATTAATCTTTGTGAGTTAAGTGTGCAGAGAAAAACCTGCAGTCTTGTTTTCCAGATATGGGAGGAGCCAGAGCACCAGTGACATTACACCATCTTCCTCTGCCCTGGCCAGTGACCAGTCACAGTTAAACCAGACAGGCAAGAAACAGCTGCAGTGCCACAACCCAGATGGTGTGAAGTATCATGGTGACCTATGTGCAACTGACCACCACAGACAAGATGCCCCTGTTGGGGCTCAGCACCTGGAAGGTACCAGCCTCAGAGAAAAGCACCTGTATTTGCAGAGCTCCCTGACACAAAACTTCATCCCCCTGGTCCAGTTATGGAGAGCTGTCCTGGTGCTTGGGGCTCTGCTTTACCTGGCTGTTGGGATAAGTTCAAATTGGAGCGGAACTACAGATAAATGGCTGAAGGTTGGCTTCAAGCCCTGGAGTTCATGTTTACGACTGCAAGACATAGTGCTCTTATAAAGAAAAAAAACCCTAACAACCTGGGATGTGAGGGGTATTGCTTTCAGTAAGATGGTTTCCCTGGTTTCATTTTGCTAGGATACAGGTACTTAACATAATTTGAGATTCTTAATATCTATGCTTTCTTTTCAGTCCCCACCTGGGCAAGTAAAAGCAGCAGTGATGGCTGCCATCGATGCCGGGTACCACCATTTTGATTGTGCCTATGCATACCTGAATGAGAATGAAATTGGAGAAGGGATTCAGCAGCAAATCAAAGAAGGTACTGTGAAAGGAGAAGACATCTTCATTGTCAGTAAGGTAAGGATTTGATGCTCTTGCACCCTGGAGGAGCGGTGCGGGAATGCTTCATCTGTAATATTTTATAGTAGAAAGCTTAAGTACTGGAAACAAATTTTACACTGTAGGATAAAGCAAATCATCACATCAAGTCAGTCCTGACACAAGCTTATTGTTTCATCCCATTCTGTACAGAGAGATAGGAAGGATACACTGAGTCTGCACACTGCTGTGGTCTGGCACTCTGCTGAGGAGACTTAGAAGTTCTGGGGCATGGATGAGGGGAGGCCAACAGCAGACTGATTACTGCAAAAGAAGGGAAGAAAAGGTAGAGTGGGCTACGTAGCACCAAGCAAGGTGATTCAGAGGTCTGAGACTTGGTGTAAAGGACTGGTACAGAGGCCAAACCAGTTTGCTAATGGCATCTTGCTGACTGCTAAAGCACAGCAGAGGAGACAGGCCTGGCACTGCCTAGTGCTTCGTCTAGCAGCCAGGCTCACGTTCCTGACAAAGGAGTGTCTCTGCTGTGTTAGAAAGACATGGTTCTGGGTTTCTTGGAACAGTGTTATCTGATCAGCACATGACCTAGGGAAGGTAGGTGTTGGAGTTCAAAAATACTCAGCAATGAAGGAGTTAACAGAGATGTAGAGGAGACCTTGGGAGAGGCCTGAATAAGACATCTCTTGACAGATAAAAGACTTGCAAACAATGTCACCTCCCTGTCTACAATATGCATGAAGCTGCCTGGACTTTGCAAATCACCCTGAACTTGCCATTGTATTGCTAAAATGTGCATTACCGTGTATCTCTCCCTAGTGAATGGTGTGTTACCCCTTAGTTACAACATCTCCCCCCATGTTTAGCATAAGCCAAACCCTGGGATGAATATTCATTTTACTGAGCATATATATGGTGTTATAGTTTCAATAAAGTTGTTCCGGCTTGCCTCCCCATCAAGCTGGGACCGTTTTAGTTTTTGACCACCACAGGTAGGATTGGCACATTCTCTTTCTTATTAAGAAAAGCAGGCTATTTAGGTGGATTCTGAAGTCACTTTTTACCTAGGCAAAGGTTGGTGCCAACCACTCTGTGGCTTGTCTTCTATTTTCTTGGCTTTGCCTGCTACATTCAATGCAGGACTTCTGCGCATGCTCAGGAATGACAGACACACGTCTTCTTCTAAAAGCCCCCTATTGCCAAGGCAGATCCCATGTAAAAGAGGGTAGCACAAATTATATGTGAACTAATGGAACCAGACTTTGTTATTTTTTCTGCTCAAATACAGTGCTGCCTCTGCACGCACAGTCTTCAGTGTCATGGAGCAGTCCCATCCCAGAGCACACCAGATCTGAAGAGCACTAACATGACTTCATCCCATTTTGCCTTCCAAGGGAGATGAAGCCTTTCTGTGCTGTACAGGAGAGCACCCAAGAGCTTTAATCCAGAAGGTTACAGTGCGCCCTGTTTTTTGTCACTAGCTGTACTAGTGCACGTTTCATGAGAAGCCTCTGGTGAAGGGAGCCTGCCAGAAGACTCTTGCTGCCCTGAAACTGGATTACCTGGATCTCTACCTCATGCACTGGCCTACTGGGTTCAAGGTACAGCACCTGCAATGCCCTTGGCTTTTCCTCCTGGGAGAGCTCCTCAAAACTGCCAGTAGCACTTGCAGCACCACTGCTGCTTCAGTCCAGAAAGAGCACAGGTCTGGTGTGTACCAGCATTGTCCCAGTGCTGCCCAATCAGCTTTACTCTGGCCATATCAGCCAGGCTCCTGCTCTCTGCCCCTGAGACTCTGGCTTGCCCAGTGTCCTCTGCCCTTTTGGTAATGGAGTGACAAACCCAACACTAAGATCAGACCTCCCAGGTGCAAGCACAGGTGATGCCTTTTCCCCTTTCTTCTACAAATCCAAAGCTTGCTCAAGTGATAATTAGGGAGAGACAGAGGGCTGCACTTTGCTGTCCAACAGGAATTCTTTCCTGTTCAGGTTACAAAAACACAGAGTGCAAGTAAATGCTTCAGATTCCCATTTTTGTCTTCAATCACCAAGTCCTTTAATATTGTACAGATTGAGATGACCTTGCCTGCAGGAGAACTAGTGTTGTTTCATAGACCTTCAATTTCAAAAGATGAAGCTTTTCCATATCAAGTTTTCAGAGACTACATGCACTTCAAAGGATTTGTCAGTTTATGCATATATATATATACACACAGCCTTAGCCTCTCCTTTCTGCTAGACCCAGATAAAAACCTCTATTCTACCTAATGCTTTCAAGCTCAACTTCATTTAATTCTCTCAATATTGTTTTAGTTAGATTTATGTGCACAAAGCTGTCAAGTGAAACTGCATAATATTGTGGCAGCTAGAAAATTCCAATCAAAATAGTCTGGACATATAGTCTAGTTACAGGCTTCAACAGCGAGCCTCCCCATGAGACATCCGTCAGCAAATGTACTACAGCATAAATGTGTATGTTCCCAGGATCAATCCTCCACATACCTTTTTAAAAACAACTAAATAAGCTATTATTCCTAAATGTGCATAACAGAACAACACTTAAGAGTGAACTCATGTAAGACTCCAGAAGATTTTTCTATGACTAAATTGCTTCCCTGCATGCATTTTGTGGATGACCGCTTCCAAGAGTCCAGTAAAAATACCTGTCTTTATTGGCATAGTAGATAACAAAATGCATGAACTAAGAATAAGAAGCAACTGAAAAATTAAGTTATGATCAGAATTACTTGGGGTTTTTTCATGCTCCTTACTCCCCATTTGGTTGTTTTACATATCTAGGGTCCCTAGTAGAAACTGTTTCAAGCATTTTCTCTCACTGACAGGCAGGAGAGGAGCTGTTTCCCAAAGATCACAAAGGCATGGCTGTACCTAGCAACAGTGATATTCTACAGACATGGGAGGTAAGTTCAGCCCACAGAAGAAAAGGCATGTCCTCTTCCCCCATCAGTCTCTTCCATGGTTTCAATACCTTCAGCAGTCACAAAATTAGTATTGTCTCACTCAAGCAAAATTAGTTGGAAGGAACATAAGGCAGTATAAAGTACCTTTTCATAATGGGCATGCTTCATCCTTACCTGTCGGGGGTAGTGAACAGGAGATAGTGCCTCAGGATGTGACTAAAGAAGAGTATCAGCGTTGGAGAAACATTTACTGTTATAGATGTGGAGAAGAACNCAGAGAGATAAGCCGGGGCCTAAACACCGAGAACTGCTGGCTCTGTGTCCACCCAACAAGCGAGAGAGAAGGAGAGCAAAAAGGGGCCAGACAGGAAACTCCCTCCTGTCTTTATACACCTGATTACGTAAGGGAATGATATGGAATACTTCCTTGGTTTTGTATCCCGGTTTCTAGGGAAGGCCTACAGAAAAACTACCACAATTACGATAATTTCTTGCCCAAGAAATTTTGTTTAAATCATTGGTCATAGAAAAAGCAAATGAGGAGTGTCAAAGAATATTATGTCCCCTCAAAAATCCGACACTCCTAGAAATGATTGATGCTTGTAGAAATGTCTATTCCCAATCTAATAAAATCAAAATGCTTGCTGCTGTGATACAGAACACACAAAGACGTTTTTCCTGTGGGGAAGGAGGACACTTTGAAAGGAGCTGTCCTAGGAGGAAACCACCACCTACTCCTCCTCCCCTGGGGATCTGTCCTAAGTGCAAAAAAGGAAGACATTGGGCTTCCCAATGCCATTCCCAATATACAGTTGACGGTGTTTCCTTATCTCCGAAGTTGGTAAGGCAAACTCACTCAGCTCCTACATCTCCAATACAGAATAGGAAGCCATTACCACAATCTATCCTCAAGCGCAGTGAGTCGGGAAACTACCTTCCGAACGCCCAGGGGGGCGTGATGACATCAAATACCCCTCAGACAATAACAAGGTCAAACACCCTTCCGAGAGTATCCTTCAACTTGGAGAACATAGAGGACTGAGTACAGAATTATTGCTGTCTTCTCCGGAATCATGTTTTATAAATGTTAACATATCTGAAATTTTTATATTTCCCGAACAGGAGTTGCCTGCAGAACAGACATATTTGCTAATAAGAACATTAGAAGCAACTAAAAGTGGGATTAATGTGTTACCATCTGTTGTTCAAGGGCAGAGAGAAAAAGGAATAAAGGCATCTATTTTTGTTCATAGCCCACCTCTTGAGATACCATCAAAAACTGCGGTAGCTTTATATATAAACTGGACAGAATCCATCTCTAAAAATCGTCCCATGATGCGCTGTGTGCTCTCGCTGGACAAAACTGGTGAGTCCTCCGAATCTGAAGGCCTCATTGACACGGGAGCAGACGTCACAATCATTGCGGAGAGAGATTGGCCAAAACACTGGAAACTGACTAACACCTTGATTCCCATCAGTGGTGTTGGCGGTTTCCAAGTGCCAAAACAAAGCAAAGATATTGTCCAAATTTTTGGACCAGAAAACTCTGTTGCTAACTGCATGCCTTTTGTGCTGCCAATTCCATTTTGCCTATGGGGGAGGGACATTTTTTCACAATGGGGTGCAAGATTAACCAATATTCCAAATTTATAATGAGGGTCACTGGAGAGCAGCTGCTACCCAAGATTAACTGGAAAACAGTTAAACCTATTTGGGTAGACCAGTGGCCTCTTAAGAAAGAAAAGCTGCAAATTTTGAATCAATTGGTCGACGAACAGCTAAAATTGAATCATATTGCCCCCAGTGTGAGTCCATGGAACTCCCCTGTATTTATCATTCAAAAGAGTTCAGGGAAATGGAGACTGCTAACCGACCTCCGCCGTGTCAATGATGCCATGGAAGCAATGGGGTCCTTACAACCAGGAATGCCCTCTCTAACCCAACTTCCATCAGGGTGGCCCCTGGTTGTAATTGATCTCCAAGACTGCTTCTTTCAGATTCCCTTACAGCCTGAGGACACGGCGAAATTTGCTTTTTCAGTCCCTGCAGTAAATGCAGAGGCCCCAAACCGTAGGTTTGAGTGGCTGGTTTTGCCACAGGGAATGAAAAATTCGCCCACCATGTGCCAGTTGTATGTTTCCAACATCTTGGCACCTCTCCGATGAGACCCCACAGATGTCATCATTCTACATTATATGGATGATATTTTAGTCTGCGCAAAGGAACAGTCAATTGTTATCCAAATGTTGAAGAAACATCTAACCATACTGAAGGAACATCATTTACCTGTTGTGGTGGAAAAAATCCAACATACCGAGGTATGGAAATACCTCGGTTGGAACATAACAACTTCCACTATTTCCCTGCAGCAGGTCAAGCTTAACAAGTCTGTAACTACACTTAGCCAGCTTCAACAATTGCTTGGAGCTATTAATTGGGTGAGGCCAATTTTAGGGATCACCACGGATGAACTTCATCCTTATTCCAACTTCTCAAAGGTGATCCTGATTTGGCCTCACCCCGAACACTGGACAAACAGGCTTTAGAAGCTATTCAGGTAGTAGAAGACAAGTTAACCAAAATTGGACCGAATAGAAGAATTCCTAACATTGCTCCTGTATTGGTGGTAATGTTGGGCAAGCCCCAACCATATGGAGTTTTGGGTCAGCTATTACATCAAGGCAGAGATATGTGTCTCTGGGAATGGGTCTTTTTACCTCATCAGTTTTCTAAGACTTTTACAATATTAGTTGAAATGATTTCCAAAGTAACTTTTAAAGGCAGGACAAGGTGCTGGGAGATCTCTGGGGAGGAGCCAGATGTTACCTACCTTCCCCTGATCTCCGAGCATCTTGAACAAATGCTGATAACCTCAGTAGAATTTCAAATCGCAATGGCAGATCTTTCAGGACAATTGAAGTATCATTTACCAAATTCGAATATCTTGCGAGCAATTGGACAACTCCTGATTCAATTGAAATTCTTACAATCAGAAAAACCAATTAGTGGAGATAAAACAATTTTTACAGATGGATCGGGAAGAACAAAGAAGGCAGTCGTTGTTTGGCAAGAAAACAGCTGCTGGAAGCAGGACATTCATATCGTGGAGGGTTCTCTACAGCTTATTGAGTTATCAGGAGCCTTTTAATTTGGTATCCGATTCAGCTTATGTAATTGGTGTAATAAAAAGAATTGAACACTCTTATTTAAAACAAATTTCTAACAATCTTTTGTTTAATCTTTTTCAACAGCTTCTGTTCCTGATTCGGCATCGTTCTCATTCATTTTTTGCTACCCATATAAAAGCCCATACCAACCTTCCCGGACCCGTGGTTGAGGGGAATCGCCATGCAGACCTTGCTGCAGGTATGGTTGCTGTCCCAAATAAATTCCAACAGGCAAAAATCTCTCATGATTCCTATCACCAAGGTGCGCGATCATTACAACGACAATTTGGATTAACCCAAAAACAAGCACATGAAGTGACATTCGCCTGTTCTGAATGCCAATCTACAACTCCAATACCATCAGAAGGAGTAAATCCTAGAGGGTTGAATCCTCTAGAGATTTGGCAAGCGGATATCACTCACATATCAGAATTTGGAAAACTAAAGTATGTGCACGTGTCAATAGACACGTGCTCTCAATATATTGTGGCCACCATGCACTCTGGGGAAAGAACTCTGGATGCTAAAAAACATTTTATAACAGCCTTTTCGTATATGGGGGTACCAAAATTGATTAAAACTGATAATGGCCCTTGTTATACCTCCAGTGAAATAAAGCAATTTTTTGCAGATTGGGGCGTCAACCATTCTACCGACATTCCTCACAACCCCACGGGTCAGGCAATTGTTGAGAGGCCACATTTAACTATCAAAAACATGTTAAAGAAACAAAAGAGGGGAAGTAATAGGCTTGCCCCTGTCATGGGTTTCTGTAGCTGAATTTTAGTAGAAAGTAGAAGTACTTTAGTAGAAGCTGCTAGAAGTTCATCCTGTCCTGTTGAGCTAATTAAAATTATAGATATGCCTCTGTGATACATATTCAAGAATTGGAGTGTTTGCGCAGTTGAAAATTCCAGCTTTGAGATAACAACGCAGACAGAGAGACAGACAGAGACCAAGGTCAGAAGAGCAGGAGGAGGTGAAGGAAGAACCTTGCTGGAGCAGGGTGGGGGGGGTGAAGGACTGAAAGCTATTTCCTCCCCCCCCCCTCAAGCCCGTGGAGATCTTTTGGGGTTTGGAGACCCCCTGAAGGAGACCCCCTGCAACCCCTGGAGGAGCAGGTGAATGCCTGAAGGAGACCCCTTGCACCCCTGGAGGAGCAGGTGGAGCCCCTGAAGGAGCTGTTGCCCTGAGGGAGACCCAGGATGGAGTGAGATCCTGGAAGAGACTTGCAGCCATGGCTCCTGGAGAAGGAGACGCACCTGGAATAGGTTTTTTCCTGGTAGGAGTGTTGCCCGGGGGTTGGACTCATGATGGAGAAGTCTGAGGACTGTCTCCCATGAGAGGGACCCCACAGGACCAGGGGAAACATTAAGAGCTGATTAAGGCCCCCCTGCAAACTGATGGAGAAGTTTGAGGACTGTCTCTCATGGGAGGGACCCCACAGGAGCAGGGGAAAGATTAAGAGCTTCATAGCCCCCCTGCAAACCGTGGCGGAGCACGGTGTCCCAACTGCAGCCCACAGAAACCCCATGGAGTGACCCACAGGATGAGACCAATGCCAGCAGCATGACCACCACCTCACCACCTACGAAACTTCCATTCCCTGCTCTCTCTTGAACTGTTGGAGGGAGGGAGAAGTGGGAGGAGTGTTCTTAAGACTGATTTATTTCTTACTTTTTAGTTTTAGTGCTTCTAGTTTTAGTACTTATCTTGTCAGTAATAAATTTACGTATTTAGATAATGAGTTTGTTTTGCCATTATCTCTCAGCTGTTTTTTTTTCCTTCTTCCTTTTTTCCCTTTCCCTCTGGGAAGGGGTGGGGGGGGGAGCCTGGAGGTTTTGGCTGGACACTGGGTGAAAACCACCACAACCCCTCAAGAAAGACTAAATAAAGTACTTTATGTTATTAATTTTTTGAACAGATTAGATTCACTTAATAGACCCCCATCCCAGAGACACTTTTCTCACACCAGTATTGATACTACCAAGCAGGCAACAATCATGTATAAGGATTTAGAGACCAATTTATGGAAAGGCCCTTTCCCTGCAATTACATGGGGAAGGGGTCATGTATGTATCTCGACAGGTTCCGGATCCATCTGGATTCCTTCAAAAAGAGTGAGATTTCATCAGGAAGAATAATACATCAAGTTAACCGATTCATCGACAATATGAGCTATCTCCTAGTGTTTCTGCTCCTGGCATTCCCCTTTGTGACAACGGCTCCCACTGAGATACCAGCTTGGATGATGGGACATGGCGACAATGTTTGGACGGCTCTGGTGAGAGAAACGGGCACAGACACAGTTTGCCTTTCCACCCTCAATCCTTATAATCCTTTTAGAACATGTTTAGTAGGAATTCCTTTGGTACCACGGGAATGGGGTGATTTTAAAAACCAGTATGTCCCGTGGTGCGATGACCATGACCTATTCAAAAACCCTTTTGTTGACTGTGTAAAGTAAAATAAAATAA
>VXAU01001609.1:372683-452080 GCA_013399695.1 Formicarius rufipectus | reverse complement strand
GTCGGCCCCTCCGCGCCGGGGCCCGCCCGTTCCGGCCGCAGAGCCCCCTCAGCCCCGGGCGGGGACCGGCAGCGGGGCAGGTACGGGCAGCGCGGCCGGGAGGCGGCAGGGCAGGAAAAGGCAAGGCAAGGCAGGGCGCAGCGCTTCCACACCACCGCCTCCCGCGGTATGGCAGCGCCCAGCGGGGCCGCGGGGACGGGCCCCGCGGGGAGCGCAGCGATGCCGGTGTGTGGGACAGCCTTGCGAGCGGGGAGGGAGGGCAGCGGGGCCGGCAGTGTGCGGCTTTGGAACGTGCTTTCCGGGGGAGGAAGGTAAGGGAAAGCTGTGCTCAGAGCTGTCTCTGATAAAGCAATTGCTGTTCTCGAGGGAAATGGAGTAGTCCCCGCTTTTTTTTCCGGAGGGCGTTAAAGCTCTGCTGCACGTTGTTACTGTGCTGAAAAGGCAGGGGTAGCGTCCGAGTTGTAAAGAGGATGGCGAAGTAACTAGAGACAAACTACAGTGAGTAATACTCAATCGAAAATCCATCACATCTGAGTATCGAAGGGGATAAAATTAGTTCTTTGAAGAGCTGTCTTGAGGCCAATCTTACTAAACGTTTAATAGAGGTATTGAGGTAGCAACAAAAACTTGACTGCCTTGACTTGACAGTGGTGAAGAATTGGGAGGCATTGGCAATAGAGAGGGTTACAGCACTGCATGGAAAGAGTTGGGTGATCCAAGAACTAGAATACGAAATAAGTACAATAACAATCTAAAGAATGAGGGTTTACTGTTGTAATAGTGTAATGAAACAATTTATGGAAGAAATTCTTACTCGTTGAAAGCAACACAAAACCAAAGTATGTGTTACACATGTGTTACATAGTTGCAAGATATACAAGTGTGGAAGAAGTAAATGTGGACTACAGTGATCCAGTAAAAAAAGTTATTATTATCCATGAACAGAACGCTAGAATACTTTGTATAATGTTAATAGTTCTCTGGTAAAAAAGTAAAGGGGAACAGGTGCAGGAGGATGTGCGTGGGACAGGTGGGGAAATTAAGAGTCTGTTGGAAGAAGCATTTGGCTTTTTTAATTTTGTAGAATAAAGGTCTTTTTTTCTCTCTGTCAAACCATCAAGGTAAACACTGAAAAGGGAATAAATTGAGCTAAAGAATTGTGTTGCTACATGAATAATTTAACATAGATTTTAAGATTAAGAGTATGTGAAAATTTCTAACCATCCGAGAGCACTCATGTTCAAGAGCAGTCTTCTAAAAGGTCAGGGAGGAGCAAAAGCCCAACACTTTTTAGATGGAATGTGACTGGTGTGTTAAAGTAATGGTTTTGTTTGCTGCAGCAGAGTTCTAAGCTTAATGTTACCTGTAGACTATAGATCAATTTTCCTTTTTTGTTCATCTGTGAAGTAGATTATTAGCAAGAACTTGTTACGTGCATTTCTTAGAAGAAAAAATAATAATGTTTGCAGTCTAAATAGCAGGGTTGGTGAGAATCAGAAAATGATACTGCCTAATTGCTTTCTTTGAGTTGAAGAGAAGGTGTGAAAGGTAAGTTGAGGTGACCTGTAGGCTGAAATGTGGTATGTGCATCTACTGTCTTCTTACCAGAGCAATGAGAGTTTACCTCTGCAAGATGGGACTATAAAAATCAGTTCTGATCTGTAATCAGTGGCAGATTTCCTCTCAACAGCTTTTGGTATCCTTTAGTTAGGGTTGTCTCATCAGCAAGAGCAGCGATTTGAAGTGCCAGTTTAAGTGGACTGTATTATCCCACCTCATATTCTTGTGCACTTAATGTCAGAACTTTTGTGGCCTTGAAGTCCTCATCTGTTGCTGATGTCTTTTTGCACTGACACAGTTTTAATGTCTTAGTAGAGGCTTTTAAGCCTTAGCTGTTAATAAGACAACTTGACGGCATCAAAAACAAAAATGAGAGTTTATTCCTCTTCATCTAAATTTACATTTCTATTCAGGAATGGCGGAAAAGGCTTTTTTCCTCTCCCTCAATGTTTACATTCTTGCATCTTTATGTACCACTGTGCAGGGATTTCAAAAGTACAAAAAGGAACTATCTTCACACACAATTATGCATATTTCTAAAACTAATACACTCCATCAAAACTATCTAACAACAAACAGCTACAGCTAAATGTCAACTAAGATAGATTTTATAAAATTGGTGAATTCACACAGTTCTTATCTGTGTTAATTTTAACTTTGTTAATAGAACTGTTCACTTGTATCATTCTGCAGAATATTAGCAGGCTTCTCCTCTCAGTTCACTGTTGGCCAAGGTCATTTTCCAGATTCCATCATTATCACTGAGGCCTCGGAAACTGCTTCTGACTCTTTAGTCTGAAAACATGCAACATGTGTGTTCCAATCAGTGGCAGATTTCCTCTCAACAGGTTTTGGTGTCCTTTAGTTAGAGTTGTCTCATCAGCAAGACCAAGCAATTTGAAGCAGCACTTTAAGCTGACTGCACTATCCCACCTCATATTCTTGTGCACTTAATGTCAGAACTTTTGTGGCATTGAAATCCTCATCTGCAGCCCAGGACCTGAGATACCTGCTTATCCAAGGTGTGGGTATTTTGAGGTTGCTGCTCTTGTCTTTTGATCAGTCTGTCAGTTGACTGCCTCCCACATGATCTCAGTTGTGGATGTTCCACTTCCGAGTAGGTCAGTTAATAAGCAGATAAAATATTTTAGAAGACATTGGTTTATACATGCTGTGTGAAATACATGATTCCTTGATGCATTCAACTTTCTGCAAAGACCATCCACAGAATGTTGTTAGAGAGGTGATGGGCCTGTCTTGAGTGCATGGACTTTTTCCACCAAACTTCAGTTGTTGGTGTTTACTGTGATTCCATCCTCATCTAAATCAAGAGCACAAATACTGAAATGATCAGTTTTGTGGTTTGCTTTGCTGTTTAGAGCAATACTTAATAAATATGTAGAAAAAGGTTTTACCTTGCTCAGCACCTCACTGAAGCTGTATCTATTACAGAACTTAGCTTCTGGCTGTGATTCAAGCCTCAACAGCACTTTTCTAAGTGGCATTTCTTTCTTTTACTTCATGGTTAAAATTTCAATTGACTGAGTAGAACAGAGCTGCTTAGACACCAGTTTTGTCTCTCAGCAGATTTCTCACATCCAAGTAGTGCAGCTACATCAGCTGAATTTTATTAAATAAAACTCAAAGGCATCACTCCTGCAATGTTTGTTGATGGGGTTGATGATGTTTGTTGATGCTCTGTTTCCCTGCTCAGAAAACATAGAGCAGAAATGAGTGGGGTTCTGAGAATCAAAGCAAGAATGCTCATAGACACAGACCCGCTTCTAAATAAGGAATGACCAAGAAAGCTGGGACTTGAAAATTCAACCTGGAAAGGAGTGTCTGAAGATGATAAGATAAAGGCCTGTAGAATCATGAGTGGCATGAAAAGAATGAATAGGGGTCCACTGTCTGTTCTTCCTGCAGGAGGTAATGGGGGTCCACAACTGAAATTAACAAGGCCATGATTCAGCAAGATCAAAAGGTGTTCTTCACAAGTAACTGAGTTGGAGCAATTACCAGAGTATGTTGTGGATATTAGAAGTATTTGTTATATATAAGTATTTGTTATATGATAAGAGGAAAAATGGTAGATTCAGTGGTGGAGGAGGAGCCAAATACATAGAAACCCTATCCATTTTGAACAGGAAAAGCAATATGCTTGCCCTATTCTGTTTTTTCCTGGCCTTTGCCTTTGGCCATCTTTTGAAAATGATGCTAGGCTCAAATGGACCTCTCATGTGATCTGCTGTGGCTACTTTAATATTAGCTTCTTATTCACAAGAGTAATAATTGACACAGACTTTCTTACAGTCTCTCTTCATCCTTTCTCAAATAGAACTTGTAAAACCTTTTTAAAGAAACATGGGTAATGCTGTTTATGGACTAGACACCAGGTTTCATATTGAATATGAAGTCTTTTTTAGATAAGTTATTGGCATTTACTGAGTTATCTGAAGGAGAAAGTTTTCCCTGTACTAGTAATGTCTTTTGTTTCCAGGCTCAGCAGGATCCATAGATGCAATTGATAAGCATCAGTTGAGCTACTTCACTCTTGGGTTCTTTTCAATCATCTTCCATTGTATTTTTGGTCAATTCCAGCCTCTCTGTGGATCAGGGACTTGAGGGTAGTGTCCCTGATTCTCTACAGGCTTGCCTGTTGGCCTGGGGACCTGTAGTTTGTTCATTTACTCCCTTCAGTTCCTTAAGATAAAGTGTTGGACAGACACTAGTACTACAGGTTTGCCTACATGGAGAAATTTTTTGAGCCTAAGCATGGTGAAGTAACTATTTATGCAAAAATAGCATCTATATATTAATTAGAAATACAACATTAATAGTATTACCATTTCATCTTACTATGTCACAATATGATGCAATTAAGTTTTTAAAGTCATGCTGTGTTGATAGAGATTTAGAAAGATTATTTGAAACAGCAAATAAATATCAGTTAACTATTTTGCTTTGATTAACTGATTTAATGACTTGCTATATGAACATGGAAATTCTGTAGCTGCAGTCATCATAAGAGTAGTGTATCTGACAAAACTGTCATTAGTATTATTTGTTGATATAAAATAGTGAACTTTATTAAACAAGAAAAGCAATACATTATTTTAAAGGTAAAGTCAACATACATCTATCTATAAATTTAGGAGACACCTGCTTTTTAAAATTACCTGCTTCCATTCACTAGCCACTAAACTGGATTTGATGTTGCATACTAAGGCTGTGCCATCAAGGTTATGTATGGCAATTATATATACATTATATATACCTATCTAAATATAAGCAATTATACACACTGAAAGAAAAAAAGCAAGAAAATACAAACTATATAATAGTAAGTTGTTGGTGACAGGTTCTTTGTTTTATTGCTCTTAATAAGTTCTTAACTTCTGATGATTACTGCTGGACACAGAAAGTTTTTCCCATTTTAGTAAACTTGCCATCTCAGGTTTTCTGTTTCCCTAGGTAAGGAGTGGGCCATTTGTGTGTAGGGGGGTGGCAGATGTTTTGAATTTAGTTTTGAGTGTTTTTTTAAGAAACAGGCATAAATGCATCCTTTTAAAAATTAAATACCTTTATCTTCAGAACTCAAGCCACATACCAGAGTCCTCATTTCACTATTACAGGATTGAAACTTGAATGAAATTGCTGTTTATACTGCAAGGGAATAATAGTATGGGTTTCAGGAAGCTTTTAAATCAACTTCTATAAAATCTTATTTTCGTGTCTTTCATCATTTCCTTCTCAGGAAAAGAGGAAACACCACAAATGTAGGAAAAGTGCTCTGAGTGGCTCCAGGCTTATGCACCACACCAGTACCAAACCCAAGCCTACAAGAAGGCTGGAGAGAAACTTTTTACAAGGGCACGAAGTGATAGGTCAAGGAGCAGTGGCTTTAAACTGAAACAGGGCAGGTTTAGATGGATATAAGGATTACATTCTCTCCTGTGAGTGTGCTGAAAAACTGGAACAATTGGCCCAGAGAAGCCGTCCCATCCCTGGCAGTGCTCAAGGGAAGGCCGGGGTGGGTGAGGCTTTGAGCAACCCGGTGTATCGGAAGGTGTCCCTGCCCACGTAGGGGTGTTGCACCGGAGGACCTTTAAGGCCCCTTGCAGCTCAGACCGGTGTGTGATGCAGTGATTCCCTGCAGTGGGAGCCGAGTGTGTCAGTCCACGCGGTGGCAGTGTCCATCCAGACAGCGCTGTACCTCTCTCGGCAGCCTCGGAGCGACCGCCTGCAGCCATCCCTTCTTGCTCATCTACTGGTGTCGTCCTTTCCAGAGGACTGCTTCGAGTCTGCAGCAGATATAAACACAAACACTCAATTAGGAGTGGAACGAATTCTCTCTAGTCTGTTAAAAAACCAAATAAACTAACCACAAAACAATATGCAAAGATCTTTAGTATTTTCTTGACCAACATATACTCTGCATGTTCCCAGCAGACACACAGAAGGAATTTGAATGAAGGTTGGTGAAGAGATTGATAATTTTGACCATTGTGATTTAATAATTTTCGCTAAAAACATATGTGTTCATACTGACCACAATGCTCAGAGAAGTACTGCAGTTATTTATTGATTTACCTGAGGCAGTTGTGGGGAATTTAAGTTACAGATGATTTGAATGAATCTGTAAATTGCCTTTCTTCCTAAATAGTTCTTCTGCAGAAGATGAAAAATGAGGAATGTTCAAAAACGCTTAGGAGTATATTTGATAGAAGTTAAGTGCACTGAAAGAGATAATGCAACTGAATTGCTAGTTAAGTATAGCAGGGATAAAATACTTGTGAATCTGTCTGTTGATAAAAGTGTTTTAAAAGGATGATTTCTTTCCTGTTGTTTCTTTATTTTCTCTACATATATACACAAAGATAGTACTATTTTATCTGGGAAAGCATTCTTCAACCCTGATTGGTATTTGGAATCTTTTGTATTTTTTATCTTGTGCTGTTGACATACTGTACAGTGATGAGCAAGGATCCCTATTTCCCAGTGCCATCATCTGCTGATAAAAGAGCATGAGAGGGGATGGAGGTCATACAAGCCTGCTGTGATACCTCAAATCCAGGAACTTTTGAAAAAAAAAGCAACAAAAAAACCAAAACAAAAAAAAACCCAAACAAAACCCCCCAAAAACCCAAACAAAAACAAACACCACAAAACAAAGCAAACAAAAAAACAACAAACGCTAAAGGGGTTGGAAAGGGAAAATGCTGCAAAATAGAGATGAGTATAAAATAGACATCGTGGTGTACTGAATCTGAAGTGCTGCTTTTGGCAGCAGATCCATATCAGTGGAGTCATGAAACTTTGTTCCAATTAGGCCAAATAGGTAAAGGTTTCTAATAAAGGATACAGAAATCTCAGTAGGACTTGATGTAGGTAATGTGGTTCTTTCTTAAACAGAAATGAGTAGATCACATAATTTTTTACTAAATGTAGTATTTTTTCAGTTAAATGACTTCGCAGTAATTTACATGTAAATACACATGTGCATGAAAACTTACAAGGGAATTTCTCCCTCAGCAGTTTAAGGGAAGTATTTGAATGTCCTTCATTCATTTAAATACTAAAGAGGAAGAGCTCTGCAAGCCCCTGAAGTGCATTACAGAAAGTTCTCCAAGTGCCTTACAGAAAAAGGAAGCTCTCTGCCACGAGGGAGCTGACAAATGCAAATTTTGCAAGTACCGTGGGTTTTGGTGGCATGAGGTGGGAGATGCTACTTTTCCTTTGTTTTGGTTTAGTTTCCATTTCGTTGTGGTGACAATTTCTCTAGTAGTCTGACTAATGCTTAGATTCTACATGTTAAAATGTGTATTAGTATTGAGAAGTCTCAAGGATTGAGCAATCTGGTATTGTCTTGTTGTCCTCAAATGTTTTAAAATAGGAGCAATTACTTCAGTTTCTCTAAATGTCCTGGGATATACTGTAGTTTTGCAGAACTGGTATATGCTGTGTAGCAGTGACTGGGTGATTTATCACAATTTAACAGTGTTATTAATATTTTTGTAGTGGAGGGGTTGGACCATTAGTGATGCTGTCTCACAGCCGAGCCATTCTCTCCTTTTTATGGAGCTGTTTGGTAGCTGTTGAACCTAATGAGAAGGCAGAGACATCAGCATGTATTTACTGTAAAATAAAACTGTCCACAGTTAGTGCAGATAACTTTTAAGAAGTGACAGAATTTGCATTCATCTCTGTGGTTTGGGTTATTCAGGATCATTCCTGGCTTCTGCAGGCGTGAACGTGTTCCTGCAACAGATCAGTGTGTGACTCTTGAGTTACCATTGTACACAGTGGAGTGAGAGACAACTGACTCCTAGTAATAAAAGTAAATTATTCTTACAGAATCACTTAATACAAGCATTCCTTTTGGGAAAAAAATGGTTTGGTTAAATTTACTTATCCTGTACTAGCCCACATGTGTCATTGAAGAAGTGGCTTACAGCATAATTTCTAAAATTGTTAAAAAGTACACTGTTGAGGCCATTATAAATGTTGGATAAATCTAGGGAAAAGGTATTGTCGTACTATGCCTTTTTAACGAGAATCTTTCTAACTTGGGAGGATGTCTTTGAATTTACTTTTTTTCCACAAAACTAACTTTCTATTAAAGTACCAAGTTACTAACAACACACTTTTTCTTTAAAATATTATTTAACAGATATGTTTTTCAGCAGATAGTGGTGCATTTTTAGAAGCAGTCATTTATTTTGTTCTTCAGAAATTAGATTTGTTTAACTGCTGGTAGTAGTAATTTTTAGGGATGCTCTGAATGCTCATTTTGCAATATTTGGTGTCTTGTTGCTGATACATTTGTCCTAAATTGTGCCTGTAAAATCAGTGCTTAATGGTAGGTGTACCAGCTTTGAGACAGGGTCATAGTTATCTGATTCACCTTTCAGAAGCCATTTGAGGAGAATGGCTAATGCCATTTTGTTTCTAAATTTTTTTTGGAAATCTGTTGCTTTAGATATTTAGTGGAGCAATAAGCTTTTTGATACATAGTGTCAGAAATCTAACCACCTTTTGTTTATTCAAAAATACATCATTAAGTTGACTATCACAATTTTTTAAAGCGTTTTGTTAGACAAGAAATGTACTAAGTTGGGCTAAATTTGAGGCAAGAACATGTCATTTGGTGAGTGATATTTTAAAGACAGTGTATAGTTCAGCTTTCTATGCAGCTTGTGTCTGGCATAGGTTAAGTAGCCATATGTGAAATACAATTGTGTTTGTAGAAAAAATCTTTTTAATCACTAAGAGAAATCAAACCACATGATCCAGATTTTCTCTCTCTTTTTTTTTCTTTCTTTTAGGTTGTTGGGTTTTTTTTTCTTTTTTTTTATGAATACATGCTTACTCCACACTCTTCAAGTATTGGGAAGAAGGATTTGCTGGTTTTTTTGTCTTTCTTCCTGTGAAATGCTAAGGTTTTGCTTTAATCTTCAACACATCAGTGATTGATTCTAGAAGATTCTAGAGATAATAAATTCTGAATCAGAGTTACTTCCAGTTACACTCTCTGTTAACTGCTAATCTTTTAGCTTCCTTTTCTGAGAAGACAAGGAGGTGACTTCTTTCCTTGTGATTATTAGCAAATGTTTTGTCACAGTTGGGAAATTCTCTAAAGCTTTACCGGACAGACACATCTGGTATGCAAATATAAATATTAGCTTACATTTAACAGAGCATGCCGTGCCATTTTCCAAATAGCCTAAGTCTCTTCCAGTATAATATTCTCATATTGATTTATGTTAGGCCTTGTTTTATTAAACAGGTTTAAACACTCAAGTATTACTTTACAAGCAAATCACGATCTCTTTGGCAAGTACAGCTAGAGGTTTGTGCTGTTGATATGCTGTTACTAGGGCTGGTAATTGTAGGTTTTAAAATGATTTATGACCTTGCTTTAGGGAAGATTTAGTGCAGAATCTAAAGGTCACAATCACATCGTACAGAAAGTGGTCTCACTGTTTTTCTCAGCAAAGCTTGGACTAGCATAGTGGAAGAATAATTCTCATATCATTTATGATTTGGGTGGGAAATGGGCAAGAAAATTGAAATTGCTGTCAGCTGGGAATCCTAGCTTTGCGGCATATTCACTGGAAATGAAAGGCCAGTTACATTGGCCTTTGTTGCTATATCGGGTCATAAGGAATGACACCAATTTTGCATGAAGTTTCACTGTGTATCAGTGAACTGGCCTTTTGCTACTGGAGATGGTTGTGGAAAAGGGTTCTTGAGTGAGTGATGTGCTGTTATGTGCTTAAAAACATACTTGCAGCGTAGGGAAATGTACTCTGTTTAAAATCATTCCTTTTACAGATACCAGGACATAGAATGTATTCCTATCTCTTTCTGTTCAGTGTCCAAGAAAGACAAAAAAAAGTTGTGCATTCCTGCACTGGGAAATTAGACAGCGTTGATACATGTAGCAGAATTTATCCAGATAGGAGATACAACATAGGGAAGTTTAAATATGATTTATTAACCTCAACAGCCCTGAATGCTACAGCTGTTAATCAGAGCAGTGCATAAACATTTTGAAATTACTTCTGTAGGTACTTTGATCTTGAATTTGATCTAGAACATGGGGGAAGAGCTATAAAATATAGACATTATGAACTCTCAAGAAAGGAGGGGGTTTAAATTGAGTTATTTGGCTCCTGGCCATGTTTCCATTCTCCTGGCTGAATGGGTGCACTGGTGTGGAAGGATACCTTATATAGATGAGAAAATTTAAATCTGTGTATAGCAGTTTTAATAAGAGGTTCAGATAGTTAATCAGAACACTGCTACACCATGAGCCCAAACAGAAACCCTGGGCAAGTGAAAAATACTGTTTCAAGTGATGTTTCGGTTCACTTTCTGTTCAAAGCTTATCTGGTAAAATCACTTTTCCCTGCTGTCACTTGAATTGTATCATCTGTGTTTAGATTTCTTGTAAGGATTTTTACTGGTTTATATGTTTTGTTTTGTTTTTGTTTTTGTTTTTTTTTTTTAATTTTTACCTCCTCTCTGAGGCTGTGCAAAGAGAAGGCTGTTGTCCAATCTCCTAGATGTTTTCATGGCTTCTTACCATTGCCCTCAGCACATTTTACCATTCTCTTGCTAAATCATTCTCTTTTTCCCCCACTGTTTCAAGTAATCTTTTCTGTGTCCCATAAGCACACAGAGTCATCATACCCTCATTATTTGCCTCCTCCTTAAAATATTCTTGTGCAAAACTTAAATCATAGTTCATGAAATATTCTGTAGCAAGTAATCCGTGGTGAAACATTTATCTTTGTTTTTCAGGTCCTGATACAGAAAAGGACTTAATCCTTTGTTTAATATTAAGCCAGAGAAACTACATTTGTGCTTCTTCGTATTTGGGTTCTAGTTGAACCCACAGTAACTCTGTACTTGGTTTTACCATTGTCTTCCTTGTATCCACTTCCAGTTTTTGCTTTCAGGTGGGCAACTTCACCTAATGCATTCAGTTTTCTGTGGTCTGAATTGCTATTCTTGTTTCTTCTGTAGTTTTTGTACCTGTGGCACTGTAAAAATAATGTTCTGCAAAAGGTATTGAAAAATACATTTCTTGCAGAAGGAAGGAATTAGTATTCATATTAATCTAGCATTTTTAACAACTGACTATACTTTGTGTGTTGAAGTTCAAATTCAGATGGTAAAAATCCCACTGGAGTAGTTTTACTTATAAGCTGGTAAAAATGGCAGTTAGCATCACCTGTGAACTGAATATAGTTTCCCCTTTTATGACAGGTTCTTCCTTTCAGTCCTGAGCTGCAGCATTTTGTCCTTTAGTATCAATACCGCTACATGTGATTCCTTACTAGATGAGAGCTAATCATGTGTCTTGCATTTGTGACAGCGGTCTTACCAATTTTCTATAATAACAAAAACTTTCCTGCTGTTTCCAGAGGTGTGAGAAAGACTAAAGGGAGCTTTTTCCACATTACTAGTAGGGAATGCAGCACACAAAGTTAATGTGTATGACAGACAGATTTCAGAGTTGGCTAGTAAGCTAGTTTTCATTCTTGTTTGGGCAGCCTATGGTATATTTGCATTGTGTTTATTTGCCTGGTTTCACCATCATTTCTTTCCATTTAACTTGCAGGTTGGTCACCTCCTCTGGAGGGATTCAGAACAATGTCCTATGTTTTTGTAAACGACTCGTCCCAGACAAATGTGCCCCTGCTGCAGGCTTGTATTGATGGAGATTTTAACTATTCCAAACGACTGCTAGAGAGCGGTTTCGACCCAAATATTCGTGACAGCCGAGGTCGAACTGGCCTTCACCTCGCTGCAGCCAGAGGAAATGTAGACATCTGTCAACTCTTGCATAAATTTGGTGCTGACTTACTAGCCACTGATTACCAAGGTAACACAGCTCTTCACCTCTGCGGGCATGTCGATACCATCCAGTTCCTAGTTTCTAATGGACTGAAAATTGATATTTGGTAAGTCATTTTTTTAAGGCACATATTTTTACAGTGTATTAGTCTTCTGTCACCAGAGCCTTGCATATCAATCTGCTGTTGCTGAAATGCTGTATTTGATGCAATTCTACTTTTTCAAGATCCCACTTAATAAGAACCCAAACTAAGAAGGCAGGAAAACAGTGAGGCCACTTTTGCTAGTCTGTGCAACAAGCAAATCAAATAAAAATAGCAGCTGCTGCTGTGGGCTGCTCTATCTAATCCTGCCTCATTGATGACATTGCTTCCCTAGTTTGGCCAGACAACCAGATGTGGGTGGTTGGCACAGAAGAAAAAAATCACATTGACTACTCTAAAAGAATTTTCTCCACTGCAGTTCTATTGTTGTACTGTATAAGACAAAGAAAATACAGTATATGTGTGTGTCAGTTCATTCTCAGACTCCTCTGGTAACAATGCTTCCCTTCAGTGTTTTCGCCCTCCCTCAAAGCCTGTGACTCAGTCCTTCTTTCAAATATTGTATATTCATTCCTTCTGGCTTCCAGCAGCTGTCAGATGCCAGTGCTCAGATGTAAGCTCTCAAGCTGCAAAATAACTGGCTGTTTCATTCCTGTACTGAATTACTTTGTTTATGGAACTTACTCTGCATATTCATAACTCATGCAAAAACGAGGACTAATGTGAAAACCTTTGAGTTTTCTGAATCTGTCCCTTTTTCACCTGTAACTCATTAATGTTTTCAGCTCAGCAAAACTAGTTATTGGTAGACCAGATTATTTATGGGTTGTGGGCTGGGTTTTTTTCCCACGTTTCAAACGACTCTGGTGGAAATTCCTGGTCTGAAGGCAGCTCTGGTCCTATTCAGTATTTTTTTAATAGCAGCAGAGGGACCATCTGTATTTTATTTCATTTTTGCCTGATGTCCTAATACCCTTATGGAAAAGGAACTATGAGGAGCCAGATTTCACAATTCTTTCTTCAAATTAAGCTTGAACTTGAACATTGCCATAAATCAGCTGGTTATTTTTTGCCATAATACCCAGAGATTCCAATTAGAGTCCAGTGAATTTTGATTTTACTTAGAGGGTGAAAAGAGTTGTGCAATTTCAAACCTAAATATGCTGATTTTCTTCTAAAGCCCATTGTGCTGTAACTTGTATAGATAGGATTTTTGTACTGTCTGATACAGCAGAAAATAGTTCTATGAAGTTGCTCTTCTATACTACTAAGTAGTTCTAATAGTTACTAAATTTGTTATGCTGAGTTGACTTGTTACAAAATTTTGTATGTTAAAATTTTCTTATGTCTTTTTGTGGGGTTGTTTTAGCAACCATCAAGGTGCAACACCACTCGTTCTTGCCAAACGAAGGGGTGTGAATAAGGATGTGATTAGACTGCTGGAATCCTTAGAGGAGCAAGAGGTGAAAGGATTTAACAGAGGAGCTCATTCAAAGCTGGAAACAATGCAAACTGCTGAAAGTGAAAGGTATTTATGAAACAAAAATAATTACTAGGAGAAATTACATTTGTTGATCTTAGATTTTTGTCATTGACTTGACTGTATATTCCTCATAATGGATAATATGAAATTTGGCCTGATATTTTGGAAAAATCTATTTAAACAGATCAAATGTAAGGAAAAGAACTTCTATTGAGATTTTAATTTTATGGTAGAAATTATAAAACATAGTTACTCATTTTCCATTACAGAGTCCCTAAAGTAAGTATTCTACCACTTACCACAAAGCCAAAGCAAAAGTAGCATGAAATGCAAAATGCCAATATCACAGGCTAACCTGACATACTTTTGATAAGAGGGAATGTCCATGCAAAGAAGGGGTAGCAGACTTTTCATGTATCTAACCTTGAATAAAGGATTTTATATGGTGCTATATATGAAATTTCTATCAGCAGTAGTCTGGGAAATAATAGAGAATAAGAAATTTCTTGTGGCTAAAGAGATAGTTGATGGAGAACTGAAGATTTCAGGAAAACTGATGACCATTTCAGGGAAAGTATTGGGTTAGAAGCAACTTACTAATGAATTCCCAAGGGTCTGGTTCTGGGTCTATGTACTTTGAATTTTCTTAAATAAAAAAGTAGGAGTGTAAGAATAGTAGAAGAATGTTAATGATACCAAGAAGGGAGATATATGCAACCCAGAGGAAGATTGGGATGGTGTAGACAAAAACCTGGGGCACAAGAGACGGGAAATTATTAGGAATAAATTGTGATTCAGTAGCACAAAATGCAGCTTTATTTACCAAAAGCTGTATGCCATAAAATAAGTTTCTCAGTGGAAAACAAAGGTATAGGAGAAAAGGCTTAATGTACTAATCAGTTCCAGGTGTTGATGCTTCCCTGAAAAATACAGTGAAGTCCTACAAAGCACAAAATGAGGTATTTCCACTACATGAAGAAAAGTGTCAGTCCTGTTGTTTAAAGCAATAGTGACTTCTGCTCTCTAATATGTTCTGTTATGTGGTTTACCCCCATTCAAAAAAGTTTATCCTTTAAGAAGTGTTGAGAGGCATTTCTTGAAGCACTCAGGGGAGCGGAGCATCTCCTTATGAAAGAAGGCAACTAGAGCTGGTTTTAGCCTGGCAGAGTGAAGGCTAAGAGATGTGTGTGGCTGCTGACAAGAAATACTGATTTTGAACAAAATAAAATAACTGTTTGAGACAAAGATGATGATAACATAAGAACCAAAGAATATAGATAAACCACAGATACTCTTCTGATTGAAAATTGGGAATGTTTTTTCGGAGTGAGCTTCCAAGAGAGCCTTCTTGTAGATTTTGATGAGGCAAGAAGGTTTGCAAGTTTCAAAGGACAGTAACTCACTTGCAGAAACCGTTGAATTGCCAGTAAGCATGCCAGAACATGGGACTGTGATTAATAATGCAAGAATACTGTTTTATTTTTAATTCATATTGCAAACAGGGTATCAGTGTTGTTTGGAATACTTGCTCTTATACTGTATTTATTCAAATTTGAGAGATTTTTTGCTAATAATAATAATGAACCATGGCTACTGGAGCATTGTATCACAAAAGATGGTGAGTTTTGTCACATAACTGTTGTTCAGTTTGTGTCAAAATGTACACACTCTGTCCTATAAAAGAAAATGAAGCTGTATAGATGGAGTTATCTAAGTTGAAGAAGCAGAAAGAAACCTTTATGGTGAAGGCAACAAAATTACAGAAGTAATGCCAGACACTCACAGTGAACAGATCTGAAGTTCTTATCTACACATCCACCTATCAGAGAGACTGTTTTAAGCCCTGAAACAGAAAGTGGAACTTTATTTTTGAAATTACATGGTTATAAATTATAAGAATTTATGCATAATACCTTTCTGACTTCACTACATTTTATTGCAAGTTGCTTGTCCCACAGAAATGCATTTATGCTGGTTTTGCTTAGACATGTGGACCAACAGCTCAGCCCCATTTAAATTCAGATTTTTGATTTGATAGTGTCCCTTTAATGAACATAGCTTCCTTTCTGTTATTTGACCTTCATAAATGTTATAATGTTTGCTTTGGCAAGGAAGTCAGCAACTCTCCTTGGGGAGAGGCGCAGAGACATAAACAGTGCACTACCCAGCTTGTTTTGGGAATGTGTTTAAAATGTCTGAAATACATTATTTTTAAAATAACAAATAGCAGATGCCTACAGCAGCCAAAGCAAGTGAGCTTGTGTGCTGTTTGCTTTGTAAATAAATAATGCCTTTGTAACAGTTGGTTTTTCAGACCTCCACAGTTTCACTCCTCCCTCTTAGTATCATTTTCACATTTTAGAGACGCTTAGATGAATGTCTCCTGTCCTCTCCCCCCACAACTGCTTTACATTATGCATGAACCTGTGGAGAGAGAATGCTCTTCCTAAAAACAGTCTCTGGCTTTAGTTTTCTGCTCCTTGTTCCGTGCAGTTGCTGCTGCCCTGGAAGCAGCGGCCAGAGTTATGTGCCCAGGTCAGCTGTGTTTTCGCTGGCTTTGCCCTCCCCCAAGGGGCAGAGCTCGCCCTGTCTGCCTCAGGACAGAGTGCTCTGTCCATCTGCACAGCCCAGCAGGACCTGTGGCTGTGCCCACCAGCGCGTCCAGATGTGAACCTCCATGTCCTGCTGGAACCAGAGGAGAGCATCTGTCTGGGCTGTGTGGCACAAACCCTTCCGAGGACATGTTGCTGTGTTACCAGTTCTTATGCAGCTGCGATTAATAATAAGAGAAAATGTCTTGAATAGCATAGATTTTAATTGAGTCGTAATGTGAAATAGGAAAATGTTTCCTATGTACCCTTTTTAATGAGGAGCATGTGATCTTTACACTTAAATTGCATTGCACCTTTATTTAACCTCTCTGTGGTTATGTATTAACTAGTTACTACTTAATGAGTTAGTTGTTCTGTTCTACACCAATGGCTGTCTTTTATTAAACCCTTTGTTTTTCTTGGAAAATCATAATAAGCAAGGAAGATGACTAAATCCTGCAGCTATGGGCAAGCAAAAATAGCTTTACAGGATGGTAAATATTTAAAAACCAGAAATACAAGCTGTTTAATAGGCAATGTCTGAAAACTTCTGCACGTGATGTTGCAATACTTCAGCAAGCTATGGGATTTAGGCTAATTGCTCTTCAGTTGCTGTACTTCCTGAGAAAAAATACCATATGAATAGTGTGAAGTTTTCTCGTGCTGTAATCTTAGAAGAGAGATTTTTTTCAGATAACAATCATTTGTCAGTTTGTTACTGTCACCAGTAGCAGCAGCATTTCTATAATTAGTTTTGGCTTGGAAATTAGTTTTCCCTGATTTATTTTTTTTTATTTATTTTTTATTAGTGCTATAACGTATATATAGGAATATGGTAATTGAAAGCAATTAGAACCAGGGGAAATTTTTTTTTCTCTGCTTACATTCTGCTATTGACATAATTGAATAATTGATTCCACCATTTCCTTTCCGTGCTTGTCAGAGCCTGATCCTGTAAACACCCATGTGTGTAATTTCACTGAAGTGAGAAGCAGTAGGACTGTGCAGATGGTCAAAATTTTAAGTGCAATCAAGCGATGAGAAAATTTTCCTATTCTTCATGAGGTTTTTCATACAGCAACAGAGAAATTTTCCTGTTATAAACCAATTGTGAAACAACCAAAATTGGCAGAAGCCATGCAGTATTTGGGACAATTTGCACCTTCTCTAAAGGTGATTAATTGTGAAGATGATTGCCTCATTCTGATTTTATATTTGTTTTGCATTTAAAAGTGAAAGCGCCAGTCCTTGATGTATGGTCTGACCAATGTAAGGGGGCCTGATGAATTGGTAGAGAGATGTTAAAACACCAAGGCAGTCTCTGAACGCCATTTTGTAGAGAACACAGCAATGCCAACTTGTTCAGAAAGTTTCTGAACTTCTTGTTATCCAAATTTCTTGTTTTCTGTGATTTTTTTTTTTTTTTTTTTTTTTTTTTTTTTTTTTTTTACTGGAAGGGAGGCTTCTTGTAACAGACCTACAGGAGAGTAGATAAAGATCACTACAGAAATCAGCATCTAAGTTTATATTGGATAAGGTTTCCATTTTATTCATCGGTTTAAGTTATAATTTTTTTTTTTATTAATGAGCTGTGTCCTTTGAGGTTTTAGCTTATGCTTCACATTTTACTAGGCCATATTTAGTAGGAATTATGAGGAATGACTTTTGAAGGTTTCTATGTGGCAAGCCTGCAAATTCAGGGCAGTTGTTCATATACAGATATCATTCTCTTTGCATGGGTTAATAAAACATCCATTCAGCTAAACTGAGTTTAGGGTTAGGAGTGTTTTCCTGCCCTGCTTTGTCATGATTTAGCAGAGGCAATGCTATAAATCTGCAGGTGGGTTTAATTTTTAATTTAGAATGTTTCAGTTGCCCTTAGTAGGATTACTGTCATACTTAAAGGTGCATTCTTTTGCTCTGATGTATTTTTAACTTTAATCCTTCGTAGTGCAATGGAAAGCCATTCCCTCCTTAACCCAAACCTCCAGCAAGGTGAAGGAGTTCTTTCCAGTTTTCGCACAACGTGGCAAGAGTTTGTGGAAGACCTGGGCTTCTGGAGGGTGCTGCTCCTCATCATTGTCATCGCTCTTCTGTCACTGGGAATAGCATACTATGTTAGTGGGGTGCTTCCTTTTGTGGAAAACCAGCCTGAACTGGTGCACTGAAACAAACGCAAAAAATGTGCACTGTGGCTTTCTCCTGTTCTAATCTTATTTTGAGCTTCTTGGAATTATTCTCTTCGTGCAGACAGTGGCAGCTGTATATACTGTTTGCCTGTTGTATTTTACTATTAACCCAACCCTTTGAAAGAGGGATAAATGAGTTTCAAGTAAAACACTAAATTCTAAAGCATTACTAAGCTACCTCTGATTTACTTTGACTCACAAGCAAGATGTGAAGATAATCCTCTATGATAAGATATTATGATTGGAAAAGGCCTTTCATAATGAATATTAAATTCCTGGGTATGGAAAATATATCCTAGTGCAGAACAAAATTTGATCTATTTTCCCTATGAAGAGAGGTAAATATGTTAGATTTTTTCTGTATGTGCTTCAGTTGAAGCACATAGAAGGAAGTTACTCTTAGAAATTTTTCATAGAAGAAAAATACTCTTTCAAAAATTCTCCACAAGAAATCTCAATAATAACGCATTCTGATACATAGACAGGAATAAGCTGTGTCTCTGTAGTTATTTTAACGCTTCTCCATAGTTTCATATGTGCTAGTTTATAAAAAGAATGAGAAATAGTTCAAGTTTTACTGTCTCTCTAATGTATAGATCACTCCTTTATTTATTAGATCAATGTAGTGCATCTTTCCCAGATGAATTTAATGTTGTTAATACCTGCTTGATGTAAACTTTGTAAAACAAAGCTGTTTGTTGTGCTTTGGAACTAAAGTTGTTTCAGCCTTGGGCTGAAAATTTTGCATTTTTGTTGAAATGTCACTAAGCAAACCTTTCTTTGTAAGGGTGATGAAAAAGTGATTTAAGTGTTCTGCCATGTATATAATAATCCTGTAAGGTCATCGTGAAGGATCCCGTGAAGGATAACTTTTCCTTCCTCCCACAAGGACCAGGCTGAACTATATCATTGTGTTGTTTTTATGTTTGTGAGAGAACTTGAATAGAATTCCTTTCTAGAACTGTTTTCCGTTTCAGTTGTTTTCAGACAGCATTTACAGGCTTATGAATTATTTTCTGAGTATGCAGAATAAAAGTATTTAAAATATTAATATTTTAGGAACATTGTATGAAATGAAATCTTGACTCATTCTGTACTTTTCTATGAAGTCCTTTGTTGTAAATAACCTAGGGATATGAATCAGTTAGATACTCTTTTATGAGGGCTAGAAAGGTATTCCATAGTAATTTGGATGTTTTCAAAGAAAGCAGGCTCTCTTGTCCCAGGCTGATTAGACATCTAATTCTCTTTGTTGCCATTGCCTTGAAAAATCCCAAACAAAATTAATTCTGTGAACCTAAGGAAACAGTTTTTACTTTTTTAAGTAGCCTCTCCTAAATTGTTGCTAAATAACAACAAACATTCATTATACAATAAATATGTACTGATAGAAGTAACATACATCTTTCTGTTCTGGTACCATGTTTATCTTTCTTTCTTGTTTATTTGTTTGAGTGAAGAGGGATGTTCTCTTTGTTTTGATGTGTGACATGGGTTTCACTGAGCTGGGCTCCATTCTAAATTGAATCTGAATAAATCTTGATCTCAGTTCTTAAGTTAGAGTTTAATGAAACAATGCTTTTTTAGCAGCACAATGCTGCAGAAAATAAAGCATCTTAAAAAAACCCCAAAAAACAAACAAACAAACAAGAGCATACTCCTCTTCTGAATATTTCAATTGTTGTACCGTTGTTCACCAACAGATAAAAATTAACTCATTGTATACCTAAATTACATTTAATTGTCTAAATAAGTACATTTCCGTTAATAATACTCTGCACCTTGAATAATCATGTTGTCTTTCAGTATGTATTGTCAGCATAATTTGTAATTGTATTCTCATTATGGGTGAATGCCACAAATAAATATATGTAGTAAATATGTTTTGGTTTATCATTACAGTAGTGTGGCAGTAATCATGCTACCCCATTTTACTGAGTTTATTTGCTATGCATTGATAATGAGCATTTCAGAAGGGTGGAAGTTCATGAGAAATGGTAATCAGTCAGTTGCTATAAATGAGGTTTTAGAGCACAGTTTCTTCAGATTTGCTTGTTTTATTTTCAGTATTGTTACTGAACTGAAGTTACTGTCTCGATGTCTCTCTTACCTGAGATTTCAGGTGTTGAATATGTGATCTAGAGGCCTCTCAAAATTAAAGGTTACCTATGAGGGGGTACAAAACATAACCAAGAAAACCAAGCTTGAGCCCTGAGTAGCCTTTCCTGCTTTGCTGTATGCATAAGTGTACATCAAGGAACTGCACATTGAAAAGGTTTGAAAAACAGTGTGTTTCACATTAAGATATGTCACTTTTAAAACCTAAACAAATCCAAAGTGCTGTTTGAGCTTCACTGTGGAATGACTGCTGCTCTTTGAAATAAGGACATTGTAAATGTCTGACTGGAAGGGGAGTTTGTTCCATATGTACCTCTGTTACTGGAAAAGGACAGCTGTGCCTTTCAGTATTTCTGTAAACACTAATGTTTTCCTTTTCAAAGGCTGATTCTAAAGAATTCATTTACCTCCTGTACACTAGATTTCAATAAATACAATCTGTCTTTCTTGCAGGAGTAGAAAGATGACTTTAGCTTACTTTGTCTTGAGACTGTTGTCATAGGGAGTTTCACTTTTTCAGCATAATGACGTAGGTCATAGATTGTCTTTGGGTAAATAAGCTTTATTTATTATTGTAGTGGTATCTTGATACTTTAATTCAGGGACTCACTTTTGTGCCAGGCAACACAGAATTCAGCTGAAGTACTTAAATATGATTAAGATAACAGGTGTATCATACTACCTTGCAAGGGCAGGTACAGAATTATCTTTCCATCACCAGAAATTAATTTCATAATGTTAATACAGATTCAAGATTAGGCATGCTTCAAATACAAGACAGATTGTTGTCTCAAGCTATTCTTAGACTAATGAGCCAAAATGGAATAAGGAATTGAGAGAGAAAACAATCCTGGAGGTTTTTGGCTTTTTTTGCCGGTGAAACCATATGTGGACGAGATGGTGCAAGGTAAACTGGGGTGTAAAAAGGATGCACATAGGCTACTCTGCTGTGGCCTGTCCTTATGCTCACATTTATTCCATGGCAAGATCACACCTATCCTACAGTAACTTGTTCATGTACCATATCTCTATCTTCAAGGGCTCTGTTTTCACTAAGATTGGTATTTTGCAATGTAGAAGGGGATGATCTGTTGAGGGATTGCCATGGGTAGGTATTTTTTGTGGTGCCACAATACATGTATTTCATTACCAGATGTGATCTGGCACAGTGTGGTGTGTCATTATGAAAAGCTCCTATGAGAGAAAGAACATGGTTTTGCTTTGAAATACTGAAACAGAAGATCTGGGTTGTTTCTGGGCCTGCAGCTGGTTGGGAGTTTGATTTTCCTATGAGTTGACTAATCTTTATGTCTGTTTTTAATAAGTAAGTAAAAATTATCAACTCCAACTAATTAGCTGGGTAGCTCTGTTTCTAGTCAAACATGTTTAGTCATAATTAGAAAAATTAGAATTAAGTAATTTATTCAGAAGTACCAATTGAAAGTGATAACTTCCCTGAAAACTGAAAAAAAAGGGTAATATTGACTTGTCATATTCAGAATTTTCAAAAGTTTAGCATATTCTTCAATGTAACCCAAATTTGACTTTTAAAAGAACTGACTGCTTTCTCAGCTGACACGCAAATTAACTTGTTTCTGAAGTAGTTCCTGCTTCTGAAGCCAGATCTTTGTTAAATTCATATTTGAACTGATGGTTAAAATAAGTCTTCAGTGTTATGAGAATTAGGTCAGAATACTTTTCCTTCATTCAGTGTTCCTTTTTTGCATTTCAGCATTAGTCCTTGTAGATTGTCTACTTGCAATATACTTTGGAAAATTTCCTCAGTGATCCAAAATATTACAAAAAAAATGTTGTTGCCAGTTGTTCCTACATTTCTCACCGGTGGTGTTGAGGCTTTCAAGAAGAATTCAAATGTCACTGCACTGTTTCGTAGCCTGCAGTGCTCTGTAAGTGCTGAAATACTGTTGAATTGTGAATCTCAAATCTGTATTAATATTATGAAATTAATTTTTGGTAACAGCAGAGATAACTCTGTACCTGCACTTCCAGGGTTGTATGGTGCACCTGTTATCTTAATCATATTTAAGAACTTCAGCTGAATTTTGTGTTGCCTGGCATCTTTTGTACTGCTCTTACAAATGCTTCACGCCTTTAAAACATACAGTATTAGGAAACAAATGCAACTAATTGGTAGTTCTTTGCTATTTATGGCTGGGAAGTGAAGTGTTCCCAGAGTCACACTGCCAGAGAAATCTGAGATGAAAACTAGAAGTTTCCTACTGACAGTGATCTGGTGTGCCTATGCTCTTACGCAAAGCAGAACAAACTCTCTGATGTTGCAGCTGAAGCAGTCTGCTTGTACAGGACCCTGAAAAATGAGTCTCTGCTGTAGGCATTTTTGGCTTGTAAATCATTGTTGTAACTAAACATTGAGCAACCAATATTTCCTAATGACTATGATGAGACAAAACTGTTGTTCTTCACTAGTGCCAAGGGAATGGGGAGTTTGCTGGGAATTACCATAACTAAAAAGCAGCATGAGAATTTTCATCTGAAGTCCATGTGTGAACAGGTCACAGCCATGGCTTCAAGTAACACATTCTTTCCATTTGGGATTTTAAACTACCTTCTGGATAAGGAAAATGGAGGAGACATTTGGAACAGAATTTGTTGTGTGCTATGTATGGTTTGCAGAAAATAGGAGGGAAATGAGTGCAGTGAGCCAAGACAGCAGCACGGCAGGCAGAGCAGTGTGATACCTTCATGAATCACTGCTCAAAGGCCAATCCCAGTGCTTGTAAGAAGTGCAAGGAGTGACCAGTAATAGCTTCCTAGCAGGAGAAGGATTTCACTGGCTTGTGATTACACCATCTCACAGGGGTGGCCATGCAGCCATGCAACCTGAGCTGGCCCTTCTTGACTTTCAGCGTCTAGAGTGCTGCTATTTCAGACAACAGCATGTTTGAATGTGTGCCTACATTAACAGCTGCTCATGTGGAAGTCAAACTGGTTCCTCTTACACAAGAATCCTTCTGCACATAGGTTAGCAAGTGAGGGTTTACCAAGTGTGAACAGAAGCTCTTTGTAAAACATTAAATATTTCTGCTCTATGAAGTTACGTTTATCTAAATATCAGAAGGCAGGAGTCCAGAGGAAAGATGCAATAATATCTCATTTTGCTTTGCCAAAGAAAAAAAAGAACAGATAACATTCTCTTAATGCAAAGCAAAAGAAAATCTTAGTAAATTATTTTTGCACTGTCAAATATGAATTTCTAAATGAGCCAAATTCCTTAGTATGAGGGTTTTTCAAATAATGTAATATCTGGCAGGTAAGTTTTCTAAAAGAAAGGCTGACATAGCCTTGCAGTGTGTGAAGGTTGTAATGTTTAAAGGGTGTGCTGGCCTAATGAAGTATGCATACTGAAGCAAAACTAGTTAGTGGAGTGGATTTTTGCTAGGATGTAAGAATTGAAATGCCATATGCTCATCCTCATATTGTTGTCTCATTGCAGCCTGAACATCTGGCTGGGTTTGTTTTGGTACAGATATTTTCAGACAAAAACAAAGCATGTAGATATCAGTAGGTTTAAGCTGGCAAGCACAGTTTCTGTAGTGGACTTAAAGAATAATGGAGTATCCCACTGAAAGTCATGGCAGCTGTGTGTGGACTGTGCAATCTTGCCAGATGTTTTCCTTACAGAACTGGTGGTTTTTCCTTTTATGGTACTGGTTTGAACCCTTGTGTCAGTGGATGAACACCAGTGGTGAACATAAGGCTTGAACTGAAGGCTGTTTTCAAAGATTTTAATTATAAAAGAAGTCAAAACTTTATTTCAAAGTTCAAGGAACTTTTTAATCTAATGTTTACTAGAATTACATCCTGCAAATGTGCACAGATAATGAGCATGTGTGTGTCCTTACTCTGAATACTCTCATGCCAGAAGGAGGTTTAGGAATAGCAAGCAAGGCCTCCAATGAGATCAGTTTGAAACAAGTATGATTTAAGGAATTCTGATGTTTGTCATTTGCCATCAGCTCTGTATTTAATATACCACCAGCTCTATTTTTATTTGTTGCGCTTATTGACATATTTTTTTGGGGTCAGTGATACAGCTTGGGAAGGGTAGATCACATTACCTGCCTTGCCTTACTTCGATAATAACCGAATTCTTCAGTTCCAAAATGTTGTCAGTTCTCTTTGGTTTTTAGTGTTATGGTGTCTGTTTTGCAAAGTGAGACACTCCTTTGCTAGTGTGGTACAGTTTGTTTAGGTAAAGACTCGGTCATTTTGTCCCATTTTTCATGTTAAATGTAACAATGGTTAGAGGAACTCTTGGCTTGGCTTAACTTGGTCCTCCAGAAAGCTTCTGGAGATGGAGCAAACACTTGAAGGTCTGGCAGTGAAGCTGTACAGATGTCTATTCCCTGCATTTCAGGCTTTCCAGGACTGTGGGGATTTCATATTGGCCTTTCACAGTCATGAAACCTGAAGGACAATAGTTTTGCAGAGACTTTAGGCCATTTATGTATGTTCTGAAATTCAAATGCGTACAGTTTTAAAAGCTCATGTCTTCTTCCTAGAAACAAGCTATGCTATAATGAGCAATTGGGAATACTTTATATGTACTTTTAAGCTAAGAAAGCAATCTTAACTGCAAGTCAATTTTTAGATCCTAACTAATGTAAGGGTACAAGGCCACAGACCTCACCTCCTACTGGCACCCAGGCACCTGCTGCTTTCTTCCCTGTGTGCCTGCCTGCCCTGGCACTAGTGTTAGCATTCATCTGATCCCAAGGACCTGAACTGGGAAGCTATGTCAGGTCACCCAACCAGAAATTTACTCTCACTGCATTCTTTATAAATTTGCCCCTCCTTGTTTCATATCCTGCCCTCCACTCCATGCCTCTATTATGCTTCCCCGAGGCTTAAGATTTACCCCATTTCATATGCACTGAGGATTCTGTTCATAAAAGGTGTTTCTTCCCTGTAACTTTTTTCCATTTTGTCATCTTTATTGCTTACAGCACACTATCCCCCATCTTATTTGAGCCTTTCCCAGGTATCTTTATTTTCCTAGTCCAGTCTAGGTTGAAAGCCCTTTATGGGATGGAAGACACCACGTTTTGAAGAGAGGGTTATCAGTTGGCTCCGGTTCACTAGTTCACTTCTGGGAGTAGCAGTCATTTTTTTGATTTAGACCTTCCTATAATAAAAATACAAGAAGCTAACTTTGTCATGTGAACCGTATTTTCAGTTTTACTTCCCTTCTCCAGTGCTGTAGTTGATTCTTTCGATACTTTCATTAAATCAAACTAATGCATGTGTGGATTACTTCAGCTTTCAGTAGAAAATATCCAAAGTCTAAAGTTAAACTCGCTTTAGGCCAGAGTGGATATGAGAAATTTGTGCAGTACTTGTGAGAGTAAATAGTGGGGCTGGATGGACGCCACTTCCTGGGAGTGTTGTAGCACCTGGACAGCATACAGAGGTGGCTCAGGTTAACCGTCTTTCTTTTGGCTATGGCTCCATAAAACTTGCCCAGGGCATATGGAGGATGCTGAAATAGCCCCTAGAGTGGACATGACTGCAGATACTCCCCTCTGCTGCAAGACTTTTGACGTAGGACAGAGTCGGTTGAGGCCAGAACTGGTTCCCAGTTACCACCCAGAGTCAGTGAGCTGACAAATCAGCTGCACACCTACCATGGGTTACAAACATACCACAGCTCTTTTGACACAGATGAGATAAGGATGTGCACCATGTGCAACAGTGGGGAGAGAGGAAATGGAGTCAGTGCTGTGTAGTCTGCTGTCTCTGCATGGCCAGTTAGCAAGCAAGGGCCAGTGGTGCACGGGACAGATCATATTTTCTTCACAAAAGATATTTAGTGTCAGTAACTTCCCCTGGTTTGGGCTTTTTGGTTTGTTTTGAGTTGTTTTTCTTTGTGGACAAGTACTAGGATCTGAGTTTCACTGTGACCTTTAGGCACATGAAGGAAGAATGCTGAAAAGCAGTGGATCAAAAAAAGTAAGGAGAAAGATTTACAGAAAGATTAGCAGCTTCCTTAGAAATTGCAGATGTTTCTGAGGAAAACTGGACAGACACAGACATGCTCCTGGCAAAAAGAAAAGTTTTAGGAAAATCTTTTCATTTTCATTCTTCCATTTACAGATATCCAAGTGTAATTTTGCCATAGCTCTCAAAGGGAGCAAAACATTCCTAGTTTTGTAACAAGAAACATAAGTAGAATTGGAATTTTTCCCCTTGACTAAAACTAATAAGATTCTTATTGAGAATTTTATTTGTAATATCATTTAAGATGTTTCTGTATACTGGGACTCAGAAGGCTGTGTTTCTGAAACAGTAATGCATAGTAGGAGTGGAGTCTGGTTCTGACTTAACTACCCGCAGAGTAAGTTTAGAATGTCAGGTTCTAAATTAAGTATCAGAATATGTGATTTCCCCATCTATTTTTTACATGTGAGTATAGGATCAGGAGCTCTTTCAGCTGCTTGACTTTAACCAAAGCCGAGTTCAAACAGGGCCATTCAATTCTTTAACCTCTAATTTCTGAGGGGTTTTTTGTTGATACTTTGTCACTTGACCATCAGTCCATATCTCTCAGTACTTGAGGAAGATTTGTTGCAGGGACTTAAATTTTAATCTGCCAGCAATAGGCTGGGATCTGTCCCATGTCACAAAGGGCATAAGCATAAATGGGGTGCAGTCAGAAAAGGGTACACAGAGCAGACAGTTTGCAGCTTGAACTTCTCTGTGCATTAAAGCCTTTACAGTGCTGTATGATTACTCAGGGAGCTATGCCAGGCTGGGCACCTCTCTTTAGTTTACCTATAAAAGGAAATAAACCTTTTATGTGTGGAGACACTTAATGGCCTGGAAATTAATTCTTTATTACTTCAGAGTCAGATTCCAGATGGTCTGGATATAGTATTGTCACATAATCGACACTTCGTTTCACACTTATCTTGGTTAATGTCTGGCAAAAGGTCTTTGAAATTTCAGGGTCAGTTCCAGTTGATTCTCTTAGTTTTTCTGAAAATATTTCGTCTTTAAAAGGAGTAAATTAATATTTAAATTCTTAATTTGCTTAAAACGGGTTTGTTTTTTGTAAATGTTCCAGTACGTACAGATAGGTCCAACTCTGAGGAGAAGACTTATATAATTTAGAGCAGTAGTACAGAAATAGTCTTCAAGAAGCTGAAATAACAGTATCACTGCTGGTTTCTTATAGTCTCGTGGCTGCCAAGATCTGTGAAAGGGAACAGTTCTGGCTTCTCTGAACTTTAAAGCTACCTTGGGATAAATGTCTGTAAACTTCATTTGAAATCTCAGACACATAATTAGATTTTCTTTGTATTGGATGTCTCATGACATAAAGCTGTTGTGTCTAATTTCAGTTTTATTAAAAATGCTGTCAGAACAATTTCCCTCTTGTTATTTTAGTGCTCTTGTTTCTGACTTACTCACTGGTGAGGTATGACAACTTAAAACAGAAGTTACTCGTATTTTTTGAATGGCAGAAGAAATTTATTTTTTAGAATTAATACTTACTTTATCTGTACCTTTTGTTCCTTTTGATTCCTCTTGTCCCTTAAGAGTTTGCTGGAGATACACATTCCACAGTTAGTCAGCATGACCTGCTGGACTAAGCAGAAGGCAGATTTTGGAGTTATAAATCCAAGGACTTGCTGTGTGGCCTTAAAAATCTTACTTAACCTCTGGTTCCCTTCCAGTAAAATCAGTATAACTTTCCAATCTTTGAGCGATGCTGTCATTAATATACATAAAAAGACTTTAAAATTAGCTATTGGTACTGATAGCCTGCAGGGGTTTTTACTCAAAGTAATCATATTCACTTTACCCAATATATTCATGAAAAAGGAATATAAATTACTTGATATGTCAATTAATAATCACATTGTTAACTATTATTTCTTTAGCACTTTTAGGCATGCATGAATTGCAGACAAAAGCTCTGATCTTATATAATCACTATCCAGCTGAGACTCTTGCACCAGTGTGTGAAGTCTTATTGATTTCAGTGGCTGTGGGCAAAAGCAGCTGGTGTCCAGAGATGATTTAGATCCATAACGGTGGCCAAGTATGGAAGACGTGCCTGTTTGCAGTTAGATATAATGGAAATGGAAGAAGACTAAAACAGAGAAGCTGAGGCAGGTCTTTGCCATTTCCTAAAGTTTTTAAGAAACCCATTCCCTGTGTCACTGCCTCTGGCAGAGGTTCAGTGTAGGCAGAGTAGGAAGGATTGTGAACAAGGCACTTCCCTTTCTTCTCTCTGGTGTATGTAGGGGCTCTCATATTTCCCTCTTGAGCAGGGGATCGGTTTTCATTCTGGAAACAAGTTTGGCAGTAAGAGGATGTATGAGCTATGGAATCAGAGCTTTGGAAGATCTTCAGTGACATTTCTCCATTCTTAGCACATCATTTAATGACAGTACTTGATGGTTGGGTCCTAAATCTCAGTCTCAGTAGTCAGGCCAGACATTGCATGTTTGTGTGCAGGAAGCTGGAGGGGTGCTCTCCAGCTGTGTCTTGGACTGGCTGTGGAGCTACTTTGCTCAGACTGCTCCAGTCTCACAGTTGCACTAACTTTCACAGGGTGAAGATGAGTTTTTAAAAAGGAGCTTCTTTCTTTCCCATAGTATTTCCAAGTCTCATCTGTTCTGCTCACTGGGTTGCCAGTCCATGCACTCACACAGGATCATATCTTAAAGGTCTTATTCAGCTCCTGTACAGCCCTTGCCAGCACCTGCTCCTGTGCAGTAGAGGTCAGGGCCAAAACTACTCACAGTATTAGAGGAGGCAAATAGTCTGTTCTCAGAGCAGATAGGGGCGTGACTTTTCTTCTGGTGTCTAGAAGTTTGGGAAGGGGAAAAAAAGGTAAAAGCAATCAAGAATCCACTGAGAGACAGGAGGGAGGAAGAGTAAAGGGAACTCAGAGTACTGATGGCAGGTAATACTTTATGAGGCTTTATTTTGATGGCAGAATTCACTGCTTTCACCACCACTGTGCACAGTGTTGGATTGTGGGAACAAAATGCCAATGTTCAGGCTGCTGCATTGTGAAAAGATGCCCAGAAATGTTGCCCTAATTTTTGTGGGGGTCTTGGTGCAAGAAATGCTATCTTGTGTCAGAGACACTTATCTGGTATGGAAACAACCCGACTAAAAACATTCTTAGGGCTACAAGCAGTACAGTTATGCAGCCTTAGACCTCCTGTGCAAGCTGTGTTGTTTCTCTTTTCTGTTGTGTTGCAATTTATATAATGTCCTTTACCACATATTTTATTGCTCTAGGCTGAGGCAAGACCACGTGTGAACTTCTCTCATTAGATGTTCATGTCTAAGCCTGCATTGGCAACATTGGCCACTAAGAGATCTGTCACTTACATAGATTGTTGTATTTAAAAAGAATAGTAATTCTGATTCTCCCTCTGCAATCAAATGTCCATCTTCCTTTAGAGTAGCTGAATCCTTCGCATTCCCTTACTTGGCTGCTTGCTCATCTCTCATGAGGGTAAATACAGTTTAAGGGAATTTCCCAGGTGGAAACTCCCTGCTCTTTCTGAGAACACTAGGTGCAGCATTAACTATGTGCAACAGCCACTTCACTTCACTTTTGGTCCAGTTTAATTTTCATTAATTGCATAGTCTTTCTTGGGGAAGGAGTGGTTGTGGAATAAGGTGAGAAAAGGATTTACTGACCCCTTATTAGCTGACCTGATTCCAGTCTCACTTTCCCCACTGTAAATGAGAGCAACTCCTCTGAAGTAATGCTATTACTCCAGCTTTCAGCTGTAGAATTGCCCATCTTACTGTCTTCAGGTTCATTGTACATAGAGATATCCAGTAGAGATTGACAAAATTGTCTAATAAACCATAATATCGCTTTCCAGCTGTGTAAATTGCAGGCAAGTCTCCAACCATTCAAAGCCCAGAAAAGTTTCTTTGAATATGGACAGCTCATCTCTTCATCAGAGATAGTGCCATGCTTCAGCAGGGCAGCTGACTCAGGACAAGTAGCTTATGCAGTGAACTTCTTCTTAGCAGTTCAGTGAATGTAAATATCTGGTAATAGTTTATGATAGAAACACAAAAGGGTAGGAATACTGACTGACAGTTACTCTGAGACCATGGAAAGAGATGGGTAACCCAAGTTACATTGCTTAAATCCTGTGCAAAGCGTAGATTCCTCTTCTAAAGACAAGATTAACTGTTTTCTATTGCCAAATACTCTTCAAGGAGATGCTACAATTTGTAAACAAACAAATTTCTTTGCTATTACAAAGCACGAGCTCAGGCAGATTTTAGTCTGTGCATCTCCTCATGACCTGGCTGCGTTGTCCAGGTTGAAGACACACTTGTCTTATTCTGCCAGAGCTGGATTGTTGTTCTGTTATTTTTTTTTTAATGAATCAGCTCTGAGATGAGATGCTTGCCTATTTTTGTGTGTCCAGATGACAGAGTCAATCCTTCAGTTGAGCTGTACTGAGGAGCAGGATAAGCTTTCTGAAAGCTCTTTCACCATCCAGCTCTCTGTGACACCAAAATAAGCTTAAGGTTTAGAAGAGGTATTTTTATATCCAAGTTCTCTCCTAAGCAATATTAAGATAAATAGCTATAATAAGTGTAAAGTGTGAGCCTCTATCCTGTTCTCTCAGTCCTTGCAGCTACAACAATATTTGTATTGGTAAAAACTGCTTGTAAAACCAAGAGGTGCAATTCTTAATGCATGGAACTTGGCTACTCAGTATTAAGTAGTGAATTTAGCTAAATTAAATATTCATTAAAATGCTTAGGCTCTGCTTGCATCATCTTTAAACTCTGAATGCATTTTCTTTATCTTGAGAAATATAAAAATAATAAAAAAAAGAGTTGTTTTGAAGACCAAATCCTGAAAGCACGAAAATTATTCTAAATAGCATATTGGAAAGCAAATGAAGGTAAAGGGAGAGTTGGTTAGACATCTCAGCCAAGTAGAAAACAGAGAGTCTAAATGAACTAGACTAGATTTGTCTTCCTCTGTAGAGAATGACTTAGACCAAATAAAAAGCTATGCAATTCAGGCAAGGATAACTACTCTCTCACTGGGAATAATGAGCTATGATTCTTTTTAAAATAAAACTAGAATTCAGTTCTGTCTTGCACTCCCTGCATTTTAATGGCACCTTGCCTCGTGAGTTTTCAGTGGCTTTGTCTTTAGCTCCCATGTTTATTCATTATTTATATTACATTGAAGGCCTTTCTGTGAGAAAGCAATATTATCTTGCCATAATTACTTCTTGAGTATTAAAAATGGAAACCATAAATTCTATGCTGTTTCTTTTAATTTATGTGCCCAGTATCTTTTTTCCACTGTGCTAACCATGAAGGACAGAGTCCAGCACAGCACAGACTTTGTAAGTCACAGGCAGTATAGTTCCAAAAAGGCTGATGCGCATGAGATTATCATCATGAAAGACTTCCAGAGACCTTGGCAGGAACTGGGTTTTTGAGAGGAACTGGCATCTCTTCCACTAATGGCAATACCCAGTGGATGCTCCCAAAGTGCTTCTGTCAGCTGATGCATGCCATGTGCTTCTAAGAGCTGTGCAGCATAAATGTTATGGGTCAGAGCAATTCTCTTTGAGCTTTGTATTGTAAAATAAAGAATAGTAAGAATTCCTATAGCTCCATACACCTCCTGAAATCAGGAGCAGCAGAACTCAAGTTCTGCTGATGGCACGTAGCACACTGTCAGCCCCAGCAAGATCAGCCACTTGGTTCCTGAGCTGCTTGGGTAGTTGGGCTCATCTGAAAACTTTGAGTTGTTCTCAGATCTGGATGCAAGGGTGCCCATTGGTGATTATCACCATGTAACTAACCTCATATTTTTCATTCCATTTTCATCTCTCATACTGTTCAGCCATCAAGTAAATGGCCTTGCTGTGAGGACAGTCCTCACAGAGTAAGAACATAGTAAACCATGGCTCTTTTGGATTTCTGCATGCCAATGTATGCTGAAAACTCAGTAACAAAAGAAAGAAAGTCTTTTCCACCCTAAGATACACCCATTTGAACTTACAGCAAAGCCAAATTTTACAAAGCTTTCATTCTACATGGGCTCTTATGACCAGCCACATCCCCATCGTCTTTCAGTGCATTCCAGTAATGCCTTAAGCATTGTGTCCAACATGTCTCCAGTGGGATTTTTTCTCTTACTGTTGCCTTGTGTCTGTGCTTTCCATTTGAACTTTTCAACAAAAAAGTGTCAGTCTCTAGTTTTGCTTCCTACTATTTTTGGTCAAACTTGCCTTCCTCAGATAATGCCCATCTTCATCCAGATATCCAAAGCAACTTAGCAGGCTACGGAGTAGCTTCAGCAGTTGCGGTTGCTGTGTGGGAAGATAGAAACATTTTTCCTCGAAATAACTCTTCTATGAACTTGTGTTATTTCCTTTTTCTGCCTTCCAAGACCTTGAATAGTTCCCTAATTTTGGTTGTTGGAAAGCTGTCACTAAGCTCATTGTCTAAGCAGAAGCAAACCAGAAATTTCAGTTTGCATGACCACCTCACAACCAGTGCCTGCTGTAAGCACCCCGTTCTGGGATACCTCTTCTGCTGGTGACACTCAGTCCTGACAGGCAGAGATAATGGTCAAGCTGCATCCACTCCACTGGGTTCACCCATTCAGCAAGTGAGATTTTTTTATGTGTGTCTGTTGTGACATGCAGGACTTTCCACCATCCAAACCTGCCCCAAATGCCCACAGCTAGTCCTCTAGCATGAAACCCTCTTCTTCAGAAGTGGATTTTTTATCTGTGGAAGACAACTAACAGTGTAACCAAAAGGCCTGTCTGCCTTTTTGGAACAGTAAAGAGTCCTGAGATTTCTCAGTAAGTTTTTTTCAGTTCCTTTGCAAAAACCCTTCCCTTTTCAAATGCAATCTTTCTATTCCTCCTGCTGTCCCATGCAGTGTTAGGAATGAATCATGGTTGTGAAGTAAATTCATAATCTGTTCAAGTGGAGCTCAAAGTTTCTCAGCACTGTAAGTAAAACTAATTTTTTGCAAGGATGGCCTGGCCTAATATGAGAAGGGAAGGGACAGAGGGAAAGATTGGGATGGTCCTGAAGTCAGATACAGCTCTGCAATTCCATGCCATGGGAAGAGGGGAAGGTAGTGACTGCTGCAGCTGGGTGGGCTGTCTTCATGAACCAGCAGAGGCAGAAACAACAGGCAAATGGAGAGCAACCTGAGTAACCACACAATCCACTACAGTAGGCAGAAGTTTTATGGAGAAGTAGTGCACTAAGATTATTGGTCACCACAGCTGCAGATTCTTTAGGAACAATCACTCACAGTCATTCCTGCAGCGTCTTTCAACCGTGGGATTTCAAAGCATCTGTTAGGAAAAAAATCAAACAAACAAACAGACATTCCTCCCCCCCTAAAAAACCCCAACCAAACAAAAAGACCCCCAAACACTAACACCTCTCCAATATTTAAAAGGTTTTAAGCCCGAAATCAATACTTCCCACTTGCTATAAGTATAAATAAAATATACTTATATTTATTTATATAAAATATAAGTAAAATGTATAAATAAAAGCTCAGTTAATCTGCAAAGTCAAGCACTCAGAAAATGTAACAAATATATTTCTGTCCAGATTTATTGTGGAGGGGGGTTTCACACAAGGGCTGGAGCTCTTAAACACCTTACAAACACCCAGAAATCTTCACTATGTCTGTGTAAGGTCAGATATGGAGAAGTGGCAATAAAGTGGATGGAAAATTGTCTGGACTGCCTGAATCAAAAGGTTGGGATCATCAGTACAAAATCCATCTGGTGGCAGGTTACGACTAGTGGTGTCACCCTGAAACCAGGACTGGGGCCAACACCGTTTAATGTGTGTATTAACAACTAGAACTTGTGGATAATAACAAAAGAGAAGGAATGTGGTTGATATGGTGGAGGGGAGGACTGCTAATTACAGGACCTTGACAGTGGGAGGAATGGACTGGCAGGAGCCTCATGACAATTAGCAAAGGCAAATGCCAAGTCCTGCACATGGGATGGAATAGCCTTTATGCAACGTCTCAGTGTGGCCAACTGTCTCAGAAGCAGTTTTATAGAAAAGGACCTGGTGTCCTGGTGTGCTTCAAGCTGGATGTGTGGCAGCAATATGCCACTGTGGCAAAGATCAACCATGTGCTGGGCAAGTGTATAGCCAGAAGGTCAAGAGCAGTCATTCCTCTCTGGTGCTCCACACTTACGTAACCCCAGCTGGAGTGCTGTGTCCCTTCTGGGGTTCCCCAGTTGAAGAAGTTCACTGACAAACTGGAGCAAGACCAGCAGAGGGTCACCCAGATGGTGATGTTTGAAAAGAGGCAGTCAGAACTGGGTTGGTCCAGTCCCATGATGAGAAGGCCAAGGGAGATGTTTTTGCCCTCCACAACTCAGTAATGGGAGTCAGACTCTTCTGTGCTGTGCACTCTGATAGGATAAAAAGCAATGGGCACAAACTGCAGCATGGAAAATTCATTCAGATTTTGGGAAGATAATTTTCACCAGATAATTTTCACTGGAAATGGCTGCCCAGAGAAGCTGTGTCATTTCCACCCCAGCAGACATTCAAAATTTGATTTACAAAGTATCAAGCCATCTGATCTTGCTGGATTAACCTTTAGTGGAAGGAGGGACAACATGAATTCCCAAGATCTCTTCCAATCTAAATGACCCCAGCGCTAAGAGGAAGGGCTGCTTAGGGGAAGTTCAGTCCCACTAAAAGCTATTGCTTCTGATATGAAACTTACTGGTTGAGAGGAAAGTGAAACGAAAAGCTCATGCCATCCGACAAAAACTGTTTAGATTTTAGAATTTTCAAATTATTTTAGTAGGTCAGCATTAAGGCCTTTCTACATTTTGTTTTCTGTTTCTCTCAAAGGACATGACAAATGATTATCTGTTTCTGGTAATCAAAGAATAACCTGGAGCTAACTGGAGCTCTTTCATCCAGAAAGAGTGTCCTGATCTTCAGATGATAAAGTGCCCCTCCACTTTCCCTGCCCCAGCATAAACTGTCTGAAATAGTACCTCTGAAAAGGGTGGGACATTTTTACAGGGAAAAAAATGTAGTTGGAAATTTCTGACCAGGTCTACATGACTCCTGCAGTGCAGGACCACACAGCAACTTTAGAACAAGTAGTAAAGAAAAAACTCCCTCACATTGTAACTGCTATAATTTCTGAAATAGACAGAAATTATGGATACAAAGAATTTGGCCAGCATTTTGAGATTAACTCCTCTTAAATGTAAAGTATGTCCCCAAACAAATTATAATCGTAAATGATAGAGCTCTTCTTTTATGTCTCATGCAGTAATGATGAATTTGATCTATGCGGGGACTTCCCACAATTAAAAAAAAGAAGCAAAGATGAGACTTCAGAGTTTGAGCTCACATGGTTGTCAGTGTCTTATGACTGTGCTGCTTTCCTGTGTGGCAAGAGGGGCATTGGTAGCCAGTTTGGGAGCAGACTTCATAATCAACTATGAGATTAAAAGACTGTCCATGATAAAGATAGTGGCCTTTATCTTCCTGGCATAATTCAAAACAGTGCAAAGAGATGTTAATCTGTCCTAAACATCACATCAAATCTTTGTTGTCTGCCTCTTCACCACCTCTTTTTCCAGAGATGGTTAATTATGCTGGAAAATGCTCCCATCTGCATGACAGTGTCCTAGGCATTATCCTGTCAGCCAAGTCTGAAGAGGTGAACTCAGTCATTCTTATTGTCTCTCCTTCAGCTAAATCTAGACTGCATTCAGATGAATATTCAATATTTCAACTTTCCATTTTAATCTTCCATTGCCGTCTTGATCTCTTCTGGGTGGACATCGCGTCTGCCTGGCTGAGCAGTGCCTACCACAGCAAGCTCCTGGGCCCTGGGCACTACTGCATTAGAGTAATAATTATCCCCAGCCATCCAGAATTGGGCACAGTTTTACTGTGGATAATGGTGATCGCCAAATGAGAACCACAAGGAAGTTATTTTTATGCTGCTGGTCATTGCACAGCGTGTGGGGAGAGCCTGTGAAGCAGCAAAAACCATGCTGTGTGTTAGGTGTCAGTGTTATACTACATCACAGTGTCAAAGGCTTTGGTGAGATCAACGAAAGTTACGTAGAGTCCTTTGTTCTGTTCCCTACACTTCTCTTGCAGTTGTCTGAGAATAAATACCATGTCTGCCGTACTCCTATTGGCTCTGAAACCACACTGACTTTCGGGTAGAAGTTCTTCTGCGATAGCGGGTACTAATCTGTTCAAGAGTATTCTTGCAAGGATTTTACCAGCAATGGAGAGCAAAGTAATACCCCGGTAGTTTGAGCAGTCTGATTTTTCTCCTTTCTTCTTGTACATGGTGATGATGACTGCATCACGGACATCTGGTGGTAGTTCACCTTGTTCCCAGCAACTCGCAATGAGCTCGTGAAATTTAGCATGGAGTCCTTGGCCTCCATGCTTCCAGACTTCAGGTGGAATTCCATCAACTCCAGCTGCCTTGCCAGTTTTCACCTGCTGTATGGCCTTCAGAGTTTCTCCCATGGTAGGGGCTATATCCAATTCGTTTTTCACCAGTTGTTGTGTGATGTGCTGAATTGCTGAGTCTTGGACTACACGGTTGGCACTGAAGAGAGTCTGAAGATGTTCAGATCATTGATTCAGGATGGAGGTTTTATCTGTGAGAAGCATTTGGCCATCTGTGTTGAGTAGGGGGTTTTGAACCTGGTGTGTGGGTCCAGTAGGGAGACGTGGAGACACACAATCAATAACACTGCCGTCTCCTTTGAAACCGCACGCAGAATCAGTCTGGAGGAGAAAAGACATTGCAGAAAGAACTGTGCCTTGACAGTACCACCTATGGAGACTTTCTGCTGTGCCTTTTGCAACTGGACTTGCCGATCTCACATTGGCCTTAGCAGCCATCAGCGTGCTTGCAGCAAGCGTGGGTAAAACCCTCCCAAATCTTCGTTCGTGAAGTCTAGCCATGATGATGACACTACATCATCTTGAATGTTATCAAGACTGCTTACCCAGTTCCCAGATTTCTTGGTGAATACAGGGAAGGTTATGCTTCCTGGATCTGATGGTTGGAATTCACCATCCTGACTTGTAGCTGGCTTCCATTTGGGTGAAGCCTAAGGATACTTAAAGCTGCCCTTGACCATCACAGGCACATTTGGGAGTTACCAAGGAACCTAAGAGAACTTGGCTTCCCATAGACACCCTGGGAATTCCAGGGTCTTTTCTTACAACATATTTGCTGGTTTGATTCTGATTCTGTTCAAAAAATGGATCCTGGATCCTTGTTTTGATCCTTGGATCCCACTTCCCTTCCTGGTTCTTTGTTTCCTGTCCCAGCCATTCACACTGGCCTAGTGCCACTCCCGCCCCTACCCCAGGGGTGTGGAGGGGGAGGATGTCCCTGATAGACTCCTGAAAAAGTTTTTCTCAGTAAATGCCTTTCACCACATCCAAGCCAGGATGTATTTCCAGAGAAAAACGTCACTTTCCTGAACGGCACCACTGTGTTCAAATCGGGCAAGGAAAGTTTTAAATATCTTTAGTAAAGCCTGTTTACCAAGCCTGCAAACTCTGAGGTCATGCAAGGGAGCTTTTAAAATGCTCTTCATGTACAGGAAAGCCTTTTGTCTTCAAGAGTTCAACATAGGTCCCTGTCCCAGCCACACAGTCCTGCTTCCCAGCGGGCTCCCATCCTTTGCCCTTGCGCTCTCCTCTGGCTGCTGGAAGTGAAGGATGCCAGCAGCAGGCAGTGACGCAGCCGGCCGGGTTTGGAGCGGTTCTTATCTTGTGTTTATACTTTCAGTGTACAGTGCACAGCCACAAGAGAGGCCTGCCCAGCTCGGCCTGCTATGGCTGATGACAGAAAATGTGCTGCCTGACATATTCAGAGGGCCAAATGAGTCAAAGGGGTTTCAGTTTCTTTCTGTCACCCTGATATTTTCATTTCTTCTTCTCTTTTAATAAATCTTCAGGTTTACAAAGACATCGTGTGTGTGATTATGCACAATTTTTCAGGGGGGTGTTGGTTGTTAAGCTGTTTGCCTGAACAAATAGTTCTATCTCATGGTATTACGACCAGTATTTCTGACAAGCTTGTGGCAACAGACCTAAGGGGTCTGATCCCCACAGTTACGAACATGGGTGTTTTACAGCTTGGGGACAGGGGACAGGGTCAGGCACCCAGCTGCCACAGCACCCTACTTTTCCACAGTCAGCTCTGCCACTCTGGTAACTGCCATCAGGGGCTGATGATCCACACAGTTGTTCTCTCCTGTGGCCTCCTTTCATGTCTCTCTTATCCTGGGGTATTCACCAGAGGAAAAAAATCAATGTGATACAGTGAGGAGCAAGGCAGAGATATTTGAGTTTCTTAACTGTATTTTTAGATTATCCAGTGTTCAGCGCTGGAGAAGATAGTCTTATTAAAGTTATTTAACTTTTGAAGTTTCAGAATTTTTCATTTGCAAAACAACTCTATCATGTTCTTATACATTTGTACTTGTAAGTAGATATTTGAGACCCAGATGGATGGTTTATTCTTCTCAAGCTTTTGGATGGAAATTATCTTGAGCTTTTTAAAATATGCCTGACTGGATTATAACATTTTGATATGTGATCTTGTCTTTGAATGATAAGTTGGAAAGTTTTTAAGTTTGTGATTTTCCTTACTGTGTAAATCTCCTTAGAGGAGATCACAGAATCTTCTGAGTTGGAAGGATCCTCAAGTCCAACTCTTAAGCAAATAGCCCATACTGGGATTGAATCTGCAGCCTTGGCATTATTAGTACCATGATCTAACCAACTTCAGGAGGAACTCTCAGGCTTGTGTCCACCACAGGCTGTATCTCTCTTTAACAGTGTCACGGAACATTAATCTACAAAGTTATCAAAGCTCAAATATCTGATCAGTTTCAATATAGACAGTCTGTGCTCAGGGACTCCAGCATCCATCCAATGCAACTTGATTGTCCTTCCTTTGGGTCAATAATGGGTAATAAGGATGAAGGTAACACGTCAAACTCCTTCAGCATTACTGTTGATGTTTTCTGACAAGCTGTTGACTGAAAGGAGGGACCCTGCAGGCACTTTCTGTTAAGAAGAAAAAAATAACAATAAACATTTTTTTTAATGCAATCCCTTTCATTTGCAAAGCATGTGTAGTAGTCTGTTTCCTTTAGAGCAGAAGAAATCTAATAGCAGTGACAGCATCTTGGAGCTGGGAACAAAGACATTATTTTTCAGCCAAAAGTCTGTACTAGGGTGGGGGGGTTTCCTACTATGTTTGTCTGCATTTAGTAGCTAACTTTTTTTTCTCTGCTGTGTCTGTCCGTCTTTAACATTTACACAAACCACCGAGATAACAAAGGAGCCATTTGGCCTTTGTTGTGAGGCAAGATCTTTGTTGTTTGAGTGATTTGGTTCCAGAAGGGAGCCTAAGGGCTCTTGTGATAATGGGAAGTGGCTATGTCCAGCCCCTAGCATGAGGTATCATCGTAGTAGCTCTGAAGGTCTGAGGACACAGGCAAGGAAGGGATTGTGGGTTTAATTTTTCATGTGACAAACATGCACTCAAAAACTATACATAAGTCTTTGGGCAACTGAGCTTGTATTTTACATCTGAGACAGAAGCTGAAATTTTCATGGTTCTGCCTGGAAACAGGCACTTTCAGATCAGTTTATTTTTAATGAAATAACTGTGATGGACTAAGGTAGTGACACCCATGGACACAGAGGGTGTTAGCAAGGGAGAGGTGATATACCGTGACAGGAAGCATTTGAGGACTGAGAGGGATTAGCAGGTGAAGGATCTGCAAAACATTGCAGGATGACATGAAGTAAATGTCTCTGCTGATCTGCTGATTTTTAGAAGCTAGTAGAGGTGAACACTATTTCCTAGGCTTATTTTTGGTACATCTTTCTTGAGAAGTGGCAAGTAGAGAACAGGCTAGTTGTTTTATGGGAAAAGTTCTCTCACAGGAAGCCGACTTAAAGACTGTCTTGGAGAGGTCATGCTGCTGGGCATTGGTCCTGGGCTTGCTTCCTCAGAGATCACTGCACATCACAGCTAGAGTCTTCCTCCCTCAGATTCTACACTGGGGAAAGTAGCAATAAGAAATCCAAAATACAGTCACGTGAAGTTTCTTGTGATTTTAACACTTTTCTCTTGTCATCTTGTCTTGCCTGATAAATTTGTCCAGCCATCCCCAAGTCATGTTGAGTATCTCTTCTGACATAAGAGAAAACACACCAATTCCCTTCAGATTAGTTCGGCTGCGAGAGGGCAAGTGTGGTTACGGAGGGTGTGGTGTATGCGCATGCTTATCAAAATCAGATAACTCGGGAAACTAATTACAACTTTTAACTGCTGTTGCAATCTCTTCCGTGGAAAAGAAGTTTTCACATGAATATTTCTTGTATTAGAGGTGAAATGAGATCCCCATCCCGCACTTGCCGTGTTTGGAACGTTGCCAAAAAGCTCTTTTAAAAAGACATTCCTACTGGAATATGTCATGGGCTATTCTTGCTCCCAGCTCAGATGGGGAACCGGAATGCATACCTCCCGGTCGCACACAAGAATGGTGACATCCGGGAGACTCACGTTGCAATCTAGAGAAAATAAGCATCAAGGCAGAGGCGATACCACATGAAAGCGGCAGGGAGAAAAAAGCAAAAGCCATGCGCTGTGTGTAAGGAGCTTGGCAAATCTGCAGCCCTACAAACCTGCATTTAACCCTGGGCAGAGCTTAAGTCAATAGAACCATTAGCTGGCATTTACACGTACATATTTCCACTGAAAAGTTGTTTTGTTGCTTTTAAAGGCAGTTTCTCCATAATAGAACGAGCTGCCCAAAGAGTAAAGGGCAAGGGGAGAAGGAAGCATCTGAGCTGAAAATGGTGAGAATCAGATCATGGAAAACTCTTTTACGCAGAGCACTAGATGCAGTCTTCATTAATCTTCTGGTTAGCCTATCTTCCTTAGAAGGGACTGCCCTTCTCTAAGGAGAAATTAGTGTAAATATATATATTCTGAGCTAGAGATAGTTTCATTTTAGGTTCTTTGTTTCCCAGGTTTATTTTAAACAAGCAGACCCACCCCCTCCCAGTAAACTTTTCCTACTTCCTTTGGTGTCATGTCAGATTAAACCTGGAATATCTTTTAGAGATCACATGAAAATGGTTCTATTTTGCCGGGTAACTGTCAAGTAGAACACATTGTGACAATAAAAATGTTGATCTCTGTGGCTGCTAAAAGAGTGACATTAAGTGCATCTCACTGATACTTAATTTGCAAACTGAATCGCACCTATTGAGGGAGGGGGAAAGCAGCAACACTTGTGTTGATGAGAAATTCTGCATTTGAAAACACTGCTTATTAATGATTCAAAACATAGAGTTCCTAGGAGCTGTAAACAAGTTCAGTATTCTGCACAATAATCCATAACCATTATCATATGTAGAGAACAAGTTACTCATAAACAGATGTTCCCTCTGCCAAATCCATTCATTTGATGCACATTTTACTTTCCAAGTTCCTAGTTAGCAACTTTCTGTGGTGGGTGGATTACATGAAAGGAGGGAAAAGCAGGGATTAGATTGCCTGCAAAGGAGCAATGTCTCCATGACGGTTCCAGAGTCTTTTCCACCTTGCCTTGCAGTGGAAGAGTTGTTCATCTTGGACTTGCTCTCACTGCCCTGAGGGGTAAGCAACTTTGTGTTTCCAGGCACTGTGAGGCAACAGGAGATGCCAAACTTGTTCTGTTACCAGAGAGCTGCGTCATTAAGTGTGCTCTCTGCACTGACTGGGAAGGAAGCCTGGCATTCACAAATGCTTATGCTCAGAGATGGCAATTATCTTGCCATAAGTTATAGGTGAGCTTTCAGGAAAAGGTTTGCCAAAAGCAAAGGGTGGAGGCACAATTACTGCTCAAATCATAAATAATTTCTAAGTTACTTCATGTTTCTCAAGGTCTAGTTCAGCCAGGTGTTGAGTACCATTAAGTACGGAGATCCCACCTCTTTCAGGACAACCTCTTCCCCTGGTTAAGTATTCCAGTGAAATTTTTTTCCATATGTTCAGCTGAAATTTCTCTCTTTTTTCTATGCACATCCAAGAAGCATGTAACTCAGTCTTTGCTGTAGCTCCCTGTAAGGAAGATGTATGCAGCATAAAGACCTTCCCTCAGCCTTCTTGAGGTTAAGCAAGTCCAGTTTTCTCAGTCCCTCCTGCTGCAGAGAATGCTGCAGCACCGTGACCATCTTGGTGACTCTCTGTTGGACTCTCTCCAATTTGCCAATGTTTTACTAGGAGCCCCAAACTGGACACAGTAGTGCAAATGCAGTCTCATGAGCACTAGACAAAGGGGATCCTTACATGGATCTTTACAAGGAAAAGGACTGTCATGAATTAAAAGCCTGGCCAGGCTGTGCTGAGCTCTCCCAAAACTCCATCACAAATAAAAGATTGTTTAAAAAAATAGCCATAGAACCCACAAAAAGATGCTATTCTGGAATTGGTGTCAGGTGGCATGCAGAACCTACTTCGGGTGTTAATGGAAGAGCAGTTCTGTGACAGCAATCACAGTACAGTTAGGTCAGTGTTGCAGTAGGAGAGAACAACCCAAGCATATTCAGCAAATAGATGTTCATTTTTGAGAGAGGTTTATCAAAATGAGATTTACAAAAAGAAAAGAGAAAACAGAAAGAAAGAAAGAAAGTCTTAAAAAGAGCGATCCAAAAGCAAGAAGGGTAGCGGGTTGCCTGTATGCTATTAAAAAATACTATATTAAAATCCCAGATAAAAGTCACAATTTGAAAAGAAAACAACGTGGTCGAAAAAGGCCATTTCATGGCTCAATAGGTGCATTAAGGATGCATCATGATGATGATAATGATGAGGTACATTAATGATACTATCACAAGCAATAAATTAATGTTTAGAAAATGGAAAGCTTACCCAAATTTGGAGAATAGGAAAACCCATAAAATATGGGAGGTCAAGAAAGTCCATGGGGATGATAATAAGTACATAGAGAAACCAGACATATTTAGATTTTCAGGTAGCTTTTGACAGTTTCTCAATGAGGGCTATGAAGATGCTAAGTCATCATGGACTGAATAGAAGGTCCTTTTGTGCTTTGAAAATGGAAAGGAGAGGTTAGGGCTCAATTATGACTTCTTCGGGATGGAGAAGCAGCAGCAACAGAACCCCTAGGACTCACTCTGGTATTAGTCAAAATCTTCACCAGCAGCCTGGAGTAAGGATGTGTGTCTGAGATGTCCAGGTTTGCAGTCAATGGCAAGCTCATTTGTCTGATGAAATGCTGAGCTGTAGGTGAAGAACTGCAGGAGAACTTAACAAAGCCAACGGAGAGGGTAGAAGGGTGACCCATGAGCTCCAGTGTTCACAAAGTAGGATGATGTCTTGAGTAGAATAATCAAAATCATGTTTACTTGGTTCTGAACTCACTCCTGGTAGTGATCACTCAAGGAAATGGTCTTGGAGTCACCATGGACTATTCCCTTAAAAATTCAGCTCAGTGTGCCAAGGTAGCCAGAAAGCCAGGGAAATGGTGATCATCCTCAGGGAGGCTAGTCCAGCGTGGTGCACCCATGCCTGTAGTAGTGTGTGTGGTTCTGGTCTCTGCACAAGAAGAAGGATAGAGTGGGTTAGACAAAGGAAACCAAAAGGGCCAAGGGGAACATCTTTCTTAAGAGCAAAAACTGCAAAGCCGGGATCATTCACATTATAGAGGAGATGGCTAGGCCATGATCAAGACTTTTTAATGAACTTATCTTTCATAGAGGTGAGTGCTAAATCTAGTCGCCTAGCAGTGAAGGAGTAACTTCCTGAAGAGAAAAACATTTGTTTCCAGGATAGCAAAGGTTTCGTCAATGCTGTTGGTAGTCCCCCAAAGGAACTTGTTGCCACAAGCACAGCACTGTTTGTCTGATCTTCTCACTCCCTGTGCCCAGGAGTCTCTGCAGATGTCTATGGAATGCCTTATGTTCTGCAGGAAGCCAAATTTTTGCTCTGCCACTCTTGTGCCAAGGGCTGATCCAAGCCGTGGGTGTGCAGTGCTGCTGGAGCTTGTACTTGAGAAGAAGCAGAGGTCCTGGGATCAGCAGAGCTGAATCATTTCCATTAGTCAGGCATTTGCTCCATTCTTCTGGCCAACTTGTTTTGAGTGTCTTTTTTCCATTATGTGGTTTGCAGTTGTGTCCCAAATGAAAAAGAAATTATATGTGTTCCCTTTATGCTTTATGCAGTATATTTTAAAAGGGGGAAAACCCCTTTGTTTTGATTTTGTTCCCAAACAGGAATTTTTAGTTGTCTTTGGATTTTTTTCACCTTATTTTGTTTCACTGGTTAATGTCATAATTCCTCTTTCCTGTTTTTGCTGTAGGACTTCTTAGATGGTTTACAGATGTCCACTGAAAATGAAAAGGTAGCATGCTGAATCCTGAACACAAATAATCTTCATTTGTAACTTGAGCTGTTATTGCCCACAAAAGAAGACAGGAAAGATACTCCTCTTGATCTTCCTGCTTTGGTTTCTCTTTTCCCTGGAATTTTAAAAAACGGCCTCCCAAGACTTGCGCAAGCCCAGAATAGTTTTTTGACAGTAACATCACAGCTCAGTTGGCAACCTTGCCCAAAACAAATCTTTCCTCATCCCATAGTTCCTTCAGGCCTTTGCTAAAGGCAGTGGAACTTTCTAATCAACCAAGTTGTCTTTTTTCTTTTCCAACATCTCTTCCCACTTGTTGTCCTGTTCAAGTATCTATTTCTGCTGTTTACTGCAAGAAGCTGGCCTGATCTGTAGACATATTTCTCTTGTTCTCCTTATTAGCTGTTTTTCTCAGGATCCCCTTCGTATCTACTTGTATCTATTCTCCCACTCACTTGAGCTGCTAGATGTGACCCTCTGTCAACTTTTCAGATCTAAACTGAGGGATTTCTGCCTCATCTGCTTCACATACTGATCATCTTTGGAGATGGATCTTTTCTAATACTACATTTTTCTGTTTCAGACAGGACATCCTCTTTTTAAGAAGAAAGCCATGATTCTTGAGGCCTTATGCCATCTGCCTCCATAAAATAATATTGCCAGTTATTTCTAGAGTGTGTATCATGTTGTATTTTCTTCGTAACATGTAGTGAAAACTACTTGGTCAGAATGTGAATTCACTGGAGATGGTGGCAAACATCCCTATTCCTGCTGTCCCAACAAGTGTTAGAGTTGATCATGCAGAGGAGCTGCATGACAATTCAGCAGAGAAAAGTAGCTGAGCATCAAGCATACCAAGCATCTCTGGAAATCGTATCATGTTGTTTTCATTAGTTTCAGATCTTGCTAAGCTGGGATTGACTGAATGCTCTGAGGGAGTTCAAAATGAGAACAACTGAATCACAGCAGACTCACTGGGGTGATTGGAGGCAACTGCAAACAGAAATTTGCATGAGTCATCCTAAAGAAAGAGGCCAGAGAAAAGGGTGGGTGTGCTTTGTATTAAAGTACATAGCTCTTCTGGGAACATGAACATCTCAGGAGCTTCTGCTTTCTTATTCTGGTGTAAATCTAAAGGAGATCTACAATTTTCTATTAATTGCTCTGGATATGGATGGGTTCTGCTGGGAACAAGAGGTACAGCCCATGCACTCACACCTGTTCTGTCCTTAGATCTGCCTGGTTTTCACCTGCTGCAGATCCATGGAAGTGAAATGGCATCCCTCCAGAACAAAGGTCTGGGCCTGAGCAGGGACAAAACTGTACCCAGAGACATTCCAGGACCATTGCTTCAGCTTCTTCCACTGTGGTATTCCAAAAGTGTAAAGAAAAGGAGCTGCTCGTCTTGCACAGAGGCTGAGAGCACAGTGCCTCCCAGAGTAGGGCCATGCCTTGGCCTCACATTGCCCCCATGCCTCGTTCCATACCCTGTCTGACTAGTTGTGGTTCGCCCTTCTACACTTCTCGCACTTGCCAGTGCTGGCAGGAAATGAGACTAACAAGAGCTATTTTACTTGATAGGTGGATGCTTGGATTTTTTGTTTGTTTGTTTGGGGAGTTTTGGTTTGTTTTTTCTTTTTGTTTTAGGGTTTTTTTTGTGTGGATTGAAGGATTGGCAGTGCCACAAAGGGTGTTGGTCTGAATCCCATAAAGCAGTGTCTCAGCACCCTCACATTTTGACTGTAGGCACATAGTCTTTGTGAAACTGTGTTGTCTAGTTCACAGTAAATATCTGCCTGGAAAATACAGCCACCACTAACCCTTTGCTTGAAATCCCTGAAGGAAAATAGCTGCCCCATCATCTACATATCCCATGGTTGTTTCTAGAAGGGTGTGTGGTACCCTGCTATCCTCAAACCAAATAATAGTTCCCCATGCTCGTCTCTGGTGAAGATGGCTGTGCTGGTGAGACTGCTCTGAGATGTCCTTCTGTTGGAATCAGCTGGGTGAGACTATACGGTCTAAATCATATGTCAGCTTGATAGTTGGGGTCCTTTTGACTCCTAAAGATACAGGACAGCCCCAGTGAATACCCGTACTAGCAGTCTGCCAGTGCACTGGTGCTGAGGAGCTGAGTGCTCACTCACATGCTCCCTGCTGCCGAGCATCAGGCAGCATGTTTGAGGGACTCCTTCACTGTGACTCCAAAGGCTTCCTCTGGCCAGGCTCCTGCTGAATTTTCCACTCAGAGCACTGTTACTTACACGATGTCATGCATCCCTGACATGGTCCAAGCAAGGATCTCAAAGTTCTGTATAGATGGAAATTAGCACCATTGCAACAGTGACCTTCCCAGCCTCAGCTTGGAGCCGTAGCTGATCCCATGGCTCACCTCCTCTCTGTCTGGCTTTGTGTTCCTGTGTTTGTTGCTTTTGCTGCTAGCTCTTTCTCTTTGTCAGAGGAAGAATGCCAGCATGGCCATAAACTCTGTACTCTCCTGTGGTGAGGCACCTCCACATTCAACAGAAATGTTAGGCTAATGTTTACAAGAAATATTTTAATTCCAGTGTGTGAAACCATCCTCTTGGCAACATCTTTCTGTGGCTAAGCATTAAAATGTTTATTCAGACTGGACCAGGGCCTGTTTCAAGTCAAAATACCATAGTCAGACATTCCTACATCCTACAAGAGCGTTCCCTCAAGCTGACTGTGACAGGGCTGTTGCTGTCAGGGGGATGGAACGATTTTCTCCTGCTCATGCATTGTCCTCTTGTTTCTGAAAAGCACTGCAGTCACAGTCAGTGGTGGGTCACTATCTAAGAAGCACTGTTACTCTGTATGTGAATGAGTGCCCAGCACTTTCAGGAAACTATGAGATGGGCAGTTCCCCTTTTAATGATCTGATATCCAATAAAAATATATATGGGAAAATATATGTATCAGCTTCCTTCATCTAAGCATTGTACTTACCTGCATGTTCCCACTAATTTTCAACAGAAGAAAATTGTATCTTGAAAGTTTTCTTCATTTCTAGTTTCTCTGTATCTTACTATGAAAATTTAGTGTCTAATGACATATGAGCTGTTTTTTTCAAGTTTGGGGTTTTTGTTGTTGTTGTTTTTTTAACCACATTATTAGAAAGTTTCTCCTTGTGATCTTATGGTATGAATAATCTTTGGGATATTATGGCATGTATCTTCCCAGATGAGTCCAGGAAAGGTAATCAGGTGAACAAACAGAAGTATAATTACATATTCCTACACCATGTAAGTGGTTTAGGAAGTATGTAAAAATACAAAGCTTGCATTGATGAATGTGATTCTCTGCAGAGAGACACTGCAGCAATAAATGAAGTGACGTGCATGCATGTTTGCCTACCTGCATATATTGTGCCCTCCTGATTCAGTGTGGTATTACTAACTTGGAAAACTGAAAAATAAGAAGAAATGATCACACTGCCTCAAAAATTATGAGATTTTAAAAAGTCAAAATACAGTGAATTCTCTGTCTTCCAGCCTCCAATCTTCAGTCTTCAGGTTCTTCTCTGGGAAATACTATCAAGCTTAAAAAAAAACCAAACAAAAAACAAAACAAAAGCATTGTTGAGATTCCTATATAATCAAAACATGGCTTGAAGAGACACCATTTGACATGAGCCACGCACTGAAGCTACAAGAACTGGCAGCAGTGACAGCATTACAATTAAGAATAACATTTTTTCCAAGTAAGATTAACACCATTTGTCACTTCACAAGCTTTGGGATGTGAAAATGGAACTGCAACTATTTCCTTGTAGATGATGTTGCTTCAATGTCTGACATTGCAAGTATTAGTAGACATCATTAACTAAATTTAAAGCCTTCTCTCTTTCAACTCCTCTCCTCATTCCCCAGTTTTGACAGTTTTCTCAAGCACTGATGTCTGAGTGCTTTATTATTGATTGGCTGTATCACTTCATACTCAGAATGTGCTATACTGGAAAAGGAAGATCCAAAAATAATGACAAAGAAGTGTGGGAATATGTGAAGCTGTTAATATCCATTCTGGAAAAAGTCTGATATTAGTTATGACAGCACATTTCAGAATTGCAGGTCTAGGGCCTGTATGACAGAAGTAAATTTGCAGCTAAATTGGATGCCTGGGTAATTTTTTGTTATGATAGTTGCACCCTGTACAAAAATGTCAGTAAAGCTGTTTGCTATTTGTCCCATATGTCAGCAAACAGGAGAGGGATGTGTGTGACCACATCCATGGGTGCCGCTGGGAATGCTCACTGCAGCCCTGCAGAGCAGTGGAAACCTAGAGAGGATCCCAGCCAGCATTTTCAAGTATTCATAATGCAATATTCTGGTGCACATCATCCAGGAAATCTGTGTAAATGCTGGATGTATAACAATTCCAAACAACTCTGAAAATCCTTCAGCCAAAAGAAGCATGCCACTTAGTGAAGCACAACTGCAGAGTGCTGGATGGACCATTGTTTTTCTCAGCAAAGGTAAAAAGAGGTTTTTAATGATCACAGATAAATAGCATCTGGGTAATGCCTCTTGCTGCTGAGGTGGCATAACAAGGAATCCACTAAGGGATACAGAGGAAAATCAGCCAAAATATGGCCAGCAGCACTCTGAAATCTCTCTCTTGCTCTCCTGTGCCTGGCTCTGAGCCACAGAGGGATCTCCCTGGGGGATTTTACCTCCCTGAGTGGCTGTCAGAACTCTGCTTGCTGGCATGCTCTGCTCCTGCCTCAGCTTTAGGCACTGACAAGTCATAATCTTTCCAGCTGTTTTTCTTCTGTTGTTCCAGAATTTGAATTTTTTTTTCCCCAGACAGTGTCCTTCAAAGTGATGAGAGGCAGCCTGGTTGTGAATGGCCAGGCTGGAAAACTCTCCCCCTCTCAAAGCTAAAGAAAATGCACATTTCTTTGCAGTCTCATTGCGAGAGACACACATGTCCCCTCTGCTCACCCCAGTCCTCACCCTGGAAAGTGGTGGTGCCCATGTTTGTGGAGAGAAGCGCTGCTGAGCTGCTTTCCCTCTGCCATCCATCATGGACACTGTCCTTCCCGGGTCCCGAGCTGGTGTCTGTGTCACCCTGCACTCAATAGTCCAGTGAAGAACAGCACAATGTGAGTACCAACTACTCAGTCCACCCAAAGGAAGGTTAACTTAAAGGAGGACACTGTATTTAGTTACAGTTCTTGAGAGAACATCACCTTACAGCTATCACTAGGAACAAAGCAATGACTTAGTGGGGAACAAGAATCATATGCCACATACAAGAAGATGAGATGAAAACTTGTTATACACTGCAATGTGGCATAACCTGAAAAACTGAAGCAAGTGCTCAGCTTAGTTCTGTGCTTTGCAATAGTCTTTCCCCACATCATTGCACATGACACATTCACCAAGATCCCAGCATGCTTGTGATGGGCAACGAATGACACAAGTGCTGTGTCCAAACTTCACCCCATGGTTCAAGGACTGGTCCCCTGACACACAGGTAGCCCCAGAGTCACCCTCTGCTCCCACATGAGAAGCAGTGTCCTTGAGGTAAGGACTCCTGCTTTGTCCCCCATATGGCATTCCGGTTCTGGGGAGAATGAGGACAGCCAGAATGATGGACCTTTCATCGTCTTCTGTTCCTAAAATACCTTATTTATAACCTTAAACAGCCTGGGAACTTGACATCTCTGTTCCTCTAACATCTGCTCTTGCTGCCTGCAGTTTCCAACTCAGGAAGGGTGGAAAGTTCATGACAGTCCCCCTCCATTTAAGCACATGCCTGCCTTGGGGTTGAGTCTTCCCTGGTGAGATGATTTGCAAAGCAAAGCTTTCCTGACCTGATCTCACTGTGCTTTGGCCACGCTGCCTTGCCATACTGCCTATCCTCTGTAGGCTGTGAAAAGAACACTCACATGCATAACTTGGTCCACGATGTGCAAGCTCAGAATCATCAGCAAAAGCATTTGACCTTCATGTGTCAAATGCGCTAGAAATGGATCAGCATGTGGCAGAGAGGCACCTGTGCCTTTTGCACAGGAGAAAACAGGAAGATTGCAAGCCTTTTGATGTGTCTCAGTGAGCAAGCAGCGACATCAACAAAGACAGCAAAAGATTTAGAAAAGTGTACTTGTAATAGCTGAACACAAAACCATCCAAAAGTGACAATTTTGATAGCTTCAGAGACAACTTGCTTTGTGTTGTGCCTGATTTGCTGTCATTTCACATAACATAAAAACTTGAAAACAAGACAGAGTCAAAATGTTCTGGAGAGGTAATGGCTGCTTCGTTTCTCTGGGGCTAACATCCTACCTTAAGTGAACTTTCTCCATTCTACAGTCCAAGGTATTCATAGGCCTCAAGATAGGGATGGTTTAGAATGTATTATTGATGGGTTCCTTTGAGTAAGGCAAGAGACAAGGTTATGGGAACAATCCTCCTCTTTTACCTGAAACCTTTCTGCTTGCCCACCTACAATGAAAAATCTTCACTTCCCATTGGCTTTGCTCTGACCCTGGTCCAGGGAGACCTCAGTGTTTAACCAACAAAATCAAGCAAAGCAGAAACTGAAATGAAGGACTGTGACTAATTAAGATGTTATCTTGTGAGCACATTCAGATGGAAGTTCCTGGGAAGAGAATACAAAAATCCTAACTAGCTAGGAAGTGGTTCTTTTCACCAACCTTAAAGCAGAGTACCACATAATGACACACAGCTGTGCATATTTGATCCCCATCTATCATAAGCTCATGCATTATTTACATCCTTATTACTGGCAGTGGAGATGGGCAGAAATTATGGGAATATCTGTTACACCTGATGGGAGACAGGCATTTTGCATCACTCACACTTGTTGCTGAGCATGGCCCAGAAAGGCAGGCATGGAGGAGGTGGGAAAGCAACTGAGCTTGGAGAAACTGGAACCCTTTAGAAATCAAATAAAAGGGAAGAGGAAGCATGTTTTGGAGTGTGAACAAGCACTCAATGAAAAACCGAAGGCAAGGCAAGGCAAGGCAAGGGTAAAAGAAAAGGGAAAAGAAAAAAGAAAACAAAACAAAAGAGAAGACCTGCTCACTTTGCCTCTATCCAGAGCTGCAGCAAAGAGCTGTTGAAGTGAGGAGAGGCACAAGTGGAAAGAATTAGCAACAGCATGTTCTCAGAGAGTGAGTTGAAGTCCGTGTTAGTAGTGTTCTTTGACACTTGATGGTCTGTGGAGAAGGTAAGGGGTCAGGCAGGTTTCTTGGCCACTCACCCAGCCAGGGAGCTGCTTCCTGGTTCAGAGACGTCATGGCACAAAGGCACAAAGGGCCCCTAAAAGATGTGGTGAGGCACACCACACCCTGTGGTGATCAGGCAGTCTCCTGCCATCAGGAGTTCTGGGAGTGCTGTCACGTAGCCTGGTTTTGGAGGACAGAGGTGACAGCTTTGATATGGATGACTGCCCATAGGGAAGTGGATGGGTACTACCAATTACTCTTCTACTCAACAGCTGATGGTGGCTGAAATCTTTGCCTCATTTCCATTGAAGTCAAGAACAAACCTGTGAAAAGCTGTGTTTCCTGTGTCTGAAAACCATTTTGGCTCTTTTAGTGCTGTCCCATGGGCACCCTGGGGCAGATTACTTCTGCTGTCTTTAAGCAACCATTCAAAAGTCATTGCTGGACAGCAGGGACAACCTTCCCAGACAGGTTGCTGGGCAGAATGGTTTGGTGTGCCTCATGGTTATCAACAGAAATATATTCCAGGACCACATCCAGCTGCAGGCAGAAACAGACAGGAAGCTAGCACACAACCTCTGATACGCCATCTGCTCCAAAAACTGGAATCCAATCCCAAGGCAGCAGCCCTTCAATCAGTAACATGACTAAACCCAGGTCAGCTGAAGCCAAACTCTCCAGTTGAATGAGCAGATCTCCAAGTCCAACTTCTCTGATGCACACAGTAGCACCAGACTGCATCATCGCACACAAGATGAAAGTAGCCTTTTTCCTGCCCTGAACCCCAAGTCAGAGCCAACTTTTCAATTGGCTGATCCATCTGGGTCATAAAACAAGTACCACATTGCAAAATCTCTCTGTGCTGGCCTGGCTGCAGAGGAGGAATGTGAGGAAGGAGTCAGCAGCACAGGGCTCATGTCAAGCTAAGTTCCTGTATACATGGAAGGTTAAAACTCAAGCATGCTACCAGCTGTAGCTGCCCAAGGCAGCCAAGGCTCAAGGACAAACAGAACCTCTATGGATGAAGGTCACAGGGGAAAAAAAAGGACCAGAGCTGTATGAAAGCACATGGCCCATTTGGAGGATCTCTGATCAGAGGCCCCCAGGGGAGACATGGATGCCAGAGTGCATAATTGCCAAGAGGTTTAAAGGGAAAACCCACAGCACAGCATGACTCTTGATGTTGTCCAGATCAAAGTAGCTTTGTGGTTTGGCAAATGTATCATCAGAAGGAGGGAAAAAATTAATGAGAGCCACTTCCAGGACAGCCAAGTAGGAGGTAAGGGATAACCTGCTTGGTACAGACACTTTGTGTGAGATTTGTATAACCCTCACAGAGATCCTGGAAAATGGCCATTGGGTTTGAGAAAAGAGGGTACAGCATACCCCAGACCAAAGGGAGAAAGTAGCTTATACTCCAGCTCTCCCTCTCCAAGTTCTTCTGTGCAGGGGTGATGCACCTCAGTACTTGCTGCTTGGAGACAATCCTGCACTTGAAACCTTTATCTGAGTCACCTGATTTGCCCTGACTGGCATGTGACTGCTGTAAGTGGCAGGACAAGCCTGATTTTGGGGAATGTGTTTGTTAGCACATTCCATACATCCAGTTGTCCACAGATACCTAACATGACTCAGGAAGGCAGCCACGAAGCTGGGCAGCTCAGGCCTCCTCTGTAATTGTTCTGTGCACAACAAGTTGCAGAACTACAGACTTGAAGAGTATTGCCCCAGTGGGAAGACCAGCACAAGGAGAGAACTCCCTGACATGATTTTAGTTCAAAACATCCCAGGAACTACACGTGCTATGAGAATCACAGTTCATGGGCTGAATTATGAAGGCCTTGCTCAGTATTTTTCCCAGAACTGAAAAGTGTTTGAGGAAGCTATGCAGAAGCCTTACCTATCTAAATGCTTTGAGACCAGGAGTCCTGCTTTCCCTCAGTGGGCATCTAGCACCACAAAAGCATGTCTTGCTTTACAAAGCACAGAAAAGTGTCTCTCTGTCCTGAGGAATTGACAATATAGATGTCCATATGAGGATGGGCAGTCACTTAGTCTTGTAGTGGATTAGTCTCCATTAACCTTTAGGTCTTTCAGATTTTGCAGAATTTTAAACAAACAAAAAGAATTCCGGCGTGTTGTGAGTTCCTTTAGAAACCCAAGGTAGCAGACCAGTCTTGCATGTTTACTGGTGAGACTTGACAGAAGCAAAGACTGGGCAGCTTCAGAGGAGTTCATGCTCTGGAGTTCATAATGTGATGGCAGGCACTGACTGAGAGTGCATTTCTAAGCCCTACCAGGGAGATGGAGGGAGAGCTAGGAAAGAACAGGTATCTGAATCCTGGCATTAAAACAGGTGATTAAGTACTATGCAGTGTAGTACTGTGGATGTTCTGGTAATGTCTGCTGAACCCAGTGAAGGCAAGCGGTCCTGTGGCATTTGGTGCAGACACTCAGCTTATAATAGGCCCCCCATTGTTTCTTACAGAACATGGCAAAAGGTAACAAAGGAAGATGTCTCTCCTGTTTGGCATTTATCATTGGGGCTGAGGGTCTTTCAAGGACTCCCTGTCCTCCCATCCCTGACAGACTGAGGTCAAATGAGAACACAAATCTCACTAATAAGGTTGTCAAAATATGCCAATTGAATGTCAGATACGATTAAAAAGGATGATAATAGTGATAGCTCATGGGGAGGAGACTGCCAAACGGAGAGTACATTAAAGGAAGCAGCAGAGCCAAAGTAAAATGAAGAGGTTTACAGTGCACAGGGAAAGTAAACTTTGGGTGCTGGTGCAGGAAACTTTGCTATGAGCACACTGTGTGACACTAGTCACTACAGGAGACTTTGGAACATCTGCACCCTCTTATGACATCCAAATGGGTTTGGGATAACTTCCAGAGACACTGTGATTTAACTGCATTAATGTGTTGCATTGCATTATCTGGTACACTGACCTTCAGCCTGGACACCTATCTAGCTGAACTGTCCCTGGGTGGCAGTGCGATGTGTCCTCAAAGAAATGAGTTCTTTAGCACCGTGAGGCAGACCAGGAATACAGCAAGAAGAAGAAATCCCCATGCATATACCATTAGCAGGATCACAAGGACAACTACCAGGGTCACAGCTTCCCTTTATTAGCATCAGCTGCTGTGGTATATGTGCTCCAGGTGACCCAGGAATGGCCATAGAGCTCCTGCCATGCAGACTGTGGTTGTTTCCAGCCCTACGCATTTGCACAAGCAGAGGCTGGAGGCTAAGGTGTAGGAGAATGGGAAAGGCTGGGCAGAGTACTGCACCGCTCCAGCAATGAGACTCACCGAAAGCCAGGGCAGGTTTTACAATGCCCTCTCAGCCACTCCAAAGCACCTCTCAGAGGAACCAAGAGGTGATGTAGCAGGCATGAAGAGCACATCTGTACCTCAGAAGAAAGCAAGGCATGGGCAAGAGCGCTTGCTTTCCTGGCTCGTGAGGTTTTGCTTACAATGCATCTGAGGCAGTGACCCCGCATGAAGCTTCAGGCACAGGCCACTTCCTCCTGCTCCCAGCCTCACGTATTGCTTGGTGTTCCAGTTTGTTACTGTGGAAGAGCTGGAGAGGGCAGACCCTGGCAGCTCAGCCTGGCACAGCCTTAGGCCCTTTGGATAGTGTGGCCATCCACAGGTACGCCCTGCCCCGAGGCACTCACTTGGCTGCCTTTCTCTTCCCAGCTACACCAGCGATCTCCTCATCCCCAACACACCTGTGGGTCTCCACTGAGCCAGAGCTCCCACCCTGGCTGAGCTGGGGGAAAAGCAGCAGAGAAAGCCAATGCTCTGCACCCATGGGAGAGTTTCTGGGTCAGCAGATGGTGAGCAATAGTACCGTGCATCCCTTGTTTCCCCTTTTCATTATCATTATTATCATTTACCATTATTACTGTATTTTACTTTATTTTTAATTGTTAAATTATTTTTATCTGAACATAAAAGTGTTACTTTTATTGTCCTCCCTGTTTCGCTGGGGTTGTTGGAGGGGAAGGGGGTATTGAGCAAGTAGCTGTGTGGTGCTTAATTTCCACTGGGCTTGAACCACCACAGTCCTTTTCAGTTTTTACCCTGTTTCTGTGTAAACTGTAAGTGTACCAGCTAGTACTGACACACAGCCCTGAAACAAACACATGCAGCTGTAACCTACATACAATGAAAACTCCAGACAAGCCTAAGTTGATGGTGGAAGATGGGGTCATGGCAAGGGACTAGGTTTCTGGCCAACAACAGCAGAAATTTAGGTTAATCTTTTATATTAATAAATCTTCCATTTAAATTTAAAACTCTTATCTTTCTGCCTTCATACTCCACACCAGACATGGTTTACCTACTGGTGACTTACTGCCAGTGAATCAGATGAAATAACCATTTTTCTTGCACTGTCACAAAGCCCTATTCTGGGGCAACTGCATGTGTGGAATTTTCCAGGTGGTTGTGATAAGCAGCCCATGTGAACAGAAAAATAAACAGAATGGCTTTTAGATCCAACTCAAATTGCCCTGGATTGTTTCCGGAACACCTGTACAGGCCCTGCACCAAACCCTCTGGCTGCCTCCAAGTGAAAGAGGACATTTGATGGTATCAAGACAACCAGGTGCTGAACAGAGAATTTAGAAAGTGTCAGCAAACAATACTGGAGTTGTTGGGATATTTAAAAGTGTCTTGAGCAGCTGTAGCCAGCTAAAGTACATAAGAGGGAATAGCAATTAATTCACAGCAGTCCACACCATTGATCTAACACACACAAACAGGAAAAGCAGATGACTAAATGTCATGCTCCTGGCCCGCTCCTGAAACCCAGGTAACAGATCTCCAGTTCCCTACTAGACATGGTAAAAAAAAGTGTGCAGTGAAGTACTGCAGTGGCTGTGGAGTCAGATAGCTCCAAAAGGAGGGGTTGTTTTCTCTTATCCACTGCAAGGGAAACAAAGTACATCATGAAAGCATAGGAAAAAAAGTCCAGTTTCAAGTCAGTGGCTTTCCTCCTATTGTTTTCTTGAATATATTTTTATTTTCACAATTATCTTAACTATTTCTAATTGCTGGTAAATTATATAAACCCCTCTTACCTGAAATGAGATTTTCAGAGATTCCTTGGTCCATTCCTACTCTTCTTAAAGCCAACAGGAGTTTTGTTGATGGTCAGGAGAACCAGTGTACAGGCATCAGAAAGGTGAAGGCATGTACATGGGAAAACCATGTACCTTCCTCCACACATCTGCTTTAGCAAAAGACATGAAAGGGTGTATGTAGAGGTCAGTCCCATGTCTGGGCTCAGCAAGGGTGGCTATGCTTATTGTATGAACCTAATCCCATCAGATGATGCACTGGACAGGGATATACATGCCTGAGCTAGAGACAAAGGGTAGAAGTGGCTCCTGGGATCATCAAGCTGAGCCCTGCCTGCCACAAACACTGCATCTTAATTCCTGGTATGAATTTCAGACAGGACAAGAGGGGATATACTCACCTCCCCCTTGGACCCCAGCCCCGTGACAACACATACCACAGTGGCCAGGCTGTTCAGCCCTGCTGTGTGTGTTTGTGAGCTCGTGTCTCACTGTGCATCCACTTGTCAGAGCCCCTGAGGTTATCATGTGTCCCTGAAAAGCCTTTCAATGTCCTGGCAGTCTTGTTCCTCAGCCTTAGGCATTAAGCTACGTAAGGAAAGAAGGCCATATACCTCATTGCTCCTGCAACCAGGCCTGTTGTTCTTGGCCCGCCCCTGACCCCTTCCAAAATCCTCAGTTTCCTACGGCGGATTCCCCACTTCACAACCTTCACAGCCTGCCTTGTGCCAATGACTTACCTTCCTCACTTCCTTTTGCCACACATCCCAGCCTCTCAGTCTTTCATATCCCTGTCAGCTCACACAGTCACCATGCACGCTCCTTCCCCAGGAATCTTCTGCACTTTCAGCCCTGTGCCTTCCCTGTCACCTGGGGAGCATTTGCTGCAGCACCAGCTCCGTGGCCCACAGCTGATCCAAAAGAGGAGAGAAGAGAGCAAGAACTATGGCACTGATACTTACACCTCCCCCTCTTTCCTTGTCCTGTCATATGGGACTGAAAGGTACCAGAAAGGTGCAGGCATGGGGCATCATCCAAACACAGCTCGCATCTCTTCTATGAATTACAAGTAGGAAAACTTACAGAGTGGTTGTGTGTAGTTTCCATAAACAGCCTTTGTGATTTTCTTCAGCTGGTACTTCAGGCAGCCCTTAAAGGCTGGAGCTGAGGCAGCTCGCAGCAGCTTGGGGACTGCTCTGTGCATGGACGTGAATTCAAAGGTCATAAGAAATGTAGAGGCTCCAGCAGTCACACACAAAGGCTGGCTGTGCCAGGTGACCCAGGAACACCTCACAGAGACAAAACAGCAGAGCCAAATAGCCTATGGGGACAAAAAAATCAACCTTGATTCAAAGGCTTGAAAGGAGACAAATTTCTTATGAGCCAGACTTTTCTTGCAATACTAATCATGCTCAAGAAATACATCTCTGCTTTTAGAAGAATTCACCTGACTTGCTCCTTCTCTTGAGAAATGTTTCTGAGCCCAAAGTGAGTGCAAACAGATGCGAGTATGTCAGAGGCTGTGAAGAGCTGGAGAATCTTTACGGGATATGGCAGCCCTAGAGAAATACACCCAAGATTAACTTTAAAACTCAAACAAAGTAAGTCCAAACTGGACACTAGTCAAGGGGAATGACTTTCATGACATATCCAGACAGCTCACAGTGCACATGTTACCTTCCCAAGGGCCAGCACCTCCGATTCTCTCTGCCTGCCTGCCGGAACCTCTGCTGCTGCTCCCAGGATGTAGCTGGCATTTTAGCTTTAGCATTCTATAGTGCAGTGACAATGTAATATTTAAGAGGAGTATGAAATTAAATGTGATCTCAAACTAGGTCTCCTCATGAGCGGTGCCCAAGGTGCATTATTCATTTTCATATTTTATTCATTCCAAAACTCCATTTGTGGAGCCTGTGACGTGTGCTGACCTGAAGCAGCACAGAATCAATGTTTCTCACCACAGAATGTATGGAGATCCAGATCACAGGATGGAGAGAGCTAGGAGAGCTTTCTTCTTGGGTGTCTTGAACATAATTACAGAGGCTTATGCCTGGATTCACATGCTTGGGGCTGTGATCTGCAGTAAAAGGTAGGTTGGTGCTCTCTGGGCTCATTTTTCAGAAGCCCTGAGCATCAAACTCAGCTTCAGGAGCTGAGCTTTGAAATGATAAATATTATAAATATTATTTGGTGATGGATACTGTGGAAAATTAGATATATCTCAAATCATACCCCCTAAATTTTTAATTTTACCGATTCAAAATGTAGTCTAGCTCAGTTTGCCATCAGAGATGGACATCACTCCTACTGGAGAGTGGAAACAACTATTACTTTCCAGTAGCAGTGTTTGAACAGCATGTGGTAAATAGGATGTGAATTCACATGTGGAACAGTCAGGGGAAAACCAATTTTCCCTCATTGCTCCATAAGTTAGAACTGTACATTTCAAACACTGAATGAAGCAATGAAAAAGGAAAAAGAAAAAAATATATGATCGGGTAATTATTAGTACGCAAAGGGAACTGAATCAAAATGGCAAAGGACTTTGTGGTCCTAGTCTTTCCTATCTGGCTGCTTGACGTTGCAGCCTTAGTATTCTTTGAACACAGATTTTGGATTATACATTAATATTTGTGTGTGATTCTGCAATTTATATTACAGGAATGCCCTCATGTCCCCTGTAAGACAAGGTGAACCAGTACAGGCATACTATCTGATCCATCAAGCTTACAATCTAAGGAGAATAGTATAGGAGGAGGGGAATAAAGGAGAAATAAAAGGACCTTAAACACATATGGCTGTGTGTGTATACACACACACACACACGACTGCATCTCTATATTTATGCTACATATGCACTGATTTAAATACTCAGCATTTTTATTATACACACATGCATAAAGTATCTGCAGATAGATATATATATATATATATCTATATGGGTATGTCTGGAGTATTTAAAGAAGCACTGCCTTGCCCAGCTGCCTCACAGCTTGGCTAATATACAGTGGCTGTTTTTCCTGCTGGTGCCAGAGCATCAGCAAGCTGTGAGAGGCATATCAATGACAAGACCTTCCAGGTTTCTTCAGGGAGATGCTCCATGCATAAGTGAAATGCAGTGATGTTGCAAAAATATATGCAAAAGGAATGGGAAAAATTTTGAAAGCTTCTAGGAAATTACCTTTCTAATTAGGTTTTGCTGAAAGAAACATTTTAATGGGAAATTATTTTTCAATTTCCTCTGTTTACTTGTCTTTTTTGTAGAGATTGTCCATTTCGCTTACTCAGTCTGAAGGAAGGAGAGCAAAACCTGATTTTTTCAGTTTCCAAAATTGATTGTATGTGCATCACATGAAAACTGAGACTTAACATATGAGTTTCAACATAGGAAAACACTTTTCCACTGTGAGGGTGACCGAACACTGGCTCAGGCTGACCAGGGAGGTTGCAGAGTTCCCTTGGAGACACTCAAAAGACACCTGGACACAGTTCTGGGCAACCAGCTCTAAGTGAGGCTGAGCAGGGGGCTTGGGCCAGATGACCTCCAGAGGTCCCTGCCAATCTCAGCCACTATATGATTCTGTCTATTTGGGCTAAATATCTGACTCTTGATGATTTAGACTTCTTAATTATATGTCATTTACTGTCATCTGCAAATGGAAAAAGTAGTACTCAGTAGTTTTCAGTTATTTTTTAGTCATTAAACTCTAAATATTTTCCAGTAGGAATACAGATTTATCTACAGTGAAATGAAACCTAATCACTGCAAGTTTAATTTTCTTACTGATAGTTTACTGAGTCTCCTGGTGCTGGGTCAGAGGACCCCAGCAGGGCTCCAAAGGCCCCGGTAATGCAGTTGTAATCATTAATAACTATTTATTTTCTCAGAAGGACTTTGAGCTCTATAAGGCATATTCAAATGGCTACCAGTGAGTAGTAGTTATCACACGTGCATATTGAGAACATGGCACTGTTTCCATCCTTCAGGTCCCAACAGAGATGCCCTGTAAACACCTGTGGGCTGGTCTTGGGACACAGGTATTTCCTTGTCAGTCTTACACAGAGCAACCCTTGCTTCTAATCCCTGGTGGAGTATGTTTCTGGAGTTCCATTGAATTGTTTTTGAAGCAGACAACCACCTGTTTTAACAAACCTTACCAAAACCAACACAAGGGTTTACAAGAATGCTGAGCATCCCAGGAAATCCACACAAATACTCTTTTGCTTTCTTGAAAGCCTGCTTGTGCTGTGTACAGACTAACAAATCAAAGTGCCTGCAGTTGTGACTAATGCCTCCCTTGAAGAAAAAGACTGGTTTCTGTGATCCGCTGCACTTAGCAAACCTGCTTTTCTTCATACTCACCAGTGTAAAGACAGACTAATTTAACTGAAATCAGTGGTTATACCAGTGACAAACTAGGGTGTAGTGTGATTTGATTCAAGCCCACAGGGGTGAATATACAGTTGTTGACAACTGTGCATATCATAGGCCAATGCCTCAGCTTTCAAAAGGATTGGGAAGCCTTGAAACTGTGAATTGCGTCTGTACCAGCTAAAGTCAACTATTTGAAATACCCCTTCTCAACCTAGCTCAAAAGGGAAAAGAAAATTCCCCTGTTCTTATTCTGTTATTAGTTAGCATTTATCTACATATTAATAGCACTACAAGTGCCCACCCTTCCTTCAGGGCCTGCTATGAAGGGGTGAATGAAAGAGGAATGACATTTCAGTGGATGAAACAAAAGGACAAATGAATTAAGCAGACAGCACCTTCCAAAACAAGGGGGAAGACAAGAAGGGGGTGGCTGAGAGGAGCAATTGCTCCCATGCCATGTGTCTTTAACAACCTTTGCAAGTCGGTTTTTTTATTCAAGCTTATTTCACAGTTGTATTCAGTCACTCCAGCCTTCACACGGAATGACAGGAGCACAACTGTCCACCAGTGTTACAAATGGTCTAGTTCTCACTCTACAGTTGACTACTGTCACACAGATTTTGTATTAATCCTGACTGCCCAGAATACGTGGGTCAGAGTCTCATCGTAAGCACCTTGCCTTGAGTCTGAAGTTAAATGCAGAGGGTTTTCCCTATTTCTGGTATAATACACTTGAAACACATGTACTGAACTTGGGAAATTTCTATTACTTTATATAGCTTGATAAAGGCTCTTCCAAAATAAGCACCTGTATGTGTTGCACTGTTTGCTAGAGGCACACTGGTAAATGGGTACTCTGTGTCCTTTTCTTTGGCATTGATTGTAATGAATCATTGATAAAACTAATAATATACTCAGTTTAATCTAATATTACAGCACAGTAGCTGCACCCAGTGCTTACAGCACAGGAACATACAAAGGTAATTAATTTTACACCACTGCAACTAACTGCAATTGAACCTCTCCGGGTTATAAAAGTTTGCCAAAGGAAGTGATGAAAATGATCACTGTAGACTAGGCAGAGGCTGAGTTTTAAACTGGGCCAGACTCAGTGGCACTTTAACAAAAGAGGATAATTATATCTGATAGACATCTGATGTATTCCAAGCAGCCCATAAAAGAGTTATTGACACCTACATATGAAACTGAGCTGCAGTGGGGCTGATTTCAGACAGGCATCATTGCTCCCCAAGTCTTTCACAGAACATAATGGATATTTACTTTACAAGCAGACTCACTTCATTTGCAAAGTAAGAATAGATAATATGGGCCCAAAGTAATCTTAGCCCTGAAGCCAACCCCTTTGTTGGTATGTACTATAATTACTCTTTGATGGAGTTGTGAAGTCATGGGCCAGATGAATCTCTGATCCACTCATTTCCTGAAATGAAAAACTAAGCATTACTTGTTAAATTATCTTTTTTTAAAATTTTATTTAGATCAGAATACTATATCTCAGCTTACTATACTTTCAATAGTATCCATAGACAAAAAAAAAAAAGAAAAAAAAGAAAAATTTAGTTGAACTCACTCTTCTGATAGCAGAAGCCAGAACCAAATTAAGCCCAAATTTATCCTGGTCTGTGAATCACCACAACCCAAGACATTCACAAGGGAATTTATTGCTTCCTCACCAGCAACAATGCCATATTTTCTGCCTCTTCAGAAACTATACTGTTAGCTACAACATAAGAAGCAGGGTAGAATAGGAAAGAAGAGGACAGGACAGGACAAAGATATGCTACTGGCTCGAGCTTGTGATGCCATCAGACTCAGCCTAACACCACAAGCAACTCTTTTGGAAACGTTTCCATCTCAGAGACTAGCACCATGTTACCCATCTGCCAAGCTCACTCTCTGGGATGATCAAGGAAACATCAGCTCAAGCCTCAAGCCAGCCTCTGAGGGAAACCATCCTCTTCCTGCCCAAATGCCCAGCATGTCACATCTTCAAAGGAAAATCAAACAGATGGTCTTGACCAAACAGGAATTTATTGGGCAGGAGAGCTGAAGAGTGGGAAAAGATCTCCAAAGACAAGCAGTCATCCCATTGCCCCAGATGATCAAGGACTTGTCTCTCAGTGGAGACCTGTTTAGCCAGATGGCCACTACCCTCCACTGCTTAGGGCAGGCTAATCAGAGATGTCCTTCTCATACCCCTGCAAAATGGTCTGCTTCCACTGATGCCATTCTGCAACAAATCAGCCATGAGCAACAATTTTGCTTGTCCATAACTTCTTTGCATCAAGATGACAAAAGCAGGTAGTGTTACTACTCATCCTACTCATGTGGGGCTGGTTTGCCCTCTGGTATAGTAAGAAAAGGATGCATTTCACATTATTTTATGACATGGCTACTCTTCCTCAGTCTACTGGGACTAGGACAGGTCAAACATGGTGGGACAGAGCAGAGCATCAGGTCCTAGCAAAGTCAACAGTCCCCAAAAACATCCACTAGGCTCCTGCACCATGTTTAGCAGCAGTGCTAAGGAAGCAGGAGAGCTCAGCGGAAAAAACAGTCCAAAGGCAGATATAAAACATGAGCAGAGATGGAACAACACCAGGAAACAAGAGTACTATAGCCAACTGAAATAACACTGAACATTGGAAAATTGCTATCAATCTAGGAGATAGCCTGTCAGAGCTGAAAAACAGGGCTTGGGCACAGTCCCCCATGATTTTGTCACCTCTTGGTTTGAGCTTCAAAGCTAATCCATTTCGTTGTATTTGCTTTACGAACCTTGTCCAGCAGGACCTTGGATGAGTTTTACAGAGAAAATTCATGTTGTTGATCAGCAATGAGGTGAGTTTTGTCAAAAACACAACTCTTGACAGTATGGGGAGTTTTATGGTGATAGTCACTTTGGACTGTTATTTTGAGCATTCTGCTGGAAAGACTTTATCACCAGGGCAGTTTCTTTAAACAGAAAAGATTCTTAAAACCATTCAATGTAGTTTTTTACATCAAAAGTTTCTACAGAGTTTCCCCATTTTATCTCTAAAGTTGCCATAAATTTCCATCAGCTGCTTTCCTCTTTCTCTACAGATCAATACTGATAACAACAATAGTAGGTCATAAACAATTATGAAAGGTCCTAGCAAACTCATTTCTATTCAGAAGAATAGGACCTGCTTTGACTATTGTCCCTGCTGTTCACAAATCCCTTCATCAGTTAAAGTCTCTGCTGTTCATGTGCTCATTTTCTTGCCATTTGGCATGACTTTCTTCAGCTTCTCTTTAGCTTTGCATAGTGGAGGTTAAAAGGGGGGAAAAAAGAATAATGAAGAAAAAAGACCAAATTGCTTCAGTTGATTTTTCTAGTTGGTGAGAATGTCTGTCTCTTCAGGGAGAGCAATTAACATTCCCATAATCTCCTTGGACCTAATCTAAATATGAATAAAATATCAAACCCTTCCTAAAATTATTCTTTGTTCTTCTGACCATACTGAAATTAACTTCTTGACATGATGCCAGGCAGAACTTCTATACAAAATGCACGATTCCTCCCCCTCCACATTTGCATAACAAAATGCAGCTCCCTGTGTCACTGGACACTGCCACTGTAGCAACAGACAGGCATCTTTCCCAAAACATCTCAGTGGTCACATGTAACAATTCAGAGCTGCCCCCAAAGTTTTTGGGTATCCACATTATGACACCTCATTTATGATGTATCATTTATGGCACCACACCTTTTTATTGGCTCAAAGAATGGAGTTTGAACTGAGCACTGAGCATCTCATAGAAAGATGAAGAAAATCTTGTATATGGGAACATTTGCAAGGTTCTTGCTCATTTCTGGCTAATTATGGTCATTTCCACATGTAATTACCAAAATTGCTCTTGCAATCAATGTAATTGTGCTAAGTTGTTTAAAAATCAGCTTCATTAGATTTTGCCTGGTAAAATGTACTGCTTTTCAAAACTTAAATTTTACTCTTTTATTAGTTGCCAACAGGCCTTTAAAAGTAAATAGGTTTTCTTTTCTCTTCTTCCTCCCTTCTTTGAATGCCAGTGTGAGTTTTTGTGCATTTGTTACAGCTTAACTGTAGTCAGAAAATTGTCTATAACCTCCTGTAATAAGCTATTACGTGTGTCTGCAAGTTATTGTACAGTCCTCTTTCATTTTCAAAACTGTAAAATCTCCAGTCTTTATGAATCTAGAATTAAAAGAAAATTACAAAATGGGAATATTGAGTGTTTAGGTGATTCAACCCTGAGTCTATGGTGGGCTGGAATACCAGTCACGCTTTAAGCAGAGCTATTCACTGACTCCTGCTGTCCCCACACAATCACATTTTGGAGGAAGAGAGCAATATGTCAGAAGCATGCTCACTCATGGCCATTTCAATTGCATTCTTCCTAGGATGTAATATGCCATCTCTTCCTATCTGACCCCAGCATCTTTCCCTGGACATCCACCTTAGTATTACCATTTCCTTTCCAAAAGGTTCCCCTTTGCACAGTTATTTACAAGGAGAAGCTGTAGCTGCAATAAGGTGTCCTAGGTGTCCTTCACTGTAGCCAGGACTGTTTCGTAGGACCTGCTCACACTGTTAGCAAGTATTTGGGCTGGTATCATAAGCATCTGCTCCTCAGAACTAGCAAGAAGTTGGGCTTATGCTCTGGAGAGAGAATGGTGTTGGGGTGAGAGGGAAGAGCAGTGCTGAGATGAGGCTGACGCTGGCCATGGCTCTGCTCCAGCAGCACATCAGAAAGATGTTGCCCCTTCAGCAGTCCATTGAATCTCACTGGCTTCCTCAGTAGTGAGAGAACCACTGTATCAGCTCAGCAGTCCTGGGTTACACCAGGAGGTGGTGATTATCAAAAGCACAGAGTAAGTGCCATGCTGAGTGTGAACATCCACTCATACGTCTCTGCAATTCTCTGTCCAAGGAGTACTTTTTCACACCATGTTTTCTTTTGTAATAAAAGCCATTTGCTCATCAGTACTAGGCACTTGAGTCTATCTTCTCTGGTTTATTTTAGCTAAAATAAATCTCTTGTAGCCCTAAGGACATAACAGGGTCAGTATTTGTTCCAGAGATGAAGAAAAATACAGAGAGAGTTTCATTCAATAGGACCTTGAATTTCGTGTGGGACTCTGACTGAGTAGCATGAAAGTGGCTGCAGTATGAAAGGAGACGTCCCTGACTTCAGTGCAAAGAGGTGATTGGGGTGTGGGAGGCTGAGCCTCAGGCAGCCCCTCAGAGGGCTGTGTGTGGAGGCACGCTGAGCCCCTCAACTCTCCAGCCTGCAGTGTGGGCTCAGGGGGGCAAGGGAGGATTGACCCATCTCCTGAAAAAAAACAACAAAAAACACAAAAACAAACAAAACAAAAAACCAACCAAACAAAAACCAACCAACCAACCAACCAACCAAACAAAAAAACACAAACCCAAAACAAACCAAGCCTAAGCACAGTTTCAACGGTTCTTCCTTTTATCTGAAGATCTCTTACTTTTCATGCCTCTCTTTCATTGTAAAGGAAATTATGTCAGAGTCATCTCTAACAGCTGTACTGTAAAATACCTCAGTCATGTGGTATAAGCAACCCAGAGGAAAAAACCCACATTTCTTTAAATAAAGATACATGTATTCTTGTGACATTTCCATACAATTGCAATTTTCAGGGGAACCAAACACTCATTACTACACAGCTCTTCAGGGACCAAACCTGACCTTTAGTCAGAGCAAATTCCCATTTGGCTATGCTTATTCATTCAGTCTACAGCTCTACTTCAATTCTGCATTGACTGAGAAAATGTTAACCTGGACTGGAGAAGCAATTAGATTAAGAGTAGAACTATTAAAAAGCCCTGAACTGGCAAAGTAATGGGATAAGATCCGACATGTACATTCCAGGGATCTAGATTTGGAGGAAAAGTACTTCATAAGATTCTATTGTAACTGTAGAGAGGAAGAGGAGGGCAAAGAATGACTATGAGGCCAAAGAATGAAGAGGTTAATCAAACTAGGATTTAAAAGCCCACTCAAATGTCCAACTTTTTCGTATGGTAGATCACAGATGAACAGAGAGACTGTCTGGCAAATTCTATCTCCCCTGCTTCCAGGGTTGTGGAGATCATCTTTTCTTCAGTACATATTCACATAATACCCCTGGGACATCTGTATTCATTACTTCTGGGGAATACCATTTTCCCTCTACTTTTACTAGAAACTCACAGCTGCTAAAGATGAGGAGCCAGCAACAGGTGATCATATAAATCTTGTTGTGACCACCAGGCAGCTCTCCGTAGGTCACAGAGTTGGGAATTTCTAGACAGATTGAAAAGAATTGGTCTCACTCTGTGCGCTGACACTGAGACATCTCTTCAGTTGTGCCAGGGAAAATATTTAGTAGAGTATTATATGTGTTATGTTGGTTTTTTCCTGAATTTTTCAGGTAATAGTCTAAAGGCAGGTGCAAACAAAAGGCAAACGAAAGCCCACAGCATGCAATATTTCCAAAGCTGTACTGGAGTCTTGGATTTTTGGATAAGATATTAGTAAGCATGATTACTCTATTGAAAAACATGAAGGGACAGGAAAAACCTGCAAACACTAAAAGAAAATAATCTCATTAAATTGGAAGGGACTTAAGAGTTGGGGAAGTGAGCAAGCTGCAGAGAACGGGGAGAGGTGTGTTGCAGGCCTGTGCTCCAGCAAACACTGGCCAGTTGTAAAAGCTCCACGTATTTCCCAAAGGAAAGTAAATGTCATTTGCACTCTCCTCCAAGCCTATCTGTCCATATGAAAGAAGGGAAGGAAAAAGCTTTATTCCATACAGGTGTTTTGAAACTCTTTCATTTACCTCGCTCTAGACAATGGCACTCAGATTAGATATATACAAAATAATCAATTTTATTTATTGATCAAAAAAACTGCCCATTGAAACATTACAATGTGAAGAGATCCTTTGTCAGTAGGGATGAAGGAACTTTGAAATGGAAAATGCCCAGAAGGTACATCTAGGTGCTTCTCTTCAGCAACAGAACCACTAGTGAATTTGGAAGTCCCAAGATTTGCCAAACTCCTTTTAAAGCATTATATATGGTTCTCTTGTTGCCCTGCTACTTCATTCTATACATGAATTATTTTGACTATTTCTTTGACATTGGTATATAAGTACCTTATATTCTGCTGGTATCCATGTCAGTTTCAGGAAACTTAATATTTAGATATAATGGATTATTCTTCTTGCAATTAATTAGCTCAACAAGTTTAATTGCACGATTTGATTAAGCTCAACTCCACTTGTGGCTTAGAACTTCTCTCTTTTCTCCAACACAGGGTATTGTTTGGTGAAGTTCCACTTGCCCTTAACTTCCCTTTTTCTGTAGATAACCATCTTTTTTCTCTAAGCATTCTGCTTAAATTGATTTCTCAACTGAACGCAGTGTTTTGTCACCTTCAGAATTCTGCAATATTACTGTGATGGCCACAGCCAACAGCCTCACTGCCTTTGTTATGTATGTGTGTCTCTGTGTAACGCAGAACACTAGATCTTGCAACAAAAATATGTATTCAAATTACAGGTTTACTGGCATCATGTCTTCATACTGTGCTAAAATAATCTCCTGCAGTCTATATTCAGTGTTTCTATTTATGCATCCTGTATTTTGCTTAGCAGTAAGACAAAAAAGAAAGCAGGCCAGCATGGGCACAGCATGGAAGGGATGCTAACATTCAACTTTCAGGGCTCTTCCTAACCTACCAGTATTGAGGGTGATTCTATGAAAAGGGTAAAAATGACAGGTCATTATGATGCAAAAACCTGTGATCTTGCACTTTCTCATTCTCTTTATTCTAACCCTGACATACTTTAAACCCGCATGGGGCATTCTCAGTGGCTGAGTGGCCTGACTGAACAAGCCCCTTGGCTTGACCCTTACACATCCCTGGTACTGCATAAGCACTAACCAAACAAAACATATGGAATAAAGAGGAATAAAAGCTACCAGTTGGCTAGCTCACACCTTTGCACAGCCAAAAAAAAAATCCTTGCAAAGAGCCCTCACTGCTTCCCTCCAGGTGCCTGTTGTGATCTGGCTGACAGAATCCTCCAGCTGTGGAAAAACTGGTTTAAGAATCTGAGAAATGGGATAAGAGTTTATTTGCAAATTAAGCTATGTAAGCTATCACGACTGACTAAATTTAGCACTTTGCTTTTAAGTATGGGCATTTATTATACCAAATAATTATTCAAGAATGACTACCTCGATTTTCAGTAATGCTGTGGAGGAAGAAAGAAAACAACATTTGATATATTTTCTGATATTTGACTAACTCGGGGAAAGAATTCATCTTACCTAACTTTAACTGTTCAAATGGTAATGATGAATCTAAGATCATAATCGGTGCTTTCTCTACACTGAAAGAAGAAAGACATACACAGCCAGAAGGTGATTCATATGTCTTCTTCTTAGACTAGTTGGCACGAGGCTACAGTATGTCATGTGGAAACGGCCTGCCTTGGATATATGATAAAATGTTTACACTTACCTATATATTCAGTGTCAGAATATAAACTGTAGAACAGTAGGGTACATCCTCCATGTCCTAATTGCAGGTGCTCAGGTTCCAAGTATTTTTTTCTTACCATGGTAAGTAAAAAACAATTAAAAACTGGTCTTCAGGCATTGCCATTTACTAGATGAAATGAACCCAATTTGTGAGCTGGAGATCTTTTCCTTTTTTTGTCAACAAAACTAAACTAAGCAAGCATCCTTCCAAATCTTTGATAACTACATTAAACTCTCTTTTGGGGTGGGGAGGTATTTCACTTGAGTCAGGTGCAACCTAGTAAAATGTTAACAGTGACATTAGTTTCTAACTTCTAGTAGCACATGGGAAGAAACTGCAAATGAGAAAGCAATCCCACCAGAGCAATGGGAAGTTGCAAACAATGAAAGACTGTCCCAGTAAATGTAGAATCCTTCAAAAAGGAAAACAAAACAAAACAAAATCAGAAAGTAAATAGGAGATGGCAAAGAATCCAAAGATTTAATAAAAACAAAATTAGCGTCATTTTGTCTACCTCTTAGGCAGTGATTTTGTTTTCATGTAACCAAGTAATACAGTTGTCATAATGCAGGTGGGAAATCAGAAGACATGTGTCATGAGATCACTGCTGTCAAGTTGTAATTCAGCACTATGAAAAGGATTTCCAGTGATGGCATTGGAGTAGCTGTCGTCATGACTAAGGCAATTACTCCACTGAACCCTGTCTCCAGTAACAGGCAATATCAGAGGCTTCAAAGGAACTGCCCCACTCTGAAGATCGCATACATATGTGGAGGGGCAAATTCTTCCCTGGTCAGTGGTGTAGATTGCATCATTTGCTTATTGTATTCTACAGCTCTGTAGTTATGTGAATTTCTTATTGATCATAAACTCATCCAGCTCTTTCTATATGTCAGCTAAGTATCTGGGTGTAACAATGAATTCCAGTCACCAGTAACAGCAGATTGTATATTGCATGGCCCAGACCTGACAGGTAATTAGCTGGTGAAGTGGGATGACCTAAAGCTTGAAAGACACACTTCCTGGCATGGCAGAAAGACCTCCACATAAGCAGAGAAGTGTGTTGCCAGTTACTGTTGCAGGGAATAATTTTGTCCCAGATCTCAGAATCTCAGCATTCCCTAGGGAAGCGAAGGATCAAAAAAACCCAAGCAGCAGTGGTAAGAGTAGGATCTCAAGATCTCAACCAACTCAGTGTCAGCGCTAGTGCTGCAACAGCACAGAGCACTTCACAGCCTGGAAGGCTGGTGAGCTGTTGATCTTCACTGGGTTCAGTGCTTGCACAGCCAGCTGAACCCATGTACAGCTAGCCCAAATGTATCTACACAGCCTGCATTAGAGACAAACCCCACAACAACATCAGAGAGCCTGCTCACTGAGCAGTATGGATGCCCTTCTGTTGCTTCAAACAGAAATTAGGACTGTCTCAGTGGTTAAACTTTATTGAAACTTGAAACAAACAAACAAAAAAATTAAACAGGTTTCAATGTCAGTTGTCAGTTCCAACCCTTCAGGGATAAATGTCATGCAGAAATACCTTCCAGAAATCAATGAATAATGCTGCAGCCTTCAGAGAGGATGCACTTCTGCTGGTCTTGTGGTAGAGTACGTTTGCAGTGAGTGTAGGATTAGGAATGGTATCTGAAGGGGAACATGATCTCCCAAAAGGCAGGTGAAACCCAAACCCTTCCTTCTAATCATCCAGACTTTGTGACTCAATACCCTTGGGTGAGAGGAAATCTCTGTCCATACATCTTGGACAGAACTGAGTGCAGGGGGTGGAGCAGGGGGCACAGTGAGTGAAGTCTTAGGTGTCATGTGTTTAGCTGATCTAAGGCAAAAATAGAAAGGAATCAAGGGAAAGAAACCCTGTGAAGACAAGCCAAGCGGCAGGAGGGGGGGGGAGGTGGGAAAGGCAGCAACACCAACACATGGAGTATCTTCTACAGAATTTGAGGCAGACACAATCCCCAGAGAAGCCAAATCCTCAGATTCCTGACTTGCTTACTTTGGGACAGTAGGCAAATTCTAGCACCAAAAAAAAAGTAAAAGGCTAACTCAAAATACCTCGTTCTAGAAATTAACAACTGTGGCCTCAAACATATGTTAAATATATTTTAAATCAATTCTGTTTTCTTTTGAGGATGGGCACAGTTAGCACACCACCCAAGAGCTGTAGCATTCCACTTGTAGCATGACATAAGTGAAGTCAGATAGAGGAGCAGTTCCTGGGAACCTTGTTGGATAGTAGAGAGAAGAAAACATTACAGCATTTTCCTCACTTTGCCGTCAGTGTAAATGCACATAAAGTCCCCCCTGTACAAAACTGTTTAATATGTTTTCTAGTCCTATGTTTATAAGCATGATAAAAAGACTGACCTGCACAAGACTCTGCAATACATGGTTCAGAGGATTATGCCACAGATAATCCAGAAGGTTGTTGGCAATCCAGAAGGTTGGAAGCTGTTATGGATAAAGACCCACTGTCCATTCCCAATAATCAGCACAGAGCTGATGCTCTCCTATATACCATGGTGTGTAGCCAATCTGAGATACTCCCAGGAATGTTGTGCCAACTATGTAGTTAAATTGCTAACCAATATCAAAATTCTTGCTTTTCATAAGTCCAGAACCCATGTGTTGTTTCACTGAGTAAAGATGGCTGGTTCAACCCTGTGCAGACAAGAAATTGAGCTGTCAAAGTATTCAAGAATACATAGAGGAGCTAGAAAGCAGACAGTACTTCAGATTCCAAAACAAGTATTACTAGGTTGAAAAAAAGCCACTTAAAATGCCCCTTCACCCATGCAGCAAGTTAGTTTTCAAGCAAACTAAAAGAAGAAAGGACTCCCACAAAGCTCCTGTGGCCTTTTCACCCCTCACAATCCTCTGAGTTTGCTGGCTGACTGCTATGGACCTACAAGGAAGAAGCTCATGGGAAGTGCTCCCTTCCTCTCTCTCCGGGCCTGGTGTTTGCAGGGGCTGCCCTTGAAGTCTCAGCCCAAACACTTTATAGATCATAAAATCACAGAATTGTAGAATCATTTACATTGGAAAAGACCTCTAAGATCACCAAGTCCAACTGTTAATCTATAATTGCCAATTCCACCACTAAGCCATGTTTCAGGATGGTGACTTCACCACTTCCCTGGAAGCCTTGTTTTAGTACTTCATTTGCCAGTTCAGCTTCCTTCCTTGTACAAATAGGAGAAAAGATTCCCATCCTGATGATAGTACTGCTGGAGATAGCCCTGTTGCCATTCCTCTGCTGTGATGTCTTTGAGGCCTCACTGGAGCATGCCTCCTGAAGATACCTGTATCCTCAGGGCCAGCACTGCAGTCTTGTGCATGGATGCAGGGTCTTGGCTCAATCCCTTGTAGGTTGCATTCTGGGAGCATTACTGGGAGCAAAACTGGGAGCAGTTCTCCAAAGCTAACTGCCCAAAGTATCTGCAAGAGGTGTCAGGAACTAGGAGTCAGCCCTAGATAGAGTGCTTTTTTGTGAGCACCAGCTTAGACTGCAGGATGAAGGAGCTTGGTAGACAGAATCTAAACTCTTGGGGCATTACCTCAATGGTCTTTACTGACAGATCTTTTCTGTAGCTTGAATGGTGACTAGACTGAAAACCTTTGGCTACCTTAGATACTTCTCTTGCATGTGGAAGGGACATTTGAGACCACCAGTCACGTTGCATCATGGCTAATTAAGGCATTCCCTGGTACGCTGCCTACCATGAATCAAAATTATTTAGAGTTCTCTGGCAAAGATTTAAAACTATGTACCATTCTGGGGTAAACTCACAGCAATGAAGTCACTACCCTCTCTGTGCCCCAAAAGGGGCTTGAAGTCTTGGGAACTGTTCAAGAGATTATTGGAGCTGGGTGCTCCTGACCACAGGAGATTGCTGGTACTAGCCTGTGTCTGGAGTCAGCCTCATGCAAGGAAGCAAGAGCTTCCCATCTCTGGAAGGCTGGCTTCTGGTTAGCCTGAGGAAGGAGAAACAACAGAGGAGACTTCTGGGCAAGAGGGAAATGCCAGAATTTCTTCTTCATGAGGGCCACACCGAGACCAATCACAGGAAACAGCAAACTTGCCAGTGATGTTGGCAGAAAGGCGGGCAGGGTCACAGTGCTCATGGTGACAATGCCACCCCGGAGCTGGCCTAGGCTCGTGGAGGAGAGCGGCTGTCCTGGCAGAATTCACCTGCCGACGCTGGGGAGAATCAGGGTGCCTCAGAGGGCCCGGCTCGTGTCCTCTGCCCTTGGCAGCAGCTGGGGCTGCAGGATATTTCATTGCAAGCAGGAACTGCCAGGGAACTCCCCTGGCAGCTCCCCATGCAGAGCAAGCGACTGCCCCCTACAAAGGGCCCATCTGCCCCGGTGAGGCCGGGAGGGTTGATGCACTTCTGGAAAGCTCTCTGTGCACAGAGGTTCTGTGTCTTATTGCAGCTTGCTGTTGGCTCTCACAGTCTCAGCCATTGCCTCAGAAACCACGTGCCATCTAAGCAGGGGTACAGGCAACCACTCCTCTCCAACTCTGCCCTTTTCCACCACCAATGTGACTGAACACAGCGATGCTCCTTCCAGAGCTCTGCTTCAGTGAACTCCTCTTGAAGTCACCCATGGGAAAGCCGCGTGGAGTCTCTGCATAAGGATGTGTCAGGACCCTGAGGTCCCTGCCCATGGCCCACGACACCGTTTCAGCCCCCTGGAGCCACCAGCCCCTGCCCCAGTGATGGGTCCCACCGAGCCAGGCACACCTGTGGCCTCAGCCTGTCCGTAGGGAGATGCCTGATACTCAGGGCTGTCCTGGTGTCCTCCAGCTGCCTGGCTTAGGGCAGGCCCTGGCACTCAGGTCCTGAGAGCAGGGAGGGACAAGTCTAAATGCTCCCTGGCTCTGCTGAAGATGGGCTGTATATGCTGCTTGAAGGACACTCTGATGATTTGAGGCCAACTTTAGAAAAAATATAGGTCTTTCCGAAGCATGTTTGTTTCCACCATGATTTTAATCCCTTTGCATCATGATAAAAATGTTATTTAGAAAACCCTCAAGCACTTTTACCTTTATGCAACATTTGCCCCTACCCTACTCTCCTCACACTTAAAACCAGCAAAAACATTCTTGCTCAAGCTCTCCAGAAACAATTTCGCCTTTGGGCAGAGAATAAGCACAATACTTCTCAACCCAGAAAAACAGAAGTTTCAGGCTGTTCTGACTAACAGAGGAAAGCTCAGGGGACTAGAATGGAAACAGCGTTGTGCAACAGAAATGATAGTCTGCTGCTTTTCACAGTAAAACTCTTGGTCAATTTTCATTTATTTTTCTAACAAATTGAAGTTCCCTAAGGATACTGACAGTGAGAGGCAACTTTAAAAAGGGCTAACCCCAAGAAAATACACCAATATCACTTCTGCATCCTGCAACTCCTCATGTTCAGAATTGAAATATTACATTTAGGAATGGAGTTTTAGGCATTCAAGAAATGTTAAGCTCATATAGGAGTTTTTTGGGGACTTCTGGAGCCCTTATAAGTTAAGTGTAATTTGATATGTGTTTAGGAGCAATTTTCTGGATTCAGGCATCTAGATTTCTCCAACTGTTTCTCTTCTTGGACATTGGGGCTGGAAATAAATTCATTTATTTAAACAGATTTTCTTTCCTGCTGTAGATATGTTCTGAGGATTGTAGTTCTACATATTGTAAATTTTCAACCTTTGCTTTTTCTTTATTGACTCTACAGAAACTGATCAGATCAGATGATGTAACTCTACGATATCTGAGATGTTTGAAATGGCTATGGAAGCCTTCATCTTTAATGTTTTATGACATGCCAAAAATTTGGAAAGTTCTCAGCTTGCACATTGTGTACTGGTACCTTGCCACTTTATAACTTGGATCAGTAAGACTGCATCTGCATTAGATAGCTCTATTTGACACTAATCCATTATCCTAGCCTTGTCATCATGGTACATCTGTACTATTTTTCTTTTAAAATCTGATGCACTCAATACAATTGATGGCAATCAGGGCATGGCAAATAATCTTTCACAATGGGTAAACAGAAACCTGATGGTATTCAACACTTATTCCTGTCCCTTGAAATTTGTCTTTTAGCTATATTAATAGATAATATTATGAGTTGCATAGTGATATTTATTAGTGTTGCCTATTTATGGACGTCTGATCTAAATAACATGTTTTGCTATCAATGGGTATTGCAGATATTTCATTCACTAAAGGCTTTTATACTTTCTTCTTTAGTTGCAAGTCGGAATGCATTTCCATACTACATTTTTTTCCAGCAGCAAAATTGATTTAGACAGTTCTCTTCCTTCCCTATGCCACTTTTTCCTGCTGCCACATCAATCTTCTGCTATGCTTTTTGTGCAAATGCAGCCATCTGTGGGGCAACACTGTAAGACAGATCAGTAAAATCAGGGGTGCTTAAAAATAAACTCTCCAGGAAAAAATAAATCAGTGAGACGGTTGAGCTGGAAAACATAGGAGAGTGGTGAATCCTCCAACAAAGGATGTTCTTCAGAACAAGATGAAAGAAAGAAGGATCAAGGACACAACTGTGTGTGTCAAAAGGGGAAAGGCTGAGCATAGATTTTTCCCTGAAAAATGATGGCCTGGAGACCAGATGATAACAGAGGCTGCAGGAAATATAAAATTACCTGTAGAAATACAGAGTTGGCTTTGCCTATTTCATGTTGCAGGTGATAGTTGAATCTTCAGATAAAGATTTCTAAGAGAGACTCATATGTAGGATCAGAGACGTAGAAACATTTACCCATCCTATTTGATACTCATCCAACTTTACAAAAAAAAGGCTATCAACACCTTAAATTCTGGTCCAAGGCACTGGATTTTACAGTACCGTATGAGTTAGCAGTGTTTCATATGTAGTATCAGTGTTGCATATGTAAATATTGAAACTTCACTGAGGCCAGCAGTCCATAAAAACATAGATTATGAGGAGGATATACAAAATTAAGATGAGGTTGTCCATGTCATACCCTTTCTCCATCCCTTACCACTGAGAGAAAAAGCACTTTCCTTCCTCAGGCCTGTCTGCTCACCTTTCTTCAAGCTGATATGATTTTTGCCCTTCCCCATTTGACAGCATGTTGTGTGTGCTTATGCCTCCTTAGAACATACCAGATACTTTGCTTGGAGCACAGTATTTCTTTATTCTGATATAACACTGTGTACTTTCTGCCAGCAGCTGAATTAAATGCTCAGGAAGTTTAAATACTAGATGTTCTCCAGAAAGTATTTTGGAAAGACAGGCTTGTGTACTTTCTTGAATCCTGTGTGCCTCACCAAAAGTAGTGTGCAGGAGGTGTTTCCTCTGTTACAGAGTTTGAGCAGCCCCTACTTTTCCTTAATACTGCTTTGTCATTGTGTTCTGTAACAATAACCAACCAAGCAAGTAAAAAAACATATCTTCCCTACATACCAAAACAAACCACTCTCAGTTTTAGTGTACAGCTTGTGCTGAAAAGATTCTCTTCCCTCCCTGTGCTTTCTGTATTTTGTTAATTGACTATTTTGAATACTTCGGATGAAGTACACCTCCTTGGCTGCAGGCTCTCTGCAGCCAAGCTCTCAAGAGGGTGGCTGGCTGGAAGTTTGCTTTGTCCCTCATCAGCCTCAAGGAAAAACCATCTGACCATCACAGTGGCTGCTCAATCACCCACTGCAGAATTTTAAAACACCTGGGCTCCCTTCCCCTCCGGTTTTCCAGCATTAGCCAAGAAATTTCAGAACATTTGTACCGATTTGCTAAATCCCTCTGGACATTTAGAAAGTAATACATTATTGCATTGCTTTGCATTTCTTGTTGCTGATTTCTGTTTTATTGGTAGCTGCACATCTGAGCTGGTAAAACAGTTTGCTGTTCCTATTCCAGGAAAAATTTGTTCATTATCCTACCATGCTATTCCATTTGCTAATCTTTCTGTTTCTCTGTTTATTTTCTTTCCTTCATGCACCTCTGGTTTTGCCTTTCCTTTTTCTCCCCTAATTTTATGAACTAATTCCCTTTCTCTGTATAATTTCCCATGCATCACAAAGTGAACTTTACCGTGCAAGTGGCTGTATGTAATATGTTTCTGCATATCTTATCCAACTGAATACAATGGCACCACTCACACACCTTAAAAGCCATGTACATTTGTAATACCTGAGCCCAAGCAACTCACTTAGCTACTGGCCTTTACAAGCAAAGAAGGAACCAGCATGGTTCTTATACAACATGCCAAAATTCCAGTATAATCTCATTGTTGTTACCCTTATTTTCCACTTCCCCTCCCTGTTTGTTGTAATTGCCTATTCTGTCATTTCAGATTAAGTATCTCACCATGGATCGACTGGCATTTACTATTAATTTGATGTACTGGAAGTAGTCCTATTGGTTTAAATGGAAGTATGCACATAAGTAAAAGTAAGTATACGTGCAAGCCTTTAACAGATTGTACATTGCAAATCCCACAGGGAAAGCAAGGTACATTTTATCCACTTTACTATCTTGCCACATGTTAAATGCAGGTTGGGTGATTAATAACCTTTTTCCAGATTAAGTTTTCAGGTTTCATTCCAGTTTAACAGAAGAACCACTAGTCATAAGCACAGGATTAACTCCAGCTCCAGAGAATGCCGAAATGACATGAGACAGTATGAATGATTAACTAGAACGGAGCGGGGGGGAGAAGACAAAAAGACAGCACCCGATTTAAACCGAATGTAATATTAATATATGCACGTATTTCTTAAAACATGCCGGCGGAGATTCGGAGTGGGCCCAGACGCGGAGGTGAGGAGCAGCGAGCAGGCTGTGGGAGAGGGCAGCAGCTCCCCCAAGGCTGCAGACAGAGGGAATCAGTCCCGTGGGAGGTGAAGGTCGGCAGCACGGGGAGCGGGCAGAGCCCCAGGCAGAGCCCGCCCAGGGCTGGCCTTGGTGGGCGCACCCTGGGGACGTCTGGGGAAGTCCGAGGCGGGTGCTGCTTCCAGCGGCAGGGGGGCTGCATCGTACAGCACGGATACAGCGCTTTGCCTTTTCGGCGAACCCAGATACCTCACTCTTCGCTTTTGCACTTCCATGGGTGCGAAGCCCACGGAACTGTTCATACATGCAACACAGCTCTGCGCTGCTGCTCCAAAGCCGGCAGCGCCCCCCGCCACCGGGGCCGGGGCCGCACAGCCGAGCAGGGTAGGCGGCGGGGCCCGCAGCGCCCCGGCCCCACGGCG
>VXAU01001609.1:337416-372186 GCA_013399695.1 Formicarius rufipectus | reverse complement strand
GCGGGCGGGTCCCGGTCGGGCCCCGCGCGGGGAAGGAGCGGCCCCCCAGCCGGAGCCGCGCTGTGCCCGCCCGGCAGCGCGGCCGGAGCCCCGGGAGCTCCGGCTCTTGAACTTGCAGGACACGGAGAGAGCAGGGCGAGCGGCTCCCGGGCCTGCAGCGCACCCTCCCCCCGGCGTGTTTCTGGGTGAGCTGTCCGGGCTCTGCTGACCAGCCCGGACCCAGTGGGTCAGAGGAGTGTGGAGTGACCAAGGGCACCGCATCTCGGCTGTGAAGGCGGTGGGGGACAAGCAGTGATGGTAGGCAGCGTCTTGCCGAGTGTTTTGGTTGCACGGATCCTTCTGCAAAGCTGAGAGTTTTCCACCTGGCCGTGTGCTGTTCACAGCAGCTGCTGCAGGCACACGTTGGACAGAGAGGCGAGAATTGGTAGCAAAGTGACTGAAAGCCAATGTGCGGGGAAGTGAGGTGAAGAGGTGATGGCTGGCACAGGGAAGGTGTCCTTCTGCCTTTCTCCTCCTGCTCCAGTACTGTGTTTCGACAGAAAGAGATGGAGCTTTGCCAGACGGGTAATAGTGGAGTGGAGTTACGGAGTTATGCCAAAAGGACAGTAATAGTCTCTTACTGCTGAGCAGGGAAATCAAAATTCGAAGCCTTCACGCAGTTGTCGTCGCTTTATTGGATACGTGCCTGTGTGTCCCCGTGAGGAGCACAAGAAACCTTGTTCCTGTTAAAATACTGCAGTTAGCCTTGGTACTGATTAGTGCTTTATCTCAATTGTCATCAAGGACAGCATTATTTTTAAAAAGCAGAGGGCAGTTTGGGAAGTGCATCTTCCAGGGTTTAATTCTGTAGACAAAACAAATGATAAATTAATTTTTAAAAATTAATTATTTTTCCTTCAGGTTGGGTTTTTAGAAGATATATAATTAGACTTTTTTTTTTTTTGTCAGCCAAAGAGCCGTATTTCAGTATCTGAATTTTTTTTTTTTAAATAAATAAATTGGAAAAGAAAGTTTTCAGTTTGCGATCCAGGTCAAACTGAAGTATAAATTCAGAATCACCCAGCTAACAGAATTCACTTCCATGCTTAGAATTGTTGGCTGTGTAACATTACTTAACAGTTTCCAAAACCTGACCATTATTTAACTGTAAACATTTAAATGCTTGTGCTTAAGGCTTTCAGAAAGGTGAGAAAGCACTTTTTTATTTTAATTGCCTGTGAACCAGGCCTATTTGATTCAGAAAATGAAAGTTTCACTTTTGCATAATGACAGTAATGCTACTATTAAAAACTAGTTCAGTAAAAGGCTTACATTTTTGCATATTTATTGAAGTATGCCAGAGTTTCAACTGTTTTTTTGTACAATTCAGCATTTGTAAAATGCTGAATTCTTAGCTGTTATGTTCGTCGTCAGCTATTTTAGAGTTTGTGGACCTCAGGTCATCATTCTTATAAAAGGAGGAGTTGAAATGTCTAAGTGTGATTTGCTTCTCTTTGCTACCTCTTAAATCTGTCAGACAAATGACACATTCCTTATGCAGAGCAATCATCAGATTTTGATTAATTATGCTGGTTGAGGCTCAGGAGGAATGAAAATACTTGACAGATGTGTTTGTTTACCTTCATAGTATGTACAAATTCTAGTATCTCCATTAGTAAATGAGTCATTAAAACTCCCTTAGCTATGGGATTCCCAGTTAGCATTAATACATGCGTTAGGAAAACTTGTTTTATGTATTACCAACCTATGAAAGAACATAAGCCCTTGAACTCTTTTGGCCATTGGGTAGAGTCTTTTGTGGCAGAAAACATGTATGCTCCCCCCACCCCCATTCTTAACCAACAGCATTTATCTACTATTCCCCCTGAGAAAAACCTCAGACTGAATTTGTTCAGTGGTTGGATGATTGTTCCTAACTAGTCCAGTATGTGGGGTTTTTTTCCCTGTTTGCTTGGGCGTCTTTGGTCCTTACTTAGTCTTATTAAAGAATTCCTTGCAAAGATCTAACACACATACCACCTTTCTTCCTTCCAGGGTGACAAAGTAGGATGCCTAAGTCTTCTCACAGGGCTTCTGGTTTGGAAGTGCTAAGAAAGATCTTTGAACTCTGAAGTACAACTGTACTGTTCTGAACCACTGTCCTCTGATGGCCTTTAGCCCACTTGTGGTCTCCATTATGGAGTCAGTTTACTCTGGCCTGTGGTCAGGCCTCTACCTTAGCTTTGTGATTTGTTTTCTGAATTGTATGTAAACACCATGGACTGGCCTAGTAGAATAAATTTTAATACCTGACTAGAACGAGTTGATGGATACATATTTTAGGCTCTGCTCTTAGTGTGATTTCTGGTTTGCAGTTGAGTTGCGGGTCAGTCTGATTCTTTCTTAGGGTCAGCAAAAGCTCTTTGGAGGATTAATAAAAGTATTAATTCTAACACTGGCGTGTCCATAGAGAAGTTGATTTCAGGTTTTTCTCTTGTGTTTATCTTAGCTCTGTTTCCATTGTGCCTTCTGTGTTAACTCATGGAAGATGTGTAGCTGAATGAATCAGTGTACCTAACATAGCATGAAGATACTGGGAATGATGTTGGATCTTGTTGCTAAAAGCATGTGAAATGGACCTGGAAGTGGAATTCTCCCAAGAAGGTATAAAGTTACATGGAGTCTTGGAGAACTGATTTGTTTGTTTGTTTTTGTTAGTTTGTTTGTTAGTGTTGCAGTGTACTGTTTCTTTTTCCCTGTGAGAAGAATATGGAAGAGGCCATATCAGTATGTCTTAAAACAGTTCGGGTTTTTCTTTAATGTTCCAACTTTTCACAAGAGGAAACTTCCTTTTATTTCTGAGTCTCTGAAGTAGAAGCTGATTTAGTTATAATTTTAGTTCATTTCAAATAGTTTGTCTTTTAAATCCTCAATGAAATAATCTTTAAGAAAGAAAAGTTTACCTTTTTGTGTTGTATACAGAATACATTTCAGATATTGTGTGTTCCACTTTAACTGGCAGAAAGTCCAAATAAACCACTGTGAATTTAAACTCGAGTAGGATTCAAAGTAGAATTACAGTCTTCCCTCTTAATTATTCTCTTGAAGGATTATTTCAGAAGAGTTCTTCAGGCACTCTTTAAATTTATTTTATTTCTTAGTGATTTGTGATAACGAACAGGTATTTGGTTTATTGCTGATACTTATGGTTTGACAGATTCAAATTTCTGTAATTATCTCAGATTTTCTGTAAGTTTATTTTTTAGTTGATAAAGAAAGACTTTGTGAAAGAGACTTTGCTCATCTTGAGTAATAAGGTTGCTTAGTGTTTCTTCAGTTATCTTGATTGTTTCACATACATTTCTGGCAATTCTCAGGCACTGCATAACTGGATTTTAACTTGGTTTTGATTGCTGGTCTTTTTCTGGCATGGTTTGCCTTTTTTTTTTTTTATTTTTTTTTCTCTTAGTGCAAGACTCAAGGATGGAAAACAATGCAATGGATATCTAAAAAGAGCTGAAGATGTTGTGTGATACTGGAACATTACAGGGCTCTAATAGAAATTTTCTTACTATTGTAAGCATGTCATATGCCAGCATTAGAACAGTCTTTGAGTTCTTTGAAGTAGAATTCTTAGAAGGAAGAAAAACCCCATAGCGGAGTTGTGAAATGTCATTTGTGGTACCACCCTTAGGTCTTTCATCAAGGCAAGCGAGGAGGGCTTTGGCTGTTTTGCTTTACCTTCACTGAAGTTGGCATGCTCCTAGAATTAACCCTGTCTTGGGATTTATTCATAGAATATGAAAAGTAGGCGTACTTTCGTTTTAGGTTACTTTTTTGTGATGGCAAGATTACTGTAGACTTTCCCACTCTTAAACTGTGGATTGAAGTCAGTCACCTGATGGGCAACTGTCAGCATCCTGTTGGACGGGTACCCAAACACTGTAATTGCCATGTATAAGATGAGAATAGCTGTAGACATTTTTTTCCAAAGGTTCACTTTGCATCTAGGCATATTGCACCAGACTGGAAAGCTGATACAAGAATTGCTTTAACCTAAAGCAACTTAACAAAATGACCTAATGAAATGAACCTGAAGTTTCATACATACAGGTGTTTCCTGGGACATTAAAACTTCCTCTCTTTAGAGGCCAGCATATCCTCTAATGATGTCTTCAGCAAGACATTTGAAGGGCATCTTGCAGAAATAAATGTTTGTACCAATTCAGTTTGGTATAGTCACTTGTTTTTGCTTCCTAAGTAGAGCACAACTCTGTTAATGCAAGTATCCTGTTATTGTTCAGCACAAACTGTCATTGTGGGACTATGTCAGTTCTATTCTGCTTCCATTTATAGTCGAGACAAATGGCTGTTAAACAAACATTTTTCCATAGGTCCTTTAGCTGATCCCATAAGGCAGATTAGAACTTGTACTCTAAATTGGAGCCCCTGGCTGTCCCCTTCATTTGTTCCATTTAGTGAATGAAGAACTGCTTCAGCAAGAGAACTAACTCTGGGGAAATTGTGTGCAGTAAGAATCATGTTGCTTTGTTCTCATTGTGTTTCCCTGATGCTGCATATCCTTAATAAATAAAATACTGCTTTTAAGTTTTTTTGTCAGTGATCGGATTTTTTGCATAAAACCAAACTGTGAGCCATGTCAAGTAATCCAGTTCTGTTTTTATCCTACAGTGCTTAATCTGTCATGCAGTTCCAGCTGTACTGTTTAGTGCGCTGTGTACAACTTCTGGTGAGACAAACTTACCTGTGGATGTTTGGAAGAAATGGTTTTTAGGGAGTGCAGAATGGTCTTACGCTTTGGGGGATCTGTTGAACAGTGGAGGTTTGGGTGGGTCTGAAGGTTTTAGTTGAGGCATGAGGCTTTCCTAGTGCTGCCTGGCTAGGATTTTGGATATGATGGCATCACAGGAGTAGTGTTGCTGTGCCTTATTTTTAAGTAGTTGTATAAAATATCCTTGTTAACTGCTCTTAGACAAATAAGTGTCTTTCTTAGCACCATAATGGCTGCATTTGAGAGGAAAAGACTCTTGGTGCTGCCATGCCTAAATGCGTCATTCATTCATTTCCTTTGCTAAAAGTACATGGTACTCAGAACTTGCTGTATATTTCTGTGCAGCTGGATAAGGGGAGGGATGTTTTGGTTGATCTTCTGCTGTATTGTCATTCAGAACTCAGTCTCAGAAGAGACATCTATCCTTTTTTTATTTTTTTTTAGGAAATAAAAGGCTTTTATTCTGTCTAAATTAGTTGATGAGTATCTTGGCTTTTTATGATCTGAAAATTTGGGCCCATATGCCAAGGCCATATTCAGTGTTGCAATTCTTCCTTATATCAAGATCCAGTTGTACCATGACAATGAATGTTTCAGTAAGTATTAACTGAACATCTGTGCAGGGGGTGTACATGCTAAGTGGAGATGCTGACAGTTGCAACATACTGTTTGGCTTTTCTTCTTCATGTCAGAATCCTCTATGTAGGGAGCTTCCAGGTGCCCCTCAGACATCTGATAGTGGAAGAACATTTGAATGGGAATAAGTAGTGAGACCATCCTACTGGCAGAGATGAAGCCTGATAAGAAATGCTTTCTTCTGGTCAGTCATTGTGAAGTATCTTACTCTGGGTTTACATTTTGTGTTTCTGTAATAAGCAGTCTAATAGGTTGATCAATGCAAAGAAATGTGGCTGTAAGGAGATTTGTGTTCAAGGTTGCTTTTTTTTTAGAATGGGTACTGGAAAAATAACTTTAATCAAAGGCTTCTGCACTGTGTGTCTTGGTGGAGGTGCTCTGATTTTGTGTTCTACTACTAAGTCAAGCATAAACATAATAAAGTCTTTAAAATTACTTTTTTCTTTTTTTCCTGAATTAAAGACCTTTTCTCGGTTTACTGAGAAGGGTGATTACCTTTTCACTTCCAATTCTTACTTTCTGTTTTACTTTGCTTTTTTTTCAGAAAAAGAAGCAAAACTTTCCTTTATATGTTATTGCTAAAAATACTTATTGGGAGACCAGGAGCCCTTTTACTCAGGGTCAGAGATGGAGGTATCAAACTTCTGGCTCCTTTTTAAGCAAAGGGACCTTTAGTGCTTATAGCCTGTGAAGCCAGGTTGTTGCTTTACTGAAGTTTAAGATTTTATAAGTTTTATCTGTGGGACAACATAAAGGAGAAACCTGCAAAGCCACTGTGCTCAGTACATTTCTTAATTTCACACCACCATGGCTTTAAGCCATCTGCATTTGAATTGAGGCGGTTTTGTATCTAATGACCAAAAGTNGTTTGAACTTTGTCTGTGGGGGTTTTGAATAGCTGCAGAAAAGCAGACTTCGCTTTCTGTGACCTGACACCAGGCAGAAATTCAGCCAGGGTAAGAATAGAAGAGAGCTTGTAAACTCAGCACAGGAGTCCTGAGTCTTTCCATTATTAACAATTAAAGATGATTCCAAGATGAATTAGGTAATGGATTAACTAACTCATGAAATGAGAACAAGGATAAACAAAGAGAAAGATCCTGCTTTGCAAGAATTTAGATTATCAGGATTACATGCTGCCTGCATGTCTGAGAAAGGAAGAACAAGCTTTCCTGCTTTCAGTGTTTAATTTAGTTAGTAGATAGGGTATATGATGTGCCAGATTAATTCAACAGTGAAAGATAAGTTTAGGTTTTGCAATGAGGTGTTTTTTCCTGGGGAATGGGTTAAGAAATAGAAGCATCCTGTTTAGTCCTGCCCAGCAGTGCTACAGCTTTTTCTCTAAGCAGTAAGCAGTGAAAATGATTTCTTCCTACCTCCTACATCCTGTCCTAATCAACATAATATCGTGCCTGGATTTAGACCAAGAACTGTTGTTTGAGTAAAATATGAAGACAGTGACATCGTTTTGTTTTCATTGTTCCTTTTTTCTGTTTAGTTTCTGAGGTGTGAGGTGTACTGCTGTATTTTTTTTTTTAGGGCTATACAGTCATATCCTTTTTCTTATCTCATAGGTCATACAATATTACCCTTCTGTTTTCAGGGTAACAATTTCCAAGTCACAGTTTCAGCCTAAATGATCTCCCACAAGGTGGGGGGATCTTTGTACCATACGCCTTTTCAAGCCATTGTATGGAAAATTGCATATGCGCAATTAGCATAAAGCCACAGTATGCTGCACTTGTGGGATGGATTCTCTTAAACCATCTCTAAGTTTGCTTTTCTTTATCTTTGGTGGTAAAAGTAAAAACAATGAAGACTACTGATAATAAAATATATTTTATATGCTTGGTATTCCTACTGAAATGGTGAAAATGCACCTCTAAGTATGCAGAAGAATAGTTTCACTGTGCTAAAAATCATTCAGTGAGGGAATAAATTAGAACTCCAAAAGGAAGGAGCTTCCAGCTGGCAGTACAGTGAACTAAAATGCAACACTTTATGGGTAGCCTTGGTAGATGAATGCTTTTATCTCTAAAAAAGCAGAGTAGATACTGAAGCTCTCTACAAAACATAGACCTTCTGAAGTTAGAACTATTCACCATTAAAGTTCATCTCTCTGAAGTATGTGCTTTATACACTGTTACTGTAGATTAGTATCTGAATGCGGGTGATTTTGGAGTATTCAGTGATGAAGATGAAATTGTTTTTTGGTGATCTGATTTCCTTCAAAAAGGGAGCTTAGTAGTTTTACCTTCATTATCACAGGAGTGTCATGTCATCAAAATAGTTGACTGGAGTATGGCTTTGAATAGGGATTATCTAAGCCAACACCTCACCAGTAACTTTGACTTACCTAATGTGCATTCTGCAAGATAATGCATTTTGTAGGTGAAGAATGGCTAAGGTTTTTGTAGTGTATAGAATGCAAGAACTCTGTTGTAAAGACAAGGAAGATGGATTTAGGATGCTGATAGTTTAACTGTGTTTCTCTGAAACAGTGATAATGAGTGCACTAGAAATACTAGAAACAGCAAGGTATGGCTTCTGTGGCAATCAGATGTCTTATTTGCCCTGGGTTTGTATTGTGAAGGGTTGTACACGTAAATAAAGTGAAACTGATTCTGCCACTGCATGCAGATCATTGTCATTTTAAGGTTTCAGGTCAAATTCTCAAATGTTACAAAATGCCAGAATCAAGGTTGAAAGACACCAGCATAGTTTGATTACCGTTTGTGCCTACCTTTGTTAAGTTACAGTTCTTCATTCTACAGCTGTAGTGTTCTGGTTTTTAATTCCTCTGCAGAAGCATTCCTTAGATAACATTTTTGCCCTGTTTACTGGGACATCCATCTGCACTGGGCAGCAATAAACCCAGTCTCTAGGGCAGTTGTTTCCACTGAGTAAATTTAGAGATATAATGCAAATAGAGCAAAAAACTGAGAAGCTTTTTATCTTGTCTGATGAAGGCGTCTGAATCCTGGCTGTTTGATGAGGGTGAGGATGTGCATACAGAAGAGATACTGCAGGTATCTTTGAACATATAATTTGCTATGTAAGATAGCCTGAAAGAAATTAAGTTCTTGGGTATATCAGATGCTTGAGGTTGGTAAATAAATTAATCTTTAATCACATGTTCTAATACTTTATCTGTTAACAGGGACAATAACCATGCTACTTCAATGGAATGAGGATAGTATTTGACTATTTCAGCAATATTGATCTAACATTGGTGCTCTGCAATGGCCTATGAGGAAATCAGTTTCTGCTTTTAGGGAAGCATTATATGCAGTGATTTTATTTACTTATTTATTTGATTGGGGACACGATGAGTAAGAACAAGCAAGATACTAAGTAGTGACCTGATAAGTATGAACCAGAAAAAGGAGTCTATGGTGGGGGTGGGGGAGGAGTGATAAAAGCCATGCAGTTAAACTGTTGCAATGTACATTAGCAATCATTTCCAAACTTCACCAAATAAACGGAATTATTTCTAATGCACTTTGTGTGCTGTTTTCTAGCTGTTAAAAATAATTACAAGCATGTCAGAAGGTTTGGAAGTTACTCATTGAGCAGACCACTGCTCTCTGAGATAGTAGTACCTAATAATACTCTGTCATACTTTATAGGGATCAACCGTAGACAGTATCATCCATGTGCTGATGTAGAGGGTTTTATGGAAATCTTTGAACTGTAGAGGATGAGCACTAGAGGAAGATGTACTTTGACAGTACAAGCTGCTTTTTTGCCTTTTTTTAATTTGTCACTATCAATGTAACTTACTTTCTGCATAATTAAGAGTGTTTTATCCAAATCCTGTTTATATTTAGTCACTTAAGATTTTTATGAGGATGATAAGTTAGCTGATCTGAAGTCATATCCTTTTCTATACCAAATCTGATGTCTTTGTCTTTCCTGTCATTTGGAGATGCTTCCTCTCTTTTCTCAGTTCAACTGGTAGGGTCTCTGTCTTGTCTTTGCCTTGTGTTTTCAGCTTGTTTACTCTAGTGTTTGTCATCATCCAGTCAGTAAGTTTCACTGAGTTTTTCAAGAGTTAGAGTTCACAGATTACTTCCCTGAACAACAGTGTGGTGGTTTGATTTTCGACAAACAGCTGCTGCACCCCTTTTTTTCTCATATTTTTCTTTTTAGCGCACTCTGTTGGAGTCACTGTTCACCCATTCCTGTTCTGGTGCAGATTTAAGTTGCCTTTGTGGCAGCCACCACTTTTTGCTGTTGACAGAAGTGCAGCGTGGTTTAGGTTGAAATCCTATGCCCTCCACATTTGGTTAGAGCATCTTCTACATTGCTGCCACTTAGTTTGTGGGATGTTAAAAAGGATAAAGCAGCTTCCTACCTTTATTTTCTCTTTGATCCAGCATATTGTTCACCTGGAAGTGAAAGGAAGATTCTGTTCAGTTCCAGGCTACATCAAGTTTAGTAGAGATATTTGAAGATAAAATGTGCTTTTTGCTGAAGATCATGTTTCTTTTTCTCATGCTCCCTAAACTTGTAAATATGGATATATTCATATTGCTGGAAGGCTGATAAAATGCACATCCAAGAGACACAGTCCAAAATTCAAGTTCCGGGTTCAAAGTGTGCTAGTACTAAATCTTTCCAGAGGAAATACTGCAAGTTTTGGATTTATTTTTTAATTTTCTTTTCTAAGATAATTTTCTTCATTAGAGTGTTATTTTTTTGAGCTGTGGGGTTTTGTGTTTTTTTTTTCTGTTGTTACTGCCTTAAGTAGTTTGGTTGAAATAAGAGTTCTGAAGAAGATCTTGCTTGAGAAGATTCTAAGCAGCTTAGAAAATAGGATGTTATAGTGAGAAGTGTCATTCAGTCATAATAATAAAGTTTTTAGCCTTTCTTTTAATGAGAAACTACTGTCTTTTGAAATAAATGACTTGTTAAACAGTAAAAACGAGGTGAGTCATAGTGCATTTAACTTATTACTTTATTTTCTGTTTTCAATAGCATGGTTATATTTTTCCAATTTGACTTAATCTGACTGTGTGCTTACATTCTCCTCCCCCATAACATCTGCTGTTTAACCATGAGATGCTATGTCTGTCCTTGGTTTAAGCCTGCTGCTGCCTTTTGTAGGACTTCCATACTCTTTTGTGTTCTGCTGGTATCTGGCTTGTAGAGTGAGCTATGGTAAATGGTTGCATTCTGGGAGCGAGTTCCGTAGAACAATGTTGCAGGCTACTTTGGAAGCCTGGCTGCTATCAGAAGGACACTGGTAATTCAGCAAATAGCCACTGTGTTTTAAATGTTAAACCTCCTATTTATTAATGTTCTCCTCTTGGAATTTACTAAACTACAGCCATCAATAAAATGAAATTAATGTTATTGCATTCAGATGGAGAGATTTAGCTTAAACCTCTATTATGGGCAATGTGAACCGAACACCTCACCTTGCTCTGAAGAGTGAAAGCTTGTCCTGTGCTGAGTTTCTGCTTCAGGAGGGTTAACCCGCATGGGCAACTGCTTGTACTGATTTAACCCTTTTAAGCTTACTCAGTAGAGACTTCATCTATAGGACTCTAAAACTGTGTAGTGAAGGTTACTGAGCATAAAGTGCCTCTATACCTGAGCCTCTTGCTCTGGACATCAGAAAAGTTGTATTCTCTTTAGTATTTAACATTTTAAAACACATCCATATCTATCTGTATTTCTGTAGATCTCCCTTGTGTCTGTCCACATCAAGTTGATTTGTGCCTTGTTGTAGGAAATTATAGTAAAATATGAAAAACATGCAGACTGCCTAACTACACATGAATATAATTTTGTGAATGTGTTTTTTCCTGCTGAAGTAAATTTCTTAAAGTTACATATAGCTTAACTAGTCTTAAACAGCTTCAGATATTACTGTAAATTCAGTGATAACTGATTCTAAAGTCAGAAGTATGTTTTAACTAAAACTGGCAGCACATTCAAATCAAGTGATATTGTATCCTAGGGAAATATGCAGTCTAATTTATAGGGGGGTTTATGTTGTTGATTTTTTGCTTGGTTGGTTGGCTTGGGTTTTTTTGTTAACTGTCATGTCCCTAGGTATTTTACCATGTAATTCTGCTGGTTTTGAGGATTTTCTTTCTATGTTTGCAACTTGAAGTGACATTGGTGTTTTCTTGGCACTGTGATCATTTAATTTTGATCTTAGGCTGTAGAGCAGTGCATGGTAGTACTGTGGAATAATACACTGTGGTTACTTTCTTTTATTAAAGCAGTAAGATAAATATTAAAATTTATATTCTAGAATGTAACATAAGGAAATGCTTGAAAGATCTCCTATGCTGACCTAAAATTTCTTTTAAAGAAATTTAAATCACTTTCAAATGAAACTACACACCACCTTCCTCTAATGTATTTGTGTAATGGTTTTCTTTGGAACCGTAGGAGGAAATAAATGGTTTCAAATAAACAGTGAAGCTCCCGACTTCAAAGTACTTCCTTCAAAAGTGAAATAACTTCACTTTCCTTTCTCAAATAAATAAAAAACAAATGCACCTTAACATCTTAAATTTTTAATTTATGTGTATAAATCTGAAGGGATTTTCATCTTGTGTCTTCAATAGGAAAAGAATTATTAGTGTTGGACACTTCAAATTAGCATACATTAGGGATGTGATTTAGTGGTGAACTTGGTGGAGTTAGGTTTACAGTTGGACTCAGTGATTTTTGAAGATCTTTTCCAATATAATTGATTCTGTGAACTAGTGTTGGAAAAAATTTACAGGATTTATTGTAACCTGTCACATATCTTTATTATGGTGGTGTAAAAAGAAAAGGTCTTGTTGGAGTTGAGCTCCCTGGATGAGAAGAGGCCTTACAAGTAATTTTTTTTCTGTGGTGGTGCTGCAAGGCAGTGTCTTTTTCCATGACTCCTTACCTAGAGTGTCTCAAAAACAGTCTAGATAATATCTGTCTCATCCTCTGCTTAGCCAGGACATTACTTAAAGAATATAATTAAAATGTAATAGTTTTAACTGGCAAATGTTGCTTAGTTAGGATGCTTGCAGATACTTAGTCTTGAAATAAACCGATACATGCACATAGATCAAATACGTGAAAGTTTTGGACACCTGTTTGTTTTCATTGTTCTTACTCTAACTGCGGTATTGAGTGCTCCTGCAACTCTGTCTTGCTTCAGAGTCATTGGCAGTTCATTTTTTGAGCAAATCTGACCTGCTTTCCCCCACTCTGCTAGGATGCTCTGTGTGTGTACTCTGGCTGTGTCTGTAAGTGTGTGTTTAACGTTTTCAAAAACTTGATGGGTTTTTTTGGTTTGCTTTGGTCTATTACCAAAAGGTTTTATTAAAGTGTGTTCCTTTAATATTATGCTCTGTAATACAGTGCTTCCAGTAATCTCCTGGAAGTAACATAATTTCTAAGATTTCTGCCACTTCAGCTCTATTTAACTGCAGGTTTATGGTAGTTTTAGGGAAATATTTATTAAGTCCATGATTAGTGAAATATTTAATTCTTGTTGACAAGCCAGACCAGATTTGAATTACATATGAGTACAAGGACTGTGACTCTCCCTGGCTCAGTAATTAGTCTGACTTCCTCTTGCTTTTAGTCAGGTTGTAATATTAAACGTTTGCGTCAAAATTCTTTTATTATTGGGGGAAAAAAAAGTCACAGCTAAATAAAGACAGTACTTTGTTAGAATAAAGTTACTGTAATTCTTTTCTTAAGAAAGGTTTCTTTACAAGCCTTTTTATTGCTTAGAACAGGTTAGTATGCTTACATCATAATAGAGTGCATTGCTTTCCATCCTGTATTTGGTATTTTGGAAAGGATTTTTTTTAAAAGAAAACATTTGTTAGGAAACTGAAATGCTAATGTGTATTTATGTAACTATAGTATTTAAACTTCAGTGTTATATGTTTGGTTTAGCACTCATAACAAACTTGTTCCTCAGCAAAAATTGTATACTAATACCCTTTTTAAAAGGTAGAACTTTGAGTTACTGGAGCATCTTGAATTCCAAGGCATTAGTTTAAAAATTTTCCTTCTTCCCAGTTGTGCTTGCACACTACTCTGTAGCTAGGTAATATATATTGGAGGCATTTAAAATAATGAGGAAAAGTAAGGTTTAGAGTAAAAATAACTATTTGAGTAATTGGGCAACTATTACCATATTAGATATTTTTTCTTCAATTAATTTGATAAAAATTGTCAGCTACTATAGATGTTATGTGTAATCAGAGGGGAATATGGAAATAGGAGGGAGTTATTTCACCCCATACTATAAAGGAAAACAAAGGGAATTCACCTCTCAGCCAAACTGTGGTACCTGGTCAGGTTTCTAAGAAAGCTTAATGATATGCAGAGGATCAGAATTATTCTTCTATATTCCCCCTTTTTTTGGTAGCTGATACAGAGATTGACAGGAGGTCAAATTTCCCTTTCACTTTCAAAATGAAGTCAAACTGAATCCAAGTGCCTTCCCCAAGCCAGACTGGGTTTGGGGAGACAGGTTCATTTCTGACCCCTGTGGGTGGCTGGTGCAAACTTTGAAGCCTGGGGTTAAATCACTGAAGCTAACGCTACTGTCAGCTGAAATACATCCAGCATGCTCCAGGGCAATTCTGCCTCACATTTAATAATGCTTCACAAATGGTAAAAAAAAAGGGCAGTTTTCTGTCAAATTTATTAAGACCAAAGTTGTACCTGCTCAGGATGCAGTTCTGTTAAATCCTCTCCCCCCACCATAGACTACTTTTAATTATTAGGGCCAGAAATATTTTTGTGCAAAGTTGCAATTTAAGTGATTGCATCTAGTCAGGGTTATAGCCTGGTTCTGTTGTTCTTCTGTATGTGCAGTTAGAGAGCTGTCTTAGAATGTCGTGTGACATCCTGAGTCAAAATAATTTGCCTTTTGACTGCTGTTTTAATTTTTTTTGTAGAAAGACATTATCTTGACTAGTTAGCAGCTCTATTTTTTTTCACATGGTTGTTTTCCACTTCCCTGAAGTAACAGATGGAACAGTCCGAAAGAAATGGTGCTTAAAGATGGCAGGGTTTTGCACTTGCATGGGAAGGTAATTTCAGTACTTGTTGTCTTTGTGTCTTATTTCAGAAAGTTCATTGAAGGAGGTCCTAGTGGAATGTAAATACACTGTGTACAGTGTATCTTAAAACAGAGGCCCAGAGTTGTTGGAAATAAAGCCTGTTGTGTGGCAAAGCTGGAAAGAAAATGAAGTGTTTGCTGTGATTTGGTACTGATGCTTGTTTGGCAGCCCTCCTGTCTTTTGTGTCTTGGCTGGTGTTCCATCAGTCAGGGCGCTTGTATCTCGATCATGATGCATCAGGCTGTGGAAGAGACCTGTGATATGCTGTAATAAAAAACAACAAAAAAACCACCTCAACTTCTCTTAACAATCCATAGTTACTGTCTGTTAAAACAGATTTTTAGATCAATTTGTCTGTTAAGTTCCTGTCACTTAAAAAAAAATCTTATGTAAGACCAAAAAATTTCATGGTGTTTCTTCTCAAAGTTTATTATTTCAGTCTGATTCATTTCCTGTTTTTCTGCTATTGCACTGACAAAAGCAGAAACAAGTATCCTCTGTTTGTAAACCTTGAAAATACATAATTTACTGTATTACAGGTGGCTGTGTGTGACTGTAAAAGATGCAAAGATTTATACTGTACTTCTGTATGTCAGTCTCTAGTCATATACTTGCTTCCCTGGCTTTCACTGCTGTTCCAAGGTTTTGCAGCTCTCCAGGTGGAAATTTATTTCAGATATAAGAAAAACAGGGATAAGTTAGAACTTCTGTCCTTATATGATAGCATGAGAACAAGATATTTGGTCAGATGAATAGCAAATGAAACACATTTTTGAAGGAGTAATTTTTTTCAGCTTTGTTTGATTAGGCTTTTTGACTCATTACCACAGATTTTCTTGGGTATTCACAGCATTGAGAGAGATTTGGTATTTATATGGATGGCAATGTAGGAAGTGCTAGAACATGCTGACAGGGAGATAAATGTACTTTCTGGATTTGAAAACAGTCTGACAGGAGATCCTGTTTAGGACTTGGGCCCAATAGAAAATTTGTTCTGCCCTTCATCTGCACCTTGGAGTCTCACATGAACTCAATGAGTGCAATTGCTTTTATGTTCTGGTGAACTTGGAGGCTAGTTGGGAACACCAGTGATTTATTTAAGTGTGGGGTTTTGTGCAGTTACTGATACCTTAAAATGTGTTAAAATTGTAACATTTAATACATTCTTGTAAGATGATATTTGATTAAAAGATAGGTTGGCCATTATGTAGTATATATCAAAGCTCGATGCAAAGAAAACTGTTTCATCTTGCACAAAAGCTACATTCCCTCCCTTTCAATCAAATGTCTGGAAAAAGATAAGCACTTCTAATGGGGTATTTTTTTCATGATGATGTTGTTCATGCTGCAATTTTCAAATTTATGAATTAGAAGACAATTGGAAGTTTGCAGTTTCTTTTACAAAACATAATCATATGAAGGAATTGCTTAAATAGGTTTTTGAGAATTAAGTTTGGAATTACAATAATATTTAAATCCTTTTTGAACTTATATTTTTTAATTAGTTTGAGTGATAATATAGCAGTTTAGGCCTTGTCCATATTTGTTTCTTGGTTAGGGAAGACTGCTTCACTTTCGAGAGGGAAATCAAGGCCTTCAAGCTTTTAAATTCACATTACGGTGAACTTTCAGTCTAAAAGTATCGACACTTTTCTGTTATTGTTTATGAAGTCAGTACTAGAAATGTCATGAAGTTCTTTAGGATTGTTTTTTGTCCTTTTTTATCATGTGTTTGTCTTTCCTTCTAGATATGTGGTCCTTCAAAGATGAGAAAGGCCTGCTGTTGAATGGCATTAAATACCTCTAGGCTACCATTACAGAGCATTTTGCTGAGCAAAGGAAAATATAAGGGGTCATTCCCTGGTGATATCAGTCATATAGAGGATATTGTACTGTAAAATGAGCAGGGGATAAAAGGGAGAAACATAGTCTTTTTGTACTGGCATAGTCTAGCATATTCAAGAGGGACTGTGGAAATACATATGAAGGAGGGAAAAATATGCTTTATTTCCGCTCTGAATTGTGGTGGGATTTATAAATGTTTTTAACAACAACCACGGTGATGAGAGAGTGGACTGGTGTACTACATATTAGAGTGCAATGAAATGAGTGCAAGTTGTGAAGTTATTGTGGCTTAGTGCTTCACAGCTCAGACGTGGCAGGCTGACCATCCCTGTCATCCCAGGCTGGCTGTAAGGTAGGACATGTTCCCCTCTGTCCATCATCAGCTGCTCTGTGCACTGTCTGTGTGAGTATTTAGCAAGTCACATTATCTGTCTACCTCAAATTTCTGTCTGTAAAGTAAGAGTGATTTGTTCTTTCTCTTTGTTTTTAGAATTTATACCATATACAGAAAGACACACAAATGCTGTAAGTGTATGGTATAGTGGAAAGGGTCTTGGTGGGAATTCATTTTGACTGGGACTGCTGTCATCAAGTACACATCAAAGAATTCCTCTTTTTAGGAGTGTTTTAGGAGTTTCAAGTATTGTGTATATAACTGTGTATACAATACTTGGAACTGACAGTATCTTACATAAATAAGATTAATACTTCACGTTATGAAACGAGGCATTCAGGTTTTTGGTTATATTTCATTCAAAATATAGTTGGTCTGAAACATATTTTGTGGCTCAACTTTGATATTCAAACAAACAAACCCACCAAATACTGTTTCTGAGAACACAGAGGAAAGGTTTCTTATTAAAAATTATAGTCCCATGCAACTGCTCTGAGAAAGTTATGTCTGTTTTGGAACAGAGGTGGTTGTCTTGTTTTTTAAGTTTTCTTTTGCTTTTACTCTTAGAGGAGCCTTGCTCCATGTTTATTCTATCCCTGTGAAAACTTACAAGGAATGGCAAATTTTTGGAAAATGATTTTGAGCATTTTCTTTAAAGAATGATTGCTGTGGCACTGAAATTCCTGAACATTTCGTGTACAACCAGACTTTTTCAGCCATTGCAGCAATTGGTGAGATACTTAAATTTTGTCTCTCAGCTGCCAGGTAACAAGTCAGTAATGAGAGACCCCAGTGAGAAGGGGGAATGCTTCCTTCTGCTTGAGTGGCTTGAGACTAAGTGGGAGCTCCCTACCTCCAGTTCAGAGGGAGCATAGGAAGAGCTGTTGGGTAGAGGCAAGAGAGGAGGTGGAAGGATAAAGGATAATTGAGGAAGAGCAGGAAGAAAAGGTTGCATGCTGGGACGGAGGCTGAAACTACTAAAACAGCTGCATTAGACTTTTTTAGACCAAATCTCCATTCATTTATATGACAGCTTTCCATGTTTAACATTATGGTTCTCTGTCCTGGTTATAGTAGCCAGGATCAGTTTCTCACTGTGTGGGTGTGTATTCTAAACCCTCTATGTCATTTTTTCTCGTGAACTGCTCACAATGGCCCATTTGCAGCAGCTGCCCAGGGCACACCCAACCCCTCAGGTTACAAACTCGGTGTTTAGGAACTTCTGTGGGATAAGGAAGTCTTCCTGTCCTCACACCTATGACTCAGGTGTGATAACTCCCCTCCAGGGAGCCATTAGTACCTTCAGACCCACCTGAGGGGTCATGTCTGCTAATGGGCCATCAGGGATGCCAGAAATATGCCATTATTCACCTCACAGAGTAAATCACCCATTGTGAAACTCTCCATCCTGGGGGGGACACTGGACATTCCCATCTAAGCCCAAGCAGATAAAAGCTTGGGGTTTTGGGACTGGAATCTCTCTTCAGATCCAGAAGAGGACCAGAGCCTCGACCAGACTGAGATTGCCACCAGACTGCAACCTTCATTTTCACCAGCAGGTTTCTTCCTTTCTTCTTGCTTTGAACTTGGGGGACCATGTGGTGGTCAGCACAGGGGTTGGTGAGCTCCATTCTGCTCATGTCCCACTGCGCTGGGCTGCACATCTTTTTTCGTGGGTCACATGAATTTTCCTTCTGTATCAGTGTATTTTGTGATCTTTTATTAAATTGTTCTTCTGACTTGCAATCTCATTCTGAGTTGGATTCATTTTTCCTGCCAGTTTAACTCTAAACCAGCACACTCTCAAACTTGAGCACCTGCAAAATAAAATAGTAGAAGAAAAGAAGACACTGTTCACAGGTCCTTCCAAGTAAAAAAAACCCTGCTAAATATTGGCCAGCATCTGGGAAGGAGGGATGGGAAGGTTAAATGAAGCTTAGCCCTGCATATCCCTCTCAGCTACCACTTGTGTCTGCTGTTGCAGGAGTATGGGTTTATTTCACAGTGTTCCTTCACTGAGATGGACTCCACAAGCCCTAGTTTGAAACCCACTGCAGCAGGCAGTCTGCATATTGCTAAATTGCATAAAATTTGTGTAAGAGAGCATTATCATGTCCTAACGACAGAAAGGAGTATTGCTGTAGTTTAAATCATTAGACAGCAGACACATTATTTGGAGCATTCTGGGATTTAAACTTAAGATAGGAAATACTAGAACGGGCAGTCTGTGGTGCCTCATTTTGTAGAGTGTTTGTGATGTTGGGCAAGGCCCTTACAGATTAGTTAGGTTTGTTTTTCTGTGCTGGTCTTTAGACATCCAGGTGTTGATCAGCTGGTAGCTACTGCCGTCAGTGCTTAGCGTAAGCTTTGAACCTCTGCAGTCTTACGCTGATGCAAAACAACCTTAAGCTTTGGCAGTCCACAAAGTCTTATTTCAGGTGGCAGTGTTAGCTTTGACGTCTGTTTCCCATTTTGCAAAATTGAAAAAATAATCTTCCTTTGCAGAATTTCTGTGAAGATTTCATAGAAGTACTCTCAGAATTGATTTGGTAATATTTTTGAAGCCATTAGTCTGGTAAAAATACTTTACAGACTTGTGTGATATTTGTGAATTTAGTGTTGTATAATGTTGTTGTAAAGCAAAAAATATTCAGCATTTTAGATGGGGAGCCTTGTTTAATAGTGAAATGAGAAAGAGCTGCCATTGGAATGCAGCCAGCTTCAGAAAAATCAGTGTGTCTTTGTGATCCTGCAGGAAGTTCAGAAGCCAGACTCCGCCTTTAGGTTACTTTCATCTCGTTTGACACCCTTCTCCCCAAGCCCTGGAAATGACTGCTAGAGCACTAAGAGGTGTCCAGACAGCAGTAGTCCTCCTGCTTCTCTTTCTAGAGCTCACCTACATGGTGCTATACTCACAGCTCATCCCTCTAGGGAGCAGCCAGCTGCTTGGGTGGGAAGCAACTGGAACCACTTAATCTACCATCTGGGAGTTGGATCTCTGTAGTGGACAGGGGAAAAGATGTCCTGATGTCTCTGAAAGTCATAATGAGGGTCAGGTATTACATCCAGCCATAATATGTGTTGAAACTGGACCAGTACTGTATTGCTTTCCAGTGTATCAGATACACTTGCGATTAGCTGGATGGAGGATGCTGAGTTTAGTTTTTATGGACAGTTCGTGTTACGAAATCCTTAATTCCTGAGCACTCAAGTGTGTAATACTGAATGTCCTCACAGTTTTTAGTGTAGCTTTGTGTGCCTCTGTTACCCATAAGAGGATTTGATAATGGTGTATGTCAGAAACAGATAATGTATTTATTGAGGAAAGGATTTTCTGGGGGGCAGAAGGAGGATAAGATTGTTGCCTGTGCCCACGTTTGCACTTGTGATTACAATAGTCTTCCTATGCAATTTCTGCCAGGTTGTATTGGACTTCTATGTGGTATAATTAAGAACACTATAAGAAACAGCTGGTTCTGCATGAAAAAATTTAATACAACATTATTATTGTCCTTGTTGCTAGAAAAAGGCTTGGTATCTCAGTTTTCTTGGTGGATCTTGGTACTGTATACAAATGTGAAAGGATTAGAAAAGGTGTTCTTACTAAAGTGGAAAGTAGGAACCTGAGCTGTCAGGAATGCTGAAACAGGGGCATGATCCAAACTTCCATATTAATGTCATTCTTTTTCATCAAGCCAAACTTACAGAGGACGTAGATGATTTCACTTACACAATGACTTTACATGAGGCTAAGAGAATATTGACTAAAGAGGGCGACTTCTGAAAATTTGTAGGCTTTTTAATTAGTGTCCTGAGACAATTTGTGTCACACCCTCCACTTTTTCCCTCCTCTCAGTAATTTCTATGCCTCGTTGTTATTGGTGAGGTCATATTAGTGAACAAACAATACTGCATCAATGTGTCAGTTATAGAGACTTGTGCCTTCTCTGGTAGCTCACCTTTCACTCCACCCATTTCATATTTCTTCAGTCTTTCTAATTTTCCTCCCTCCCCTTCTGTCTCAGCTGCACAGCCGTGTAGACTTTGTGCTCCAGAAGTGGCTGTGACTGGACATTTGGAGAATATTAAATAGAAAGGAGAGTGCTTGTACCTGTAAGTTTTAGTAACATTCTGGTTGGTTCTGCTCTGCTCTTCCATTGAAAAGCTGCAAATGCCGCTGAAGGTTCTGTGACCTCTCTAATGGGGAAATGTGGGCAGATATAAACTCCTTCAGTTATATAAAAATTGAAATTTAAGGAAAGAGTTGTGTTTTTTAGTGTAGCTGTTACCTTCCCAGTATGGAACAATGTCAGCCTGACCAACAGTTGTTTAAAAAGGCTGCACTCAGCATGCATTTCATTTTAGAGTTGAGACTTGCTAGTGTAAGTAAATATGGAAAGTCTTGTGATGTGAGCTGTAACAATCCCTTTTCAGGCACAGTGTTGTGACATGTGAGTTGACCTGCCAGATTGTTCTTCTACTTTATTTGCATTTATTATTCATATTCTCTAGCTGTTTTGATGTTAGAATCCTTTTAAATGTGCTTTGGCATTTCAGCTTCCTTAGGTTCCATGAAACGTGATAGCTGCAAGGGTGGCAACAGATTTGCTCTTTAAAGGAGAGTTCTTTAATAATACTGGCTGAAACTTTGCAGCAGAGCACGTCTGTGGTTGCACACAGCTTTAAAAGAGCAAGGAATCATTTATTCTCCTTCAATACAGTGTTTGATAGTCTTCTGTTAGTAGAATGATTTGAGGGTGCATGCTGAACAGTGGGGTTGCAAATTAGAAAGGTTAGAAATAAGGAGAGACAGTGAATTGTCATAAATGCCTTTTATCATAATAGTGATCCTAAAAGATGTGAGTGTGAAAGAGAAATAAAGGAAGGAACAGCTAAAAAAACTTCAGAATTAATTTCTGAATAACTTTTCTGTTAGAGCTTTTTTTTTTAAGGCATTGTTGAGTAATTATTTAGAGGCAGAACCCTTAGACTCCCCTTACTAAAAATAGACAATATACCAGAAATGCAAAAAAACCCCTCTTTTTTTCAAAATAGAATTTGTGTTATTATCTACTGTTTTGAATCACAGACTTGAAGCTTCTAAATAACTGTTAAATCATAAAAAATCCTATTTTAGCAAGTTACTTGTGTTAAAATGGTCTGATTAAAAGGTCTCACTTTATATGCTTTGTTTTAAAGCAGGTAAAGTTGTTAAAATTCAAAATCACTGAAGAGGTTAATCCTACAATGGAAACAGATGTGCAACTGACTTTTTTGTAGGGGACTTTCATTCCTCAATAACAGCAGTTGGGCTTGTTTTATTCTCTGGTTTGGCGTTGGTACAGCATATGATTCATTTTTGTCTCGTGCTAGCTGTAGCAGGGAAACCACACACATACTGCAGATTAACAAGCTTAGAGAACTACATTTCAGACTGGATATGAAACAATCATCAAGAATATTTAATCATTCTGTTGAAGTTTTGTCCTGCATTCTAAAGCAGACTTGGAGAAAGAATTAATCTCTTGCACAGATGTGTTTGACCTTTGCTGTAGACAGGTTGGTGCTGCCTGAAAAATGGAGCTGGTGATAACACCCCATTATTGAAATCCTAAGTGCTTCTGGTGTTTGTTTACTCTGGCTGCTTTCTCCTCCCCACCCACCCTGAGAAAATATAACACATTTTAAAAATTTGTGTCAATAGCCAGAGGAAAGATTTGTGTTGAGAGTGAAGCTTTGGATTTACACCTGTGTAGTAATTCTTTCAGTTGAGAGGAAGGAAGCTGTGATAGCTGAACTTTCCTAAGAGCAGCTGGCATCATGTCCAGGTATTTTGTACTGATCCAGTCTTGCTGGGAGACAGCAAACACAAATACAGGTTTGTCCAGATCACAGTCCACTGAGTTGGAACGAGATCTCTTGGTAAACTACAGTTAACTGCTGGTAATGTTTGATAGTGTCACCAGGTTATCTGCAGACAAACGTGGCCCTCTGAATATGAAACTTCAAGCTCTTTGCATTCAGTTTTTGTTCAAATATCAACATCATCTCTGGTTTATCGTGTTTCTCTGTCATATGGTCAGTTTTTTCCCCAGAGCTGGTTTTGTTGAAGAACAGACTGATGTCAGTGGCAGTGGAAGCCAAGTGTTGTTATCCTTGAATGTTCAGTGCAGGTTTTTAATCTGTTTTAGAACTGCTGTCCTCAGTGAGTATTCTCCAGTTTCATGTGTTGCTTTGTATATGTCGGGCAGAAATTCTGATGAGACGTGAGGAGCTTTTTATTATAAATGTGTGAGGTACCTGAGAGTAAAGCATGAAGCTTGCTAGCAAGGTCCTTGGGCAGTAAGATGGCTGCAAATGCCCTTTTGTTTACAGACCTAAGTGTGAGGATCTGTGACGTGAGCCATCACACTTGTGAACCTGCCTTGGTGTTTGTGTGTGGCTTGCTGAGAGTGAATGCCACATTCCTGAGTAAACATTCAAATCCTGGTGTTGGATTGGAGCAAAGGTGACTCCTGCTCACTGTAAAGAAAGAGAAAAAAAAGAGAGGAGAAAAAAAAAGAAAAACAAAACAAAAAAGAGAATACAGGAGGCTTTTGAGTTATTTTTTGAGATCATTTTAGGGCTTACTGTTCGTTCCCCAGACAGCCGGTGTGAGGTGTTCCTGCCCCCACCATGGTCACAGTGTCTGCAGGCAGTTTCAGCAATCCCTTAGTCTTAAGCAATCTGCAGAGTATACAGACTGCTAGCTTTGGCTGCACTTTCTGCTTGTAGGATATTCAGATGTTCCTTACTTGAGGCATCTGATTGGGTTTTGAAGATGGAAAGGAAGACATGCACTGCTGTCTGCCCTTGCTGTGTCTGGGTCAGCGGCGTGGCCTGAAGAGTCCAGGTGTGCTTGCCTGGGGTGGTGCTGGGGCTGCCCTCCTGCCAGCCCAGCCAGGACAACACACACAGGGCACCAGCCCTGCTGAACTGGGTGCTGCAGATGACCCTTTGGGATCTCCTGCCACTGCTTTGTTCTCTTCCTGGCTCTGGCTGATAGAGGGAATTAACCTGAAGCTTGCAAAACGAGCCAGTCACATGGATAGACTGTGCCAGATACAGCTGTAATCCCGAACTGAAAAATTGAATTTGTCCTCCTCCTCTTCCTGCTCTTCTGCATTTGTTTTCCGATTTAGGAGTGCAGCCTCTGAGCTGCATAGCACAATGAAGACTTAATGTAACTACTTCTGAAGCTCTACTGGCACGAAAACTCTGACGTCAGCAAAGTTGGGGTGAGGTTTTGCATTGCGCACATTCAGTGGCTCTGCTCTGGAATAATGGCATGTTGGAATGGGAGCAGGGGTGGGGTGTCACTGGGAATGGGGCCTGTCGCCTGCTGCTCAGTGTGTATCTCCTGTGGGTAGAAAATGTACTTGATAAACTATGTATTGTTCCATTTGTTTATTACAGACATTCAGATTACTCTGTAAGTATTAGTGCCTGCCACTATTGGCTTGCAGGATACTGCTTTTAGCTCTTTAAACTGTGATTACAGTAACAGTTCTTTACTGGTGTTTCAAGTGATGTTTTCCAGACGCAAACTACTTGTACTAGTCAAGGGCTTTTTTCCCCAGTGTTAGCACTATGTTTTAGATAAGCAAAAAGAAAATAAATCAGTAATCATCTAGTGCAATTTGAAATTGCTAATGGTTAACTTGCAAGTAGAAACAAAGCAAGGACCTAAAGGTGCTGAGTGAATTTATGATCCACCAGAGAAAGTGGTATTCTGTTCTGAAGGTGAACAGAGTTTTTACTTCTGTTGTTGCTGATTAAACAAATATCTTTGACTGGAAAATATATCAAAGCCTGTGTGTTATATTCAGTTTAAGATATTTGTTTCATCTAAGATTTATCTGGACACAGACAGCTCAGGAGGGCTATATTTAAGGCCATCAGAGCAGAACTGTGGGTGTCATTGTGACAGGATTCAAAGTCAGGCTGTAAGATTGCAGCTGATTTTAAAAATAAACAAGAAGCTTTTGTAGCATTTGCAAATTATTTACTCTGCTTTCTAAAGGACAAAATCATCCCGACATTTGAGGACTGTATCTCAAGTTTAGGCTAACGAGTACTCACAGCCGGAGGCAACATCTTCTGGACTAATTCACTTTAGTAAATGTGATGTTTCTGTGGTCTAGAAAGCTTTTAAATGTGACTTAAGGTGTTGGGTTTTTTAAGTTTTACTAAAAAGGGTATAGTTGAAAGCATATTACCAGTGTAACTATTTAAAAACCACAAAGTATGGTTTTACCTTAGAACCTGAAATAATACAGGTTTGTTTAGAGACTATAATTAGGAACTATTTAGCTGTTCTAAATAATGGAGAAAATAAGCACAGTAGCTTTTTTAGGAATTGCATTATTCTTGCTTCATATTTTCTTTTGTGCCTCTAATTGTTGAAAATAGATAATGTGTCACAGTCTGTCACACAAAGGGGCTCAACTAATGATGTTTTCCTAATTATGTAGAAAGAGCTATTTAAGATGATGCTTTAGAGGAAAAAGTAATATCCAACAGAAGGAATATGTGAATTTGCATGTGTGAATGAATGGGAGGGGGTGTGTGAAGGGGAAATGGCTTTGCAGTCCCTTCTCAAAAGCTTGAGGGCACAGGAGTTGTATTTCCGAAACACTCACTGTGTTGTGAGGCCTGGCAGTGGGGGTGTAACTTGCTAATTTGAAAGTAATTGAGTAAGTACAATAATGCAGATGCATCTTGACACACTAAGCACTAGGAACTGCTGCAACATCCTTGGCTGGCAGAGGAACATCACTGTAGGTCCCATGCATTTTTTCCCAACTTTGCATTCTGTTGGTAAACATATAAAGCACAGCAGGGGACCTTTGAGTATTCAATTTTATTTGCTAAAGTTAGATGTGAAGCTTTTTGACAATCCAGGATGCTGCAGCACTGCCAGGGTCTGGTCAGCACCGTGTGACCCAGCACGTCCCCTGACACACAGGACTGTGAGGCCTCTGCCTAATGCCCACAGGCTTGCAGGGGATTCACAAACTCCCCTGTGTCCATTCGTGCTTGGATGCCATTAATGAGGCAATGAGGACTAAGAAAGTTTCACAAGAGAGTAAGCTTTTAAAGCCATGAGAGGATATTTTTGCACTGACTTTTCTAGCCATTTGGTGCAGCACTTGTTCTGCATAGAGAAGCTCTGTTTGCTCCTCAGTCTGTGTTGCTGTCAGTGAAAAATGTTTGGAAAAACTCTCATCAACCTGGCTAAATCCTGCTGTGTGCTGACATAGCATATTTTTTGGCATAGTATGATGTTGTTGTAGGTGGAATGACTGTGCTGGCATAATAACTCCTCCTGTTGGCATATACTGTATTTCCAGCATAGGTACAACATCAGATGTACTTTAAATGTCAAGCATTCCACTTTTTCTTCCTTTGTGCTTTTTAACTAGTGTTTACACTAGTTACAATGCCAGTGGAGTCTGCCTGTTAAGGCTGCTAGATCATTCCCCTTCTCTTGCCCTGCCTGTGCTGAATGGGCTCTATCTTTTCAACCTGGTCTATTTTTTAATTTATTTTCAGCAGAACCAGAACAATCTTTTCCACTAATTCTTTCCTCCAAAGATACATCAGTAAGATGTACATTTGCACCTAATGTATTCATAAGCAAAGATCTGTGTGTTTGATTGCTAGTAAGTTTGTCTTTACCTTCCTTTTCTAATGTTCCTTCATTCTACATTAGGTTCAGCTGTGAGATAAGTTTCATGGTACCTCTGCCGTTTTCTGACGCCGATAGTTTTTCTGGAGGCAGTGAGTTTCCTGTCTGGAAGCTACAAGCAGTGTTCCTGGCAGGATGGAGTATTTTTGTTTCTCTGGCTAGACCTTTCCCTGTCTTTGTTTTTGTCTCTTTTTCTTCGTTTTTTTTTTTTTTTTAAGCTTGATCTGTATTTGAAATTGCATAAGTTCATTTAGAACTACCATTACAAAAAACCGACTTGGTAATTTGAAATACCTCCATGCAGAATTTTTCAGTTAATGCACTGACAGAATAAATTAATAGATCAGGCTGCAGTAGAATTGGACATGTTTTACTAGGCTTTGCACTAAGCTCACTTCTTGACTGAACAGGAGCAGTTAGTTAGGCTGGTGCAGTTTTATACCTGACTTGAGGACAGTTTCAGAAATTGTGGCATTAGCCCATAACAGAGTTCAGAAAACTCTCACAGTTTCAGTCTGTATCTTGGACATGCTGCTGCTAGAATGGACAGGCATGGATTATTCAGTCAGTCACTCAAGATTTTCTGAATGTTCTATATTGAATGATATTTACCAAAATTACTGGTTTCTCTGTAAAGAGACATATCAATGCAGGGCAGTTATTCAGTTCTCCATGGCTGAGGTACTGTCAGCTTACAGTGACTTGGTAAGTTCCTGTATGTGAGTTGTCACAGTGACTTTCAGAAACTGTGACCAAGTTCTTATCCTACCCCATGGTAAGGTCTAATGAGTCAGCCTGACTTGATCTCACTGAAAGAATTCAAAACTCTTGCTAACTTGGTCCCTTTTAGTTCCTTTAATTACTTAAAAAATGTTATCTAGAGTATATTTGTGTCTTTTTAATAAAACTGGTACAATAACCACCAGGGGGTTAAAAATGGATAATCCATTAATAGCTTCCAGCATTTCTTCATATGAGGCAAAGCTGTTTCAAGATCCGTGGGGGTTGGGGAGAATTGGTGTTTGTGTTTTGGTTTTTTTTGTTGTTTTGTTTTTGTTTGTTTGTTTGCTTTGTTTTTGTGGATTTTTGTTGGGGTTTGTTTGTTTGTTTGTTTTTGTTTTGTTTTGTTTTTGTGTTTTTTGTGGTTTTTTTGGTTGGTTGGTTGGTTTTTTTTAAATTATTTTTTTATCTCCCCTACCTCCAAAACTGAGGTTAGTTTTGCCACAGAAAGAACATAACTGGAAGATGCTGCCAATCAACTGAGCAATAGTATCTCCCCTCAGCACAAGACAGAAACTTCTGGGTCTTGCTGAATTTAAAAATCATTACGAACCAGGATCTGTTATCCCTTATATATCCCCCCAAGCTGCTGCGTCTCTAGTTCACTGTTCAGATTCTGTCTGTTCTCTCTGGAACTCCTGTTCATGGGTTCAGATCTCTCTACTACAGTATTTGTCTCACTTTATGTCTTGGTACCTATTATTTGGCTTGTTTCTATAGTAGGGCAAAGATGAAAGCCTGCTTGTAAACAAAAGCTTGTCAGAATTCAGTATGTAGCCTTTGTTTTTTGACCAGGAAAATTACAGACCTGAAATTAAATCTGCCTATTCTGGAAGTTTGCGGGTATTGGTTACTTTTGATTTTGGAACAGTTTTTTTGTAGGAGTGATCTCAGCATTCAAGTGTGTTGCGATGTTTTCCACTTGCAGGATTGGTGACACTGGAGGAAACAAAACTTTCTGTTTTTCTTTCACTGGTGTATATGGCTTTGCTCTGATTATTTTACAGGGTATAGTGTGGGGAAAAAAAAGCAACTGCAGGAAATACCAAGCTATCATTCAGTAATAGTTCTAAAGAATAAAACAAAAAGTGGACAATACTTGCTTTAAACTGAAGTAAATACAGAGCTAAAAACCTGAACATTTGCTTTGGGATTATTTTTCTCTTGCTAGATAATTTACTTTGTTTCATGTATGCTTTTGTTATGACTGAATCTGTTCATAACCTATATGGACTCTCAGAAGATGGGATTTAGAATCACATTCTGTGGTTCTTCTATACTGACTGCTTTTACAGATTATCAGGATATTAAAATAAGAATTTATAGTATATTTTTACTTTAGGAATGGGAAAGGTTTTGGATTGATGGGATTATTTTTTGTCTCCAACAGGTCAAACAGTCACTTGTCAGTATTTTGAATGATTTGTTAATACAGACTAGTTTTCAGATGATGGTTAGAAAGTGTTTAGTTTAAATGAAAGTATTAATAGTTAGATTAAAACTTTTTTTGGTGCATAGGCAGCTTGTACAGTTTTTAAATCTCACTCTCACTTTTCAGACCTCTAGCTAGTCAGATATTTTAGAACATCAGTTCAGTGTATGTGTATATATGTATATAAAATCTCTCCACAATATTCAGACGTGAAAATACATGCCCATCATTGCAGAAAGAGACTACATTCCTGTCACTTTATGCAAGAAAAAAAAATGTTGCTAAGTGCAAGGATTTTAATGATTAAGGGATTAGAATAGTTAAAAATTTTCATTTTGTTTGTTTGTTTGTTTTTCCCCCCTCAGTGTTTCCAAGACAAGACTTTGATTTCTGCTGGCAAAGTTTGGTGCACAATTGCTTACAGAATGCACTGGAGTGCATAGGAGAGGGTTTTGACAGCAAGCAAGTGCATGGCTGAACTAACACTGCTCTGCTGAGTTAGATAAGGGAAAATTGATCCAGTTGGTCTTATTTGTAACAGACCTGCAGATCCACAAATAGAAAGCATCTCTCCACTGAGTTCTTAGCTTTGGTCAACCCTTGCACGCAGTGTACCCAGATTTAATGCTGATGGCTTGGAAAATTAATGTTTTAAGAATTTAAGGAATTCTTGCCCATTTGCCACCAGACTGAGGGAAGGCACTTGGAGTGCACTTTCTTCTTTACGAGCATTTTATCTACAAGAGGAACAGTTTTGCTGGAGTTGCCAGTCAGTTGTTCAGAGACTTTCAGAATTAGTTGTGCAGCTTGCAGGACTTCCTTTCCTAGTAGCAGCTGTCATGGATGCATGATACAGGATGTATTGCTCATAAATTTCTGAGGAAGAAGCATAACTTTTTTTTTTAATAAGCTGTGGAAGATTTTTCTAGCTGTCAGGATGGGTTTGTCATGTGCTACATACTATTGCAGATTTTAAAACAGAACATTGTATATCAGTTAACTTTTGGCAGTTCTACAGTGTGTGTTCTGCAGGCTTCTCTGTATTTTAAATATTGTCAGTGTTTTGATTTTTATGCCCGGTCAGTCTGACTGTCTCAGGCTTTGAGCCCGAGTGGCTTCATAGTCTGCCTGTTTGCTTCATTGTTTTACAAACAATATTGCTTTGTTCTGCAAGTGAAAATAGAATTTCCAGATAATTGACACAGGACTTTAAGGAAAAATAAAGTGCAGTCAGAATAAACTGAGACACAGCAAGAGTGCAGTAACTAGATTTTCAAGAGATAGTTTAATCTCTGCCTCACAAGTGCTTTTCTCTTAATTCTTGTGTCATAGTATCTGTGAATTCCTGATTCCTAATAACATCAAATCATAGAATAGTTGGGATTGGAAAGGATGTTAATCTAGTTCCAACCCCTCTGCCGTGGGCAGGTACACCTGGCACTAGCTGAGGTTGCTCAGGGCCCCATCCAGTCTGGCCTTGAACATTTCCACGGATGGGGCATCCACAGCTTCTCAGTGAAACCTGTACCAGTGCCTCACCACCCTGTGACTAAAGAATTTCTTTCTAACATCCAATCTAAACCTCTCCATAAGAAGTCAGGAGAGGCTAATTACTAANAATATATGGATTGCCAAAACTTTTTTTTTTTTTTTTTTTTTTTTTTTTTTTTTTTTTTTCCCTAAAGTAAACTGACTCTGCATTGTAGAAACTTCCATATGTTAAAGCAAGACCTTTTGCTCCTGGTGGACCCCTTGTTTCTCCCTTGGCAGTGATCTAGTGGCTTACATTTGCCAAGCTGGCTTGTCCCATAGGGTTTAACTGACTTTCATTTTAGGGGTAAGGGTCCTCCTCAGTTCTGGTTATCAGTTCTGTGTTCATAGGGGCATGTCCCAGGTCTTGTTTGCACCTTCGCTGGTCCCACTGCAAGCTTCAATGTCAAATGAGTGAGTGAACGCTCGGTACTGTAGTTGCAGGGAACTCTGTTCCCAGTCTTCTGAATTTACATAAATTTAAAAATTGAAATTATTTCACTGGAGTAGGTCTGTTGTTTAAAGGTGATATGTGAAATTTGAGACTTGACATGGCAGATCTCTAAAGGTTTTGACAAATTTGTCTTGGATTAGTTGTGGATGTGGGAATCCTATTTTTGAAATAATTGCCTCTGTGCAACTATCAGTGGTCCATCGTGAGCATAAAGAAGTGAGATGTAATTAACTAAATGATCAAGTAATTTTCACTCTGGAAAAGATTTACTACTAGTAGAGGCAGCTCTGGTAACTTTTGTAAAGAATGGTCTTCATGCTTTAAGAGAAGCATTCACATATGTCACTTCTACAACAAACAAAGCAGGACAGAAAGTAAAAAATACCTTCCTGCGAAAGTGCTTGAAAGGTAAAATTTACTTTCAAAAAAATGGAAACTACCACGCTGGTGCCCTTTTTTCAAAAGAGAAAAGTCATAATGAAGTAAAATTTACATGAGCATATTTTAAAAGTAGTTTTACAAGTTCAGTTTAAGTTAGTTATTTAAGACACTTAGACTTCACATTTTTGCATGCTGTCATACTGTAACAAATCACTATAAATGTTTGACAAGTATCTGTAGGTCTGGGTTTGTGTTAAAAGCTTGAGAAATCTTGTGGTACAAATTTGCTAGCTTTCTTTTGTAGGAGTAAGTTTTCAATTTAATTGAAATAGTATCAACCCTTTATTTCACCTTTTATTAGAAATGAAAGTTAGAAGATATCAAAAACCCTGCACAAGTTAAGCATAACTGTCTTTATCGTCTTTGAAACATTATATGGAAAACATAACTATCCTTGATTTTAGTTTTTGAAGGGAAGTATATTGAAGGAACTACAAATGCATTCTGCTAATTGTTGCAATTAAACATTTCACCTGCACAATCCACATTCATCTAACAATTTGCTGTATTATGTTAAAGGATTTTATTTTTCAGCTTAGTGCATATAAAGGTTCTGCCAGAACCTTTGTTGTTTCAACACAGTTGCCATTTGTTTACTTCCAAGTTGCAAGGTGTTGATTCTGTTTATACTAAATCATCTGTGCATAAACCAAATAACAGTTCTAGAATGCTCTGACACCATGTGCACTGACGTGAGTATGGGGGGGTGTTTTTAATGGGATATAGTGTTGCGAAAGCACATAGATGGCAAAATTGCTAAACTTTTTCAGACTGTTCCTCACTCTGTTTTAACTCAGCAGTGCCAGATGTATGTATAATTGAATCTGAGGCATGTGTAAAGCGAGTAGGGCTATATTCTTTTAGAAATCCTCAGGCAAAAGTATTTGGATTTTTTCCCCCAATTTTAAAAACTGTTGTGGAATGAAATGACATTTAAAGAATGGCCATTGAAATTAGATACTTAATTGCTTTGTTTCAAAATCCTGTGCACTAGTATTTAATGTAGTAGCTTAAGCTTTTGCATATTTTTGTTTTACATTTTATTCTGTGTTTGAAGTTTTTAGACCATGGATTAAATGAAAAGGAAAATTTGGTTTTGGTGCCTCTTTTAGATGGTTAGAGATACCTCTGGGTTAAGAACATCATTGCTTAGAAATTCTAGGATGCTGTGTGACTGACAGGAGATGCTCATTGGAAATCAGTGTATTTCAGATCTGTAATTTTTTGGTGGATGAAAATCAAGCTCTGGAGGATTCTTTGCACGTGTCTCTTTAAGGTGGATCAGTGCATCTCAGAAAGCAGCTAAAGAGTATAGATGCTGGAAATTACAGAAGTCGGAGAGGAAGCCATTAGTAGTCGGGTTTAATCAAGAAATAGATTTCAGTCTGCTAACAGAGTTGGTCCTTGGTTGTTGCCAGAGGAGCAAATGTCTAAGATGAAGAGGGTTTGCTTGGAACTGGGATAGTCTAAATTTGCCGTTCAAGCACCAATTACATGAAGGAGTATTTCAGAGCTTTAGCAAGGATGTAGCTCCATCTAGGTTTATGGTGGTTTTTCTTCTTTCCTGCACAGATGTTTAAGCCTGCCTTCATTTTGCAAAGATGTGTTAAGCTGTTTGTCCTAATGGCAGACTCCCTCATTGTAGCTTCTATACACCAGGTTGAGCGTGTAATAAAGGAGCAGGCAGCATGTTGGACTTGTGCCTCCAATGTGTTTGGAGGCCAGTGTGGAGCATGACGGAGTTGGTCTTCCCCAGCAGGCTTACGGAAGTAGGGCTTTGTCGCTCTTTTCTTGCAAAATCAGGGTTATCCTCAGATGCCCTTGGGGTATTTCCAAAATGTTTTGAAGTTGGCAAGAAGAGATAAGCAAAGAGTGTGCCACGGAGAGCCATATTAGAAGTACTCTTCACCCTAGTCATCCCTGGGTTGAAAACTTCTCCCTCTGCAAAATTATGCTGATTTCCTTTCTCCTCCATTGTATGGTCAGCAAGAGCATTTCCTTAAAGGAGCATGGTCAAACAGAATTATAGAAGGAAATTAACTGGTTGCTCATTAGGTTTCCCCAGCAAACAGTTTAGGCAGGGTTGCAGAAGGAATAGATGGCACTTAAGTACTGAGCTTTACATGAGTTGCAACTGTAAATGTCATTTGTGATTTTGGAAATCTTCAAATGACAAGGTGTGTTTGTGCTGTGGCAACTGGTGTTTTGTGGTAGTCTGGCACAAGCAGAATGCAAAGCATGGCTGGAATTTGGATTTGTGGTAAGGCTTTGGGCGTGGTGGGAAGCCAGGAGCATGGTTTTTCTGTAGTCAGTAAGTGCTTTTGAGGAAATGCTGAGAACAGTGGTGAACTTCAATTTTTAGGATTTGCACTCGGTGGTTTTTCTGTCCCTCTGCTGTTGCCCATATGATTTTCCTCTGCGTGTAGGTGAAACTTACACTGGTTAGAGAGAGTAGTAGAAAATTTGCAGTGAAATTTGTCTCAAAATTAGATTATTATTACCATAATTGTGTTTCTTGGCTCATTTCAAGTAGTTGGATTTCAGAGCTTCATTTTGCACACAGCATATCTTCTTCATGTGGATTCATTGTTACTGGAATAATACAGGCATTGTGTTCTCTGGCTGTACAGAATCAAATATTTTTTTCCTTTTCTTTTGTCAGCAAAAACATGCAGATGCTGTGTTGGATTGGGCAACATGAGAACTGGCTGGTGCTCCAGATTGCGCTAGTAAAGCTTTTATGATTTTGTACTGCTCTGATCATTATTAGCACTGTAACATTTGTCTTCATTTTTTCCTGTAATAAGTCATCTGCTGAATCTTTTCACTTCAGCAAAGTCATCTTTGAACGTCACTAAAATGTCAATCCAAAATTACTATATAAGGAAAAGCATGGCTTTTAAAACTAGCTTTCTGGATTTAAATCTAGAGGCCATAACTGATGATGGTCTGAAATAACTGGCAACTTTTCCATTCAAAAATCCACTCAAAGTTTTAACTACTTTCCTTAGAAGAGCAATCTGTTATTTCTGAGAGACTGCTTATCAGATCCCGTTGCTCAAAGAGGACTTTAGGACATGCTGGTCTCTTTCTTTACAGCATGGGAGAATCTTTGTTTATTTAAAAAGGGAAAAAAATGTACAACTTGTTCATCACCAGAGCTGCTATTTCTTGATTTTGTACATCTGTTAGAACTGGCAAAAATGCTGTAATACACATTCTTTCCTCTCCAGAGAAAGGGAGGAGGGGACGGCTTGTAGTCATAGACTTGGCTGTGTTACTGTGTTTACTTCCTACCTTTTTCTATTTTACTTTTTTCTTAAAAAAACCCAAAACAACAGAACACTTCTTGCCTGAAGTGGGTGCTTTGATTGCTGTTCATTTTGTTCATGGACTTTCCTGATTTAGAGTGGATGGCGCTTTTCACTGCCCTGGCAGCACCTGTGTGAATATACCAGTGTCAGTAATGATCCAGTTATAATAATGCTTTTAAGGTTGTCCTTGCACTACAAAACATAAACGTGATTTATTGTCAGCCCTGAGCTGTATCTGTAGTATATTTCAGACACTGCATCCCAGTTGGGTGTATCCATGATACAACGTCATGCCAAGATGCTGGAGAGAAGGATGTCTCCTTCTGTCATCATGGTGGAGATTTTTTTTTCAGT
>VXAU01001609.1:313317-337093 GCA_013399695.1 Formicarius rufipectus | reverse complement strand
AAAAAAAAAAAAAGAAAAAGTAGTAATAATTCAGCATTTGAAAAATAGAATATAATGCCTTTTTTTCCCTTACCAAAAACTCTAGTGCCTCAGTAGGACCTCTTTTTATCAAAACCAGGAGATGTGTAGGGGCTTTTTTGCTTGGATTTTTTTTTATGGCAGATTTTTTTTCCCTCTCTTTTTTAAACTTTTACACTTGAAGAAGGCACTAGTCTATACTGGATGGTAGTATAAACTGAGCAGTGTTGTCTTGGCTACCTGCTACTGCATGCGCAACACCTCTCTGCGGTGGTCCAAGAGGGTCCAGCAGTGGGTTTGCTGCACACATTGCTTTGGCAAGATGGACAGCCCATGAGCTATTTCTGTGTTTCCTCTTTGGAGAGGGATTCCTGTTTCCGTTGCTGGTCAGTTGTCCTCTGAAACTTCCTGGTCTTGACCCAGGCAGCTCAGTGATCCCTCCCGGAGACACAGCACGCGGTTGTTTCTGTGCCAGTCTCTCGCCAGTGTACAGACTGCCTGGCTCGGGTAAATAGAGACATTCATCTCCACATTCCTTTGTTTCTACCTTTGGATTTCTGTCTAGTATCCTGTTTCTGATTTTATCCTTTGATAAAAGAAACCCAGTGCCTGCCTTTTCTGGGAAGTGAGGTGGGAAACGCTGAGGAAAGAAATGATGCAAGCAATAGTTGGACTCGGATTTGCAGCACTAGTGTCACATAAGAAATGCCTTCTCATTCTTCTGTTAGAGCAGCAGTATAATGAGAGTTTGAAAAATTTCTCTTGCACAATCAAGATTCCAAGTAGTGGAATATTTGCATGTTTGGGGAGAAGGTAGTGGTTTTGGTTGGAAGTGATCGCCACTTTTTGTAGCAGTCTTCTGTGTCAGAGGAAAATAGGAAAACACCTTTCTTTGTCTCTCCTCTTGGAGCCATTGAGTTAAGCAGCAGGGAACAGGAGGAGATCCTTGCTGTCATCTTGTACACAGGGAATAACTGAAGCTTGATATGTGATGGGAGTCTGGATTTGCAGCTTTTTTTTTTTTGCTTTTTTTTTTTCTTACAGCAGCCAATCTGATCAAAAATTCAAATGTTGTCACCTTAAGTGTACTCTTTGCTTGATTATGGAGGAGTTGAAAGGCAAGGAAGTGTTGGCTGTCACTCACTCTGCAGCTCTGCTCTCTGAAATATTCAGATGCCTTATGTTATAAATATGCATATTTCTCTGAGAACCCTTAGATTTTGAGAATCTCTTGAGTTGTTTCGCTGCAGTGATATAATTTCTGCTGTCAGTCTAAATGGATCCAGAATACACACAAAAACGTTTTTTAATTAGCTATATTGGATTTTTAGTTGACCTTATCACATGTGTGAAAAATGTAAGGCAGAGAAAACAGAAAGATTTCCAGTGCTGTAAACCTGATGCTAGGCTTTCTAGAGGAACTTGTGCATTTACTTAGTTGTCACCTTGGGTTTGGGTAGGTTCTAATTTTCTTTTGTTTTTTTAATCTTTCCTTATACAGGAAATTTCACTAAAGAATTTGCTGAAAGCAGATATATGTGAATTTTCTGCATGAAGACTCTCATACTGGATTGCATAATAGTATGCCTGTATCCTCTGACACTGTTTGATCCTTAAAGATGATTAGGATTGTATATGAAATTTAACCCTTTTCTGATGAGTGACCTAGACATGAGTTTACATCGGCAGATGGGCTCCGATCGGGACCTCCAGTCTTCTGCTTCCTCTGTGAGTTTGCCATCAGTTAAAAAGGCACCAAAGAAAAGAAGAATTTCATTGGGCTCACTTTTTCGGAGAAAAAAAGACACAAAACGCAAGTCTAGGGATTTAAATGGAGGTGTTGATGGGATTGCAAGTATTGAAAGTATCCATTCAGAAATGTGTACAGACAAGAACTCCATTTTCTCCACATGTACCTCTTCAGATAATGGAACAACCTCTAGCAGCAAACCAAGTGGAGACTTCATGGAATGCCCCTTGTGCCTTTTGCGGCACTCCAAGGACAGGTTCCCGGAGATAATGACCTGTCACCATAGATCTTGTGTGGATTGCTTGCGTCAGTATCTCCGGATAGAAATCTCTGAGAGCAGAGTTAATATTAGCTGTCCAGAATGCTCAGAACGATTTAATCCTCATGATATCCGTTTGATATTAAATGATGACATCTTGATGGAAAAATATGAAGAGTTTATGCTGAGGCGATGGCTGGTTGCAGATCCTGATTGTAGGTGGTGCCCAGCTCCAGACTGTGGGTATGTATTTTTCCCGTATCTGCAAAAAAGTGACAGCCTAAATACTTAATTTTCATAGCATTGTGCTTTTTGAAAAGTTGCTTGCTTTGTTTTAGCATATTGTTATGTGTTGTCCAAGTAGGTAGCAGGCCGAGTTCTCTTTAAAAATAGAAGATAAGAAATCAAAATAAACGAAAATCCGACCCAGTACCCACCTTCCAAAATAAAACCCTTTCTCAAGTAGGTTTTTCTTTTTTTCTGCATAGAGGGAATTTCAGCAATGTCAAGAAACTTCATTGGCAAATGGTTGCCATGTACCTATGGCAGACAAAAAATTAAATGTTCCTCCACCAAGGCAATGGTGGAAAGCTCAGACTAAAGAGAACTGAAAATTTGGTGACTGTACTTTTAACTTAGTTTCTTTGTTAAAGCACAGTGGTTATTTTGGCATTTTAACTGTGAAAAATGATTGAAGCTTTTCATTGAATTAAAAAACCTCTCTGGCTTCAGATATCTTCCATCTTGTGTCTGGTTGAAACAGCACTTGTTGCCTGTCAGCAGAATTCTAATGTAAGATAATCAGCTTGTTCCTGCTTATTATCTGAGGAACATAATGTTTTAACTTTGCTTTAATACTTAAGCATTTCTGAAACCATGCTGAATTCTGACACGAGCAAGCTGAATACTACTGAGCACCTCACTGTGCTTTTCTGCTGCTGCTGTCTCATAATGCCATTCTTCAGCAAGCTGCTTTTTTGGGGATTGTTTGCATTGTCATACTGCTTAAAGGTTATAGCCATGACTGCAATCCAGATGTGCAGTACTCACTAAAAAAAAAATCAGAGGATGACTGCTCTGTTTCAAAGCCTCACAGGTAAGCAGTGAGTGGAATGAAGAAAAGAAAAAATGTTGGAAGAGAACAAGTGAAATGTTAGACAGATGAAATGTTCCAATATTAATATTCAGGTTCTTAATTTTAGGACTTATTTCAAATACAGTTTTGCTTTCATACTTTGAATGAAACAGAATTTGCAAATATGAGTCAAAAGCAAGGACTGGAAAGGTGATAGTTTCAGATCTGGTTCAACATGGATGGCATTGCTGGGTATAGTTTGAGAAGAGAAGGAAAAATAATTTGGGGAATGGATTCGTTGCATGAGGTCATGTGAACAAAACCAGTACAGCTTCCTCTTAATATTTTGGGACTGCAAAAGCGAACAGCCGCTAGAAGATATTATTTGATAGGCAGAAGTATGCTTTGCTCAAGTTTCCTGACTTTCTGTGATCTAGATAAGCTGTTCTTACTCAAGGTAAGGAGAAGCATTTAAGAACTGTTAAACCATTTTCTGTTAAATTATGTTTCAATGGTTCAGATACTTTTCTAGTACTTAATTAACTAAACTAAGGTGGGTCTGTTCCGTGAAGACTTTTCACTTGGCCTGTTTTTCTGTGCTTCAGTTTTCTTACATGTGTAAAAAAAAATTAAATTCCTAAGTATATTTCAGTGGTCAAAAACTGTGATGATAATTGCTCTGAATAACACCATTATAAAAATAAAAAGTGGGTCTTCAGGGCGTAGTTAAAGTTCCATGCAATCATGTGAGACCACAGCAATGTATTAGTGTACAGCAAACATTTAAATCATTGCTCCAGAATGCCTGCTGTACACTTCTCACTCTGGGAGCGGAATCCTGCAGAAAACACAGTACATTGCTAGGCAGATAAACTGCCAATGTGTCTGTGTGTGAAGGCAACGGACAAGTACTGTGTGGGCAACCTTATGTTGCACTTTTGATAACATGACTTTTCCTAATACTCTTTAAGTGGTAGGGAAATGCTTTGCAGTGATAAACGATTTCTGCTCTTAATACACAGATAGTACCTCCTCACTGAATTCTCACTGCCAGTTTAAAATGGGATGAAGTTGGTTACATGGGTGCATCTCAGGAGGAACATTGTTTATGGTTGTCATCCTAAAGAAACAAGAGCTCACGCAGTCATGTTTTGTCTTTTTTGCATTCTTCTGATTGTTTTGAAACCTTCAGAACTCACAGATATGTTGAGCAGCAGGGGTTGAGCATTCAGCATAAGTTAGTCTAAGAAGTTTGGGGGGAAAAAAAAGCATACTGGTTGAGCAAAAGAAGGATCACCAATAATGCCTTTAGCAAGAATAATACTTGCATATGCATCCTGCAGTTAGGGTTTTAAATTTGGCCTTCTGGCAGCCACCACAGCACTGTCTGGCAAGTCAGTCTGTGCCTAGCTGGGAGAAAGCACACACAGGGAGGTGGGGAGGAGAAGTGGGAGGGGTGTAGAAAGTAATAACAGGAGTTTAATGTGGTGGTGGAGCATAGGAGGAGGAGGGAACAGTTTTTGAAATGTACTGGCAGAATGCATTAGGGTTGTGATGGTAGCTAACCTGATTTTAGCATGGATCAAATATTTCATGAAGGAACTGGCTGGAATGAATTTACTAGATTTGCCACTAATGCCAAAGTAGGAGAGGTGTAATAACTTTCAGAGGAGAGCATTATTTCCTGAAATTGACCTTAAGATTAGAAATAAGTAGTGTAATAAACTGTCACACAGGAGAGCCTTCCATGGGGAAACCTCATGAGCTGTTTGTCAGACTAATTTTTTGGATTCTGTTTTTTATACCAGTTTTCCAATGTCATTTTAACAAGCCTTACTGAAATTAGTATTCCAAATAGATTCTGTCATTTCTGTTTGAATTATTTAGTTGTTTTGCTTTGAGATTGTATTGCTGACATTATTAGAAGGGAGCAGCAATTCCTAGATTTTCTAATCTGTATCAAGCAAAATGCAGATCAGGCAAAAGAGCACAAATTGTTCATTTCTCTTCTCAATATGCCTTTCTTCAATTAATTTCTCTTTGCCTCTGGTTTTTGTTTTACTGGTTATTACTTTGCATTTGGTTGAGTTTTCTCTTCTCTCAGCCTAACAAGAGCTTTTGGCTTATGTGTCTCCTGTAGAATGAAAGCAAAATGTTGAAATTAAACCTGTAGTCTTGTACAGTTTGAACTGAGATTTGCTCTGGTCTAAGAAGTTGCTTTATAAAAGCATGCCAATACAACAGTCCCAAAGGGGGAGTGCTCTCAGGGGTGTGCCCATACTTTTTTAGCATTAGAGAGGAGGAAGGATATAAATAACACTTATGGTTTACTCTTGGGATTTTTTGATATAACATTATCAAGCCTTTAATGTATCCCTGTATGTTGGAAGAAGTGTTTGGATTGGAGTCTCTTTGTGTACATGCAAAGCAATAATCTCTTCAGTTTGCAGAAAGTGGGGGAAATGGAGCTGATTCACTTGGCAGCAGTATAGAAGAGTCTAGCAATTATTGACATTTCTACTTGGAAAGTAAGAAATATTTGAAAACAGACAAGCATGTATCTCACTTGTGACTGCATCATCTATAAATGGAAGGTTGAAAGCTCCAATCTGTTTGCAGTACTTACCAGGGGAACCTCAAACACCCTCATTTAAAACAACGATGGAAGGGATGGGGTTTGCATTAGCATTACAGACCTTCAGATCTAGCTGCTCTGAAATAAAACTAGATAAATTTTCAGATAGGCATGTGAGTGAGAACAATTTTTAAAGTATCATTACTGATAAAGAATATTTGAGTTTATGCAACTGCTATAAAATTGACAGGGATTAAAAATAAACAGTGGAGTCATTTAAAATAAAATAACCTACATTTGAACAGGTAGAAGTCCTGCAACATTTATAAATCTGGTGAAGTCTATTCAGGGGCACTGTTCATGTGAATAAAACTATACATCTGTTTTCAGTGTTCATACCTGTGGACTTAGTAATATATATTTTAAAGAAAGCTATTGCTTAAAATCATTGAAAAACTTAGTGGGTAGAAATTAAGACACGTGTGTGTTTATCTGTATACGTGTTTGTATTTACTATTGATATGAAACATAATACACATTGCGTTTTTATCATGTGAGCTTTGAAATGCAGGTCTGATGAAGGAATTAATTTGCTGCTACAGCTCTCGTTGTATAGAATTGTTCATGTAGTTCCTGATTATGAAGTGTAACACAGTATTGTAAGTCTGAACATTTTTGGAGCTTTTTGCTCTGTAATATTATCAAGGTAAAGGTGGCAGTGAGGCCTGAGCTCTTGCTAATTTTTGCATTTACAGTTTGAGGTGTATTTTTAAAAATGCCTTAATTGTTGAGAAACCAAAATCCTTATATATAAAATATTTGGTTTGTTGTTTTGACATTTTAAAATATTGAGTTAACAAATATATTTGTAAGTTAAATATTGGTATTTGTCATAAAAGGCAACTAGTAAAATACCCAAATTTCTTGCAGTACCAAATCAGATGTCTTTACAGCAATAGGTTACATTTCACATCACTTAGCAGGGATCCTTCCATGTTACCGACAGGGTCAAGCTTAGATAATACCATTTTGACACTTGTGAAAATACNCCCCCGTGCTCTTTTAAAGTGTGGTTTCTTAGTGACTGTAAACTTTACAGTATTGCATTCAGCCTTACAGTGTATTTCAGTACTGCATGGAGTTGAGGTGAGTGAGAGCAGAGTGTTGCAGTGATTACAGTATTTCTGTACAATCTTAATCTAATGCAATGCCAGTAGCATTGTAGAAAGAGGTGGTAAGGAGCCAGTGCTGGCTACCTGATGTCAACTCCTGATGTCCACTGCCTTTGTACCTGCTTCAGCTGCTCTGACAACTGTCTTGTCAGCTTCGGTCAGTAGTTAGAACTGGTTTTATTAACAAAGTTCTCTCTTGCCCCCCTTGATTGTTTAAGATATGCTGTGATTGCTTTTGGATGTGCCAGCTGTCCCAAACTTACGTGTGGACGAGAAGGCTGTGGAACTGAGTTTTGCTACCACTGTAAGCAAATCTGGCATCCCAACCAGACCTGCGATGCTGCTCGGCAGGAGAGAGCTCAGAGTCTACGCCTGAGAACAATCCGCTCTTCATCTATTAGTTACAGCCAGGAATCTGGAGCAGCAGGTATTTATGATTAGGGTACTGTGTCTGAAACACTGCTTTTGTACATTTGCACAATTAACCGTAAATAAGGAAGGAATGGAATAGTGGCATGGTAGATACTAGGTCCTTTGTCTTTCAGAAGCATAAAATAACAATTCTAAATTCAAATTAAAATTTTAAATGTTGTTATTTGAAGTACTCGCTGACCAGAACATCTGAGTTAAGTCCTAAAAACTTGTCATTGTTTTAAATTGTTACTTTGAAAAATGTGAAATCAAATTAACTTTCTGCAAGACATCCCACGTGTTTAGCATGTTGACTTTTTTAATTGTATCACTTACACACTGGGTAAACTTGTTTTCTCCACTATAGCTGAAATTTCCCTGGGCTGCTAATAATAAAAGCTGTTAAAAATAAGATTCAAACCCACTGATTTTCTGCTTTCAAAATAGACTGTTACTCTGATGCCAGCTCAGATGTTCAACATCTTTGTTAGTACTTATTTCTGGTTTTCTAGAAAATGCTCATCTCTCGTCTCCCAGAAAGCAAACAATTCCAACTCTTAAAGCTGAGCTTGTTTGTAATTCCCCAAAGAGGATAAATTCTTCAGAGTAGTATTTCACATATCAAGAGTCCAGTTTGCTATTCATAAGAACTGGCTCTGAAATTATTTCTGTCTGTCAGAACAAAGAAAGTAGATATTTAGGTAAAGACCCTCTCTTGCACCTTGTAGTTAGAGCTGTTGTTCTCCAATCCTGCCCTAGATTTGGGAGTTTCTAACTTTGTTTGTGCTGGCTTATTTTAACACAGCATCCCATCTTACCTTGAAAATTGGCATCATGCTCTCAATTTCAAATTAATTTTAAAACAAACTCAGTAAATTAGTTTCCCCTTTCAGTCCCTCCCAGCCTGAAACAGCAGTAGCTATGCCGTTCCTGTGCTGAAGAACCTGGGTGGTTTAGTTACTGCCCTGTAGGTTGTGCATCTGTTCCCCTGTGGAAATAGCTAGTGCATCCTTTCAGCTGCTCACTGTCCTTGTGCACTGCAGTTGGCAGAGGTGCTTTTATTCTGCTGGTTCTGCATCTCTTTGGGTATTCTTTATATCAACTATAAGCTCTCCTTTCCCTTTGTCCTACCTAGTAGCTCAGAGGCAGTAGAAGCTGCAAAGGTATTACTGCTGCTGTGAATAAATAGCTGGTCCCAAAGGTCAGGTGCTAATCAGTAATGTGAAGGAATGAAGGTCACAAGTGTGGTGTGTTGGTATACAAGTATTTCACTGTTGCTCAGTGACCCGTAGTTTGAGCTAGTCACTTAACCTCATTTTGATATATTTGACTTGGGAACAAGGAGAGACTCCAGTTTTCTTCTTACTACACTATTCTTTTTTTTTTTTTTTGGAAAGTAAATATACATAGAGTAGGGCTGGTAAAAAGACTCAAGAGGAGGTTGGGGATACCAAAGAAGTACATTTAATGTGAATGGGCAGTTGGATTTAAGTTAACAGAGTGAAGACTGAATATTCAAGTATAAGATTCGTAACAGCATGAAATGTAAGAGATTGTATTTAAAGATACTGTATTATCAGTCCTGTGTTAACATACATATTTAATGTCTGTGTCTGATATATATTTCATTAAGCTTAGAAAATGCTTGAACAGAGTATGCATTACCTATTCAATTACTTGAATGTTGTCTCATACACCTTGTTTTCATTAGTTTTATTCAGTTCAACATTTGTAAAAACAAAGAGACATCAAGTTGTTGACAAATCAAGATTTGTAAAGCAACCTTACAGAAAACTTCTTTAGGTTTTTACATAAAGGATCAGTTGGTTTTCCCAAATGTGTCTGTGTTTTGATTAAATCTGCTTGTCTAAAGAACTGATATGATCTTACTATTCATTTTTAAACAGCTGATGACATAAAGCCATGCCCACGCTGTGCTGCTTATATAATAAAAATGAATGATGGAAGCTGCAATCACATGACTTGTGCTGTCTGTGGCTGTGAATTCTGTTGGCTGTGTATGAAAGAGATCTCAGATTTGCATTATTTAAGGTACATTTAAGAAAAAAATCTATGTGGTGGGTAATTTGTTTTCTAAAGTGTATAGAAGTAGATTCCAATGTGCTGTAAGTGTGGGTTTCTTCTCAGAGTAGAGAACTGCAGTTGAAGTATCCATATCATAGAATTTAGTTAGTTTTAAATACATATATTTAAATTAGTTATTTTATTAGTTAATTTGTTATTTTTTATTTTAAAATATTTTCTAAGTTTTATGCATGCAGTGTCATCTTAGTACAAATTAAATGTTTGAGATGAACACACCCACTGTTTATGCTGTTTTCTTAATACTGTCTTTGTAGTAAGCAACACAAAAGCTCTTCATTATACAAGTTACCTGTGAACCACACATTGGTGTGTGGTAACATCCAGTATGCTTCTATTCACTGGAAAATATGCTATCAAGGAAAAAAGAAATCTGAAGAAATTATAAGTGATGATTTTTTATCCATAACATCTGTTACTTGAACCTGTTCAAGAACAATCATTTTATAAAAAGGATAATTTTTGTAACTTTCCAGATAGCTATGTTGATTTGTTTACAATTTCTTTACAGTTTTCTTCTTTCTATTAGCCCATCAGGTTGCACATTTTGGGGGAAGAAACCATGGAGCCGTAAGAAGAAAATTCTGTGGCAGCTAGGGACGCTTGTTGGTGCTCCTGTAGGAATTGCCTTAATAGCTGGCATTGCTATTCCTGCTATGATTATTGGAATTCCTGTGTATGTGGGACGTAAGGTAAAACGTGCTACAACTCCTAACATGCTTCAGGTTTTGCCTTCTGCATTGTATGACTTGGGTAATACTGTGTTCAATGGGGTATCTTAACCAGCCTCTAAGAAACAAAACAAACAAAAAAAACAATCTACAAAGCAAACAAACCAGCCAACCCATGCATTGTTTAAGGATATTTGTGTCAGTTGTACAGGAAGGAAAAACAGTGTTCTTAAGAATCTAGTTTCTCTTAAAACAAGCAGAGTAAAACACTGGACAATTTCCAATTGTTCTGTCTTGTCGTGAAAATTCCTGCATGCTTTTTCAAGTTGCTCTGTTTTTAATCTCTGGTTTCCCTTGTGTCCCTCAGAATTAAACAATATTTAGAGGACAAGCAAGGCAAAAGGAAAATCCTTCTTATTTTTCTTAAAAGCAGATAGTTACCAGAATTTTAGTATAAAATTAAGCTAGTTTAGGTTTGTGCATGCGTGCATTGAAGCATTTGTACTCAGCAGATTATTAATTGTCTTGAGCCAGTCCACCATGTGGAGTAGTGTTCAGGACTAGACAAGAATCTATTTTACTCTTTGTGGGAATCAACTGAATCTGATCATGTTAATCAGAAGTCAGTTGAGAGATTTCTTCTTAAAAATATAGTAACTTTTACTGTAAAGTAAGTTACAAACTCCTGTGTGTAACTTAGGATAAAGTAGTAAGTTATCCAGATCTTTTGAAAATGGGCTTTTTGAAATGATGGCTTGGAAGATGTGTTTTTCTGCTTTTATCAGCATGGATTCTCACAATGACTGGCAAGACTCTGCTTTTATTGGGGAGGAAATGCTGCTAGACAAAAGGTTAAGGGATGCAGCTTTTCCACTTTATTTTTCATCTTTTTCTTTTGAGCTTGTACTCCTGCCTTCTACTACAGTTGTCCTTTGACTGTTTTATTCTGCTCTGGCTTAGTCCCATACAGTCATTGGAACCTTGTAGGTGAGAAGAGGAAGGAGACAGCAGTTACCTATTTCAGATTTCTTTTGCATTATTAGCTTTTCTCATTAGATTTTGGGGGTAGGTCTCCATCACTGAACCCCTGTCATGTGTCAGTGGTAAAGTCTCAGAGCATTAGTCTGCGAGGGCAGCCTCACAAGAATTTCTGTTGTACCTCACTGCTTAATGGTCATTTCTCTAACTCCTGTCACATGTTCATGCTTCTCTTCAAGATGTCTGATGATGGAGATCCCACAGGCTCTCCAAGCTGAATTTTCTTAATAAAATTTATTTTGCCATTTTAACATTAGTGTAGGAAGAGAATTTACATTAAATTCTTACTGCCCTATCTTCATGTGATGTAAAGAATCCTTTTGCTTTGTAATATGCCATTACATATTTAATGATGTTTTAAGTCCACTTTCATTCTTCTCTCTGAACAAACCTGGCACTCCCAGTCATTCTTGACAAACTGTCCAGAAAGCACACTGGTCTAGGCTTATGATCCTCCTCTTCTAGATTTCCCTGTAGTTGTGCATACCACCTTTGTTTTTGTCCAGTTTGAATACAGCAGTGAAGCTGAAGCATTACTGCTGTGAAGTTAAATGAAAGGGTGATCCTGTGACAGTAACTAATGGTTACTTCTTTCTCAGTGACATGCTATTTTCATTTTGTGTACTCTAAAGCATGCATTCTTTCCCACCATAATGGTAATTTAGGCAATTGGCCTCTTCCTAAAGGTAGTCTTGAACTCATTACCATTTGGCTGTATCTTAGTAATTTTAGGCTGATTTTCAACTTCTCAGGACTGGCATGAATTCATGGCATTCTTGCAACCTTGCCAGATTGTATTGGCCTGAATTTCAACACACATATTCTTCTTCCCCCATGTTTCAGGTTAATGAAAATCTGCTATATTCTTGGATCCAGAATGTATCTCTTGGAAAAAGTATGGAGTGAAGAATTTCAATGTTGGTAGTAAAAAACCCTAATGACTCTTCAGATGTTTTCTGTAGTTTCACATGAAGCTAGTAGTAGTTATCTCTCCATTTTTTCAGTCTGAAATATTACAATGTGGTTGTCATAAAATTTTGTAAGTAAGAATTTCGTTCAAGTCAGTGTGTGACATCTCTTTCTCCCCATCCTCAAGGCTCAGCTATCTTGTCACAGAAGAAAATCAAGTCAGCATGATTTCTACTTGAAAAAAATCAGTGTGACCTCTTTATTTCCTATCTTTGCTTTGATGTCTACAAGTTCCCAGCCTTCAGGAAATGAAAGTTCAGTTCACTGGTCTTTAATTCCTCAGCTTCTTGTTTTACACCTTTTTAAAATTATCATTGCCATTTAACTCTCCAGTTTTCCTGGAATTTTTTTTCAGACACCTTCTACGAGTAATAATTTTCAAAAATTACTATTAGTGGCACTGAAATTGGGCCTGCTGAGATATTTTTCAGATCAGCTCATGTAAGTACGCTCTAACCTGCTGTATTTGTACAGATCTTACTTTTTTGTCACCAGTCATCTGACAGTTGATCTTCAGTGACAACTGAAGAGAAAAAAAAATAGTCTCATCCAGTCTCATCTGCTGGCTATCTTTCCTTTTTGTTAAATAGTGAATAGATCCAATTTGGTCTTCCTCTTACTAGCACCGTACTTGTAAAATAATTTCTGCTTGAATTTAATGTCCCTTACTTTTTGTCTCCTCTATTTTAGCCTTTCTGATTTTGGCCTGACACCTTCATGCTGTTCCTTTATACCATTCATAGTAATCTGACCTACTTTTTATTTTCTTACTGCTGCTGCTTTGGTAAAGGAAACTTCATTGTTCTCTTACAACATTCTGTCTGTCGTCTGCATTGGAAAAAATTTGTGCTTGTGTTTTGATAGACTTACCTTCTAGAAGTGCTCATGCTCTGTTTTTGTGGATATAAAAGTTGTAACCTAACAATTTTCTGTGTTTATTGAAATCTAGAGTATTTTTGTTTGGTTATTCTTTATTATTTACTCAATATGCAGAAGTCTCTTATTTCCTAGTAATTTCTACCAGTGTAACGTTTTATCTTGGTGTTTTCAATCAGTTTCTTCTCTGTAACCTCTTCCTTCCATTCCTTCTTGTTGCTTTATGTTTAAGGAATCCAGTAGCCTTTATGGATACCTCTGTTTGATTTGTGTTTTGTTTTGGGAATTAAAATTGTCCCTAACAGTAAAATTCCATGCCTGAGATGATCCTGGCAATTGCTCAGGGCCCAGTGAAACCTGATCTTCCTGGGTTCGCAATTCTTACACATTCACACTGTGTGAGAGAGTGTTCAATTTTTCCTCTTTAATACGTAGCCGTGTTCAAGCTCCCTCAAGCCATTTTCAAGTGCTCCCCTCACTGAGTTTCTCTCTGTGTAGAATGTACCTCAGAGTAAATGAATGCATTCCCTTTGCACAAAGTGCAGGGTCTTCTCTGCCCTTTCCTTGCCTGTCTTACCTGAACAAACACTTCGTTTATTCCAAAATGAGAACTACCCTATCAGATCTCTAATTGAAAGTATACTTTAGAAAACTCAACATTCGGTAACATGGTAATTTAGAAAGCACAACATCGGGCTCATTTGTCATTATCTTCTTGTTACTCACTTTTGTGTTCCTCCTTAGATGGAGCAAGGATTAATTTAGCCTTATTGAAGTGATTATGATCTTGCTACTGTTGTTCCTGTTAATTACATCTTAACTGAGAACTACTACAAATATGTTCTCAAGAAACAGTAAAGGAAACTGACAAAAAATGGGAAATCTCTGTGAAACAGTGATCTTTGAAGACCTTTCTGGTTCATGTGGGATTTGTGGCAGATAAATTTGAGGCAGTCACATTTCAGAGTTATTGCAGACTTGAACCATCAATAAAGGGTTTGGTTAGCAGATTCCTCAATAAATAGTAGCACAGCTAAGACTCAGGTGTGCAAAAACATTTCCTGTCTCAACATCTTGTCTTGAGGGGGTGCTGGAGCCATGGAGTTCCTGCTTTCTCCTCTTTCCAGGCTATGTTTGCTGAAGGCAGTCTCATGGCTGTTATGTCAACCTATTTCAATAGATCTAGTAATCTGTGAACGTTTCACTCTGTATTGTTTAGGGGAAAGATGACTGGGAATAAGAAGTGTCAGTTTGATCAGATGTGTCAAATCCTTTATCCTTCAAATTTGTCTTCTTTTCCTAGCCACGTAAGCTGGAGTAATGATTAAACAAACAAAACTGTTCAGTGATTTAGCTCTTCAGACTTGAGGCTGAAAGTAAATGCTTAGTTGCTGGATGGGGGGGCTTCTAAGAAGTTGCCTAAGATATATGTAAATTTAATTTTTTTTGGGATGAGAAATAAATCGTGACACAGAATGTGGTCTTTCTGGATGAGAGCAGGACACAGATTCCAAACAATGTCAGTTCTTCCATTCTTGAAGCAGTGTATTACTGATGATGATAATACTCTAAAAACCCTTCTTGTCTTCTTTCAAGATTCACAATCGATATGAAGGCAAAGACATCTCAAAGCACAAGCGAAACTTGGCTATAGCAGGTGGCGTAACCTTATCTGTAATTGTTTCTCCAGTTGTAGCTGCAGTAACTGTAGGTAAGTAAACACAACTATTTTGTGTCTTGATAGCACCTTGCGGTGACAGCTGTGTTATTCACAAGTGCTTATAGAGTTAAGTGCTGTAGTTTCCCTTTCTAGGTGAAGGAACCAAGACAAGAAGGAGTCTGAGGTTATACATTTGTTGGGGCAGAATCAAGAATACAGTACTCAATTTAGTTCGGTATTTCCTGAAGAATTAAAAGTAATTTCTGTATCGTAAATTGAAGTTTCTACATTGTCATGTTTAGCTTTTAAGATTGAAGTATTTAAAGGTTTTCTAAATGACCAAAAAAAACCCTGTTTCCACAGAGGCTATTTGTATTTTTAATAACTTTGTATCAAACTTTTCTCGGTGCAGAACAAAACCAGTCTCCTACATTTAACATTACAGTAGTTGAAAAACTATTTGTTTTGCTCTGAGAGTCAGTTTGAATTGTACCAGGTTCCTTGTCATGGCGATTGTTGAGGGTAGCATTTGAGGAAAATCTGGCTGTCCCTTACAAAATCTTCAAGCTCACTGTAAACCCAGATGTTTTTGAAAGGAGAGGGCTTGCCTGGAGCTGCCTCACTCCCCCTCTGTTGCAGCACAGGCATCTTCACAGTTGCACAGTAAGGTGCTGCGGGTAGCTGATTCATACTAAGACCCACCACTTAGTTTTAAGCTGGAGCAGTCCCCTGAACATGGGGTTGTGTCTGCAGTGTTCCCCTGTGCCAGAAGCAATGCTCAGGGAGGAATCAGTAACCTCAGGAAGGCAGGGCCGATTTTAGCAAGTGATGGTTCAAACTGGCCACAAAGATGTGCCTTCAAACTGCTTGTTATTAGTGCTGGATCACTGCGCAAATGTGGATATGCCAGTCATGAAACCGGCTCTGGTCTCTGCATTGTTCTTGTGTTGCCGTGGTGTCAGATCCCTGCCAAACACGTAGTGGCACGCAAAGTCTCATGGTTGTATTTATAGGTCTGCTCATTCTTTCAAGCTGTTTGTTGTTCCTGAACAGAGGTAAAATCTGAGTTTTCATGGAAAGCAGTTGGGTTTCATTTTGTGGAGTTTTGCTCTTGCCCCATTGCTGTTCACACATGGCCTTCAGTCTCAGGGCATTATATGGCTTCCAGAATAATGACAATAAGAATATGGATTTCCTTCTTGAATGCTGAGAAACTTCTAGTGAAGGGGACTTCCTATATATAATTGGAACCCTTATTTTAGTTTAGACTGAAGAACCTTTCTATTGGGTGTTCTTCTGTCCTGGCTTTTTCAGAATGTGCCACCTTGCCATTTCCAGTGTGCCATTTTTTGTACTTTCCATGTACTTCCATCAGCAAAGCCATAGAATGATTTAATTCATATGCAGGGGACTAACTTCCATGGACCACTAGAAGCAGTGGGATGGAAATATGTGTGCATCTGTGCTAACCCACAGTTCTTTTCACTATTTTCCCTTCACTCCTGCCACCTTGCTTCACAGAATTGTTTGCGTCTAAGGAAAACGTACATTCAAAGATCCCAGAGTGATGATAATGTTAAGTCCTATTAAATTGATAGCAAAGCCCTGTCTGCCTTCAGTGGATGTAAAATGAAGCCCCTTATTAAATTAGGAGAGGTATTAACATTTTCAGATGAATAAAATTTGAAATAGATCTCTTCTATTTCTGCCTCTCAGGTGAAACATTATTACAGTCCCCAATGGAGCTTTTATGAACCTTTTGCATACTTGAATTTTGTTTGTAAAAGATGGTATGGACATACTGGAAGTGCTAATTCATCAGTCATTAAGCTTCTCTTCCTATCAGTGCTGACAGGATGTTCTGTGTGCTGAAAGTACTTTCCTGTCATTTCACCTTAGTGATTTACCAATATCTCTTAATTTTACTTCCTTCTGATCTCTTTCAAGTGCGAGATACTAAGTAATCATAGAAAATGAAATTGCCTTTATGAAAGGCTCTAAAATGTAAGCCACATTTAATGAAAGACTATTTTCCTCTGTAGGTATTGGTGTTCCTATTATGCTGGCTTACGTGTACGGCGTTGTTCCAATTTCCCTCTGCCGAAGTGGAGGTTGTGGTGTGTCAGCTGGCAATGGAAAAGGTGTCAGAATAGAATTTGATGATGAAAATGACATAAATGTTGGTGGAACAAATGCAGCTGTAGGTAAGAAAATTCAGTGTTCCATTTTCTACAGATACAGACTTTGTGACTTATATTTTCTGCCATAGATACTAGCAGACTTATTTGCAGTTAGGGCTGCTTCTGCTCATCGTTGAGAAGAGCACCTCTTGGGTCATGGTAGCCTCTCTATGACATGTTGGGCTAGGCTGTAATACAAGCACTGAAGTTTTTCTTGCCCATTTTAATCAAAGCCAGACTCAAGTCTCTTCCATATGTAAAAGTTTTAGGATAGCATTGACACTGCCCTTTCAGAATTCTGTTCTGTGGAAGGTGGCTACTTTTTTATTTATAATAGGACAAAACTAAATGCTCACCATATGCTTTAATTTTTTAATCACATGGCACTGTCTTTTGTGATGGGGTCCCTTTGTGGTCCTTTACTCCATGTTACCTGTCCTATCCATGGTTAATTTTTTGCTGTCTTAAGTATGCAGTGTCAGGCATGACCATTATAGCAGCTCCAAGAAAGGTGTCTCTTTTAATTACTTGTGGTCGTTTGTAGGGTTTGGGGTTTTTTTCCCCACAAAGTTCTCGTTTTGTGACTGTGTGTTTTAGAAATCTCCTCCTCAGCATAATTTCAGGAACAGTTTCCATGGTCACATTCTAGAAACAACTAAGTGCTACTTCTATAACTGATGAGCCTTCTTTATTTCTGTCTAGATACCACTTCCGTGGCAGAGGCGCGTCACAACCCCAGCATAGGAGAAGGAAGTGTTGGAGGGCTGACTGGCAGCCTGAGTGCAAGCGGGAGCCACATGGACAGGATCGGAGCCATCCGAGACAACCTCAGTGAAACCGCGAGTACCATGGCCCTGGCAGGGGCCAGCATCACAGGCAGCCTCTCGGGGAGTGCAATGGTTAACTGCTTTAACAGGTGAGACCTGTGCCTTCAGCCTTTTTTACACTGGCCTGCTCTACATGGAGGCAGAGGAACTGGAATTTCTGGGTTTGCTGAGTTTTGTTTCTTGAAATTGGTTCCTAATTAAAAGGAACTGTCTCTGGGACATAAACAGTTCATTCCTGACAAACTTACTGATTTTCAAGAGATCCTGCCTGACCACAAGTCTCAGAGAAAAGCATGAATTTTACGCAGGGTGACTGGGACCTGAGATCTGATCTTGCAGCTACTCTGGGAAGTGGGAAACCTCTGCCCAGAAGTCAGAGGGAGGCACCTCATGTCCAACTCGGTTGTGTTCTCTGGTGCATCTCACCCCACAGTCGGAACAGCTGACTCCTTCAGTAGTCCACAAGTACCGAGCCCTGTTCTGTTGCCTTCAGAATACCTGGGTGGAGTGTGGATTCCAAATGGACTTCAGGCAGGAGGGGAGGCAGCTGAGCACCCTGCCTTGCCAAGGGGGCAGCTTCTTGTCACTTAGTGCTCAATGCCTCCTGTGAATTTGGTCCTTTCTGCTTGCTTACTTTCCTGCACCCTGAAGAGAAAGGAAGCATCTGAAAACAATTGTTAACATTCAGGGTTCAGGGTGGAATTTGCTCCTTAAATCAGAGTCAACACTGCTCATTTGGGGTAATTTGGAAGTCCAGGCTATATAAAATGAAGAGTGCAGGATATTATCAACAGTTTCCCTATGCCAAACACGTTTCAAGCTGTGACTGCTGAGTGAGGTATACATACCCTCCTCCTTAAAGAGATGGAGTGGAAAACAAAACAAAAACCACTTCTATTTCACTGTTAGAACATAGATAAACAAGGCATTTGAAAAAAGCTTGTAATTCTCTTTCTGGCTTATCTGCTCCCTCCAACTTCAGATTGCTGAGGTTTCTATTAGTCCTGTTGCAGTTGATAACAATACAGTAAAAACAGAGTACAGAACACAGTTCACTGCATGTTATTTGATTAGTAATAATTTTGCAGCAGGGGAAACGTGAGAACTACCATGTCTTGAACTTATGTACCCTTCTGATTGGTTTTTCCATTTTTAAACTATAGTGCAGTATCTGCAAAGGAACTGTGACTAAATGTGGAAGTTGTCCATGTAAATCTCTGGAGGGAAAGAATCTAGAATCTTTGATTAAAACATAATGTTTTGCTTTTTTTGGAAATTAATTTGGTTTTGTTTGTTTTTAATTTTAAAAATAGTAATTTTTGACAGTGGGAAGAGAGATCCTATTTCATAGGGTAAATATGTGTATCTGTGCTGGAGTAACTGGTGAACTTATTACTGATTTATTGCTATTATTTACTTATTACAGTCTGCAGGGTGACACTAGTTTTCAGCTACTGTGCTTTAACTGTTGTGGCAGTACATGCAACTCTCTCTCTTTCTCTCAAAGACTGGAAGTACAAGCAGATGTGCAGAAAGAACGATACAGTCTGAGTGGAGAATCTGGCACAGTCAGCTTGGGAACAGTTAGTGACAATGCCAGTACCAAAGCAATGGCAGGATCCATTCTGAACTCCTACATCCCTTTGGACAGGTAAGAGAAACGTGGTGAAAACAGAATATTAATAAGCATTGCTTATTAAAGGATATTCTAGGCATGCCTCAATTGTTGTGCTTTGATAATTACACTTTGAAACTGCAAATTTTGTTACAAATAGAGTTATATGTGAGTGCTTACATTTTGCCAAGGTTATTTCCAAAGAGGAACACCATCACTGTAGCTTAATCAGTTTTTGGTCTTTCAGACTCTGTATTTTCCTTTGGGCTGTTTATTTGGTTAAACACTTCTCTAACACAAGACACACAGCAAAAGTGAGTGGGATGTATGTTGGAAAGCTTCAAGAGCTTGTTTTGCCATGTTAGCTGGCTTAGGTGACCACTTACACTCACGGGTTCTTTCTTACTGTAGGGAAGGCAACAGCCTGGAAGTGCAGGTGGATATCGAGTCCAAGCCGGCCAAGTTCCGGCACCACAGCGGGAGCAGCAGTGTCGAGGACGGGAGCGCTGCAGGGCGCGGCACCGCCGGCTGCTCCTCCGCCGGCCCGCAGGATTGCAAATCCGGCGCCTCCAAGTGGTCCAAGGACACCACGGCAGGGAAAAAGTGCAAAGGTAAGCTGAGAAAGAAGAGCAGCATGAAGATTAATGAGACAAGAGAGGACATGGATGCTCAGCTGTTGGAACAGCAAAGCACAAACTCCAGTGAATTTGACTCTCCCTCTCTCAGCGATAGTATTCCATCTGTAGCAGATTCGCACTCCAGTCATTTCTCTGAGTTTAGTTGCTCAGATATGGAAAGTATGAAAACCTCCTGTAGCCATGGTTCCAGCGACTATCATACTCGCTTTACCACAGTCAGTGTTCTCCCTGAGGTGGAAAATGATCGCTTGGAAAACTCTCCACAGCCAAGTGGAATCCCCGTGCCTGTTCCAATAGCCCCAAGCACTGACGTTCCACAGCTGAGTTACATTGCTGAGGAAAGCATTAATAATGGATCGTCGCCAGATGTCGGTTTAGGTGTTCGTGAAACACAGAAAGAAAGAAACAACAACCATTCACAACATGCTGTGGAATTAAGCACTGCAATCCAGACTGAAATTTAAGTCTGTAAGTGCTGCAAAAATATATTTGCCACTAAAGAACCCTGTGTGAAAGCTGGTTGAATTACATGCGACTTCCGTGAGCTTCAGGTGACCAGCAGAAGCAAGGTTTTGATACAACTGCATTTTCTATATACTTGTCTGAGAAGGCAAAATACTTCATATGGATCTTCAACCTGTGTGAAGAGACATGAAGGCTTTAACCAAGTGCATTACAGCAGTACAAATACGTCCATGTTTTGTATTTTTGCCACAATTTTGCTTGAAAACATATACTTGGTGTATTTAGAGAAAAAATGGTAAATTCTTAATATGTTAAATGCTGAAATGAATAATATGTCCTGCACTGTTCACTTGGAAAATATGGGGTTTGGGATAAAAGGGTGTTAGCTGAGCATTAGTGACTTAAAATCATTCTTTTGTGAACTCTTAAATTTAAGGGAAGTAAAGACATGCAGAAACCTATACAAACATACTTCAACAGTGAGTATTGGGAATGATAATTTTGTTTCATAACTGGAGACACTATATTTAGAGTGCATGTAGAATGAACTGCGTATCTTCAGGTGGATGTAGCCTGTGTCAGAAGTGTTTGTATGTGTGTACACTTTGAGCAGGGTTATGGCATTTTACATAATTTCAAAACAAAAGAAATTGGTACTAAATATATGGTGGAATGGAGATGTTACCTGTGAAGAACAGTGGGGTTACGTATTCATTCATGCAAGATAAGGCTAAAGGGGTTAAAAACTGTACAATAACAACCCAGTGTTTATAAGCATTGTAGAAAAGCAGATGCAGTCACCTTCCATTAGGGGGAAAATTGGTGCCCCGTCAACTCTTGGTGCCTTTGGAAAAGACTGGGTTTGAAGTGCCTGGTCGTTTGAGGATTTTACTATAATGTTTTCCAGAATGTCCTCTTTGGCCACCTTGGATCACAAAAGAACATTCTAGTGAATAAGATGACTGTGGTATATACAGTAATGAAGTATTGGCCTACCAAAGACTCACTCAGGCTTTAGTGGACTTGACATCTCTTTGCAAGACATGCCTGTCTTCAGTCCCATAATCTAAGTGCAGTGCAATGACTGCCCAAGTGCAAAGATGGGTTCCAAATATGCTGGCTTTTTTTTTTTTTCTTTTGCATATGGAAGATGTACAGCTGAACACAAGCTGAAGTTGGCCAAAGCGCCTGTACTGTTAACTTTTTTTTGCTAAGTAATTCACTAAAATGGAAAAAAAAAATTGTGAATCTCTTAACAGTTAACAATGTTCTGTCTTGTGTTTCATGTATTGCCATTATGGTGCTACTGGAAGTTTGGTTGGATAAAAAGAAAATGCCATGAGCTGCAGTTCTCTTCTATGACTTATCCTCACCAGTTTCAGTAATAGGCTTATAACACTAGTGCCAGTTATGTTATTTGGTAATGCTTGTTACAGTATTTGTATATTTGCAGTTCAGTTTTGCTCAATAATATGCGTGTAAACTGCATATCTGAAATAAATGTCTAAATACTGACTTCTAGTGGTCTGTTGTTTAGTTGCTGATCAGCCTGCTTGACTGGTTCTTCAGGCAGGGGCTGGAGAGTGGAGTAGCAGTGACTTGGGGGGCCAGTGAATGTCCTTCCAGGCCTCCTGTTTGTAACAACTGAGGAAGTGAAGTTCTGTGCAGTCTCGTAAGACCTTCCATCAGGTGCCTGAAGCCAGACGTTATTTACTCCCCTCTGGCTTTTGCCTTCAGTCCAGTTTCAAATCCGACGCTTTGTGCGACAGCAGTGAAGTTAATGCTATGTCTCAGGCTTTGAAAATGTGTGGCTTGGCTTTACCCAGTACACCTGTGAAACGGCTGACACACACCAATCTGCAGCAGTGCAGTCCAGTGCTGACAGAGGGGCACTCCGACGTGGATGATCTGTTCTGGTGAGTTTAAACCTAACTCAGTTTCCCAGGTCAGTTTTGCTGTGCAGGAAATTGGAAATAGAGTTTACTCATGTAAGTGAACTTTATCAAAAGGTAACATTTTTTTCAGTCATTCTGAAATAATCTGACAATTTTACGTGCCACATTAAGAGGTAATGTTGAAATACAGGTAAGTTTTTCTGCTTACTTTTGGACGAGGTTTTAGCAGAAGACTCTTTTGCTCATTCACTTTGACTTTTTTTTTTGTTCAGAAGTAATACTTCATGTGTGAGGTAGTCTGAACAGCACCAATCAATTTAATGCAGCACTGAATTTTGAGTCTATAAAAAGGATAGAACCCTTCTATTAATGCACCAATGCAGAAGATGCTTATTTAAAAATCTACCAGTGGAAGAATTAATAAACCTTTTTCACTGAATAAACAACAGGAAAAATCAAGTTTGCATCTGATTTCCCAATGTGGTGGTTCTTTCTCAGATTTTTTTTTAATGATTCCTGGCCAATATGACTTAATGTCAGGTTCATGTTGAGGAAATTAATTTTAACATTGCTATATCTGAGAGTATTTGAGATAGTTAGAAGTGTAAATAGATAAAAGCCATCATAGAAGCATTCCTCATGATCTTTGCATGTTTTCTTTGTAGTCAAGCACCTGGCCTTTTGTATCCTTCCACTGAATCAGTATCACAAACTTGCCTGTATGAGCTGATTACTGATACGTAAACTGACTTATGGCTCTTCTAGTCATTCAAATTGATTTTTGCATAGTTGCCTACTTAGTAATGCCATTACTCTCATGGGTAATAATGCTTTATAAGGATCATCAAGCAGAAGGTTGAAAAATACTGGAGTTAATGAACTCAATATTCCATCTAATTCAGGTAACGTTGAGGCAATCTTGAGCAGAAACTTTGGAATAACACTGATTTTATTTGGAATGACTTTATGAAATTGCTAAGGTCTGAAGGAGCACCAGTATCAACCCTGACTGCTCCTGCCAGCCTCAGTGGTGACACCTGCCCCATCTTCTCAGATTTAATAACCTGGTGTTGCTGTGGGAGCAGAATGTTCTTCCTGGGAGTGTCAAGGAACCCCCAGCTCTCATTTTGGTGAGGAACACAATCCAAAGTCCTGCTTGCCTGTGTGAAGGCTGCCCTTGCTACCAGAGCAAATGTGTTCAGATTCCTCAGCTCCACAAGGGGTTGTCATGTTGCCTTCTTTAGTTCTACAGAAAAGGGCTGTGCAATACTTCCCCCAGAGAGGAGAAGGGGCCATTCTTGTAGGTCTGGTTTATTGCCAGCATTATAGACAGTGTAGTGTCTGCATCAAGAGCTTTGGTGGCTTTTGACGTTGGTTCTTAGCTACTTATGAAGCAACTAAGACTATTTTAAAGCTACACACCTGTCATGGGTTTCTATAGCTCAATTTTAGTAGAAAAGTAGAAGTACTTTAGTAGAAGCTGCTAGAAGTTTCTCCTGTCTTGTTGAGCTAATTAAAATTATAGTTACGCCTCTGCGATACATATGCAAGAATTGGAGTGTTTGTGCAGTTGAGAATT
>VXAU01001609.1:301228-313066 GCA_013399695.1 Formicarius rufipectus | reverse complement strand
GTGGAGCACGGTGTCCCAACTGCAGCCCACGGAAACCCCATGGAGTGACCCACAGGACGAGACCAATGCCAGCAGTACGACCACCACCTGCGAAACTCTCATTCCCTACTCTCTCAAACTGTTGGAGGGAGGGAGGAGTAGGAAGAGTGTTCTTAAGACTGATTTATTTCTTACCTTTTAGTGCTTCTAGTTTTAGTTCTTATCTTGTTAGTAATAAATTTAAGTATTTAGCTACTCTGAGTTTGTTTTGCCATTATCTCTCAACTGTTTTTTTTTCTTTCCTTTTTCCCTTTTCCCTCATGGAAGGGGTGGGGGGGGAAGCCTGGAGGTTTTGGGTGGACAGTGGGTGAAACCACTACACCACCTGATTTTTATGCTCTTTTCTGAACTACAGCAGTAAGTTTCACCCATACAACGAATCTTCTCCGAACATAATAAAACTCTCACCGAACAAATATCAAAAACTGAGATCACTAACACAGAAGTGAGTGAACAACACCTTGACACTAGGACTGAACAATGAAACTGGCACTTCATTATGCCTCAGATTATATGAGCGACACTTCCCTCATGAACACAAGTATTTCAGGATGATGCTTAAATCCAAAAACCATCAGCTGTTCTGATGGTTCTTCAGGAACTAAAAGCCTTGTTCTTGGCATTCCCAAGACAAAACTCAAAACTCACAGCACAGAATTATAAGCCTAAAGAGTCTTGAACCAGAAAAGAGCATTGCTAATTGTACTTGTCAAGAAAAAAACTTTATTAATATACCCCTGAGAAAAAATTTCATTAGAAAAACATTCTTACTGATATTTCTGCAGTGCTCATGAGTCTAATTTATATTTATAGCACATGTGCAAAGAAGGCATCAGGATATTTGAAAAATTCAAAAGCTCCATCTTTGAAGCTTTGTCAGAATCAAATATAAAACATGAGTACTGCCCGAAATAAAAAAAAATCACACTGATCCACAAAATTGTTTAACTTTTTAGTTTTATAAGTACATCTGTAAACAGAAATAGCTGGCATTTTAAGTAAACCAATGACAAAACTCAGAGCTAAGTATTTCTGTTGTGAAGTGCAGCCACTTGTTCTTCTGTGTATCACTGTCACTGCAAAACAGAAGTCAGGTAAACCAGTAGTCCTTCTGCACACACAGGAAAAAAAAGTAATTCTCTGTGCATAAAAATTGCTTGATACCCACTCATTTAATAGTTTTGTTTCAACTAGTTCCATGACAAGCTATTATATTATTCATTCACCTGTGCTGCTAAGCTGTATTGTGTCAAAATACTTACATCTGTTTTGTACAGATCAGGGATAGTGAAGAAACAGATGGCCTTGAGTAATTTATCTGAAAAAATGTTCATACGTTTTGTAAACTCATTTTAGCAAAACTACTGCTAACTTGACCCATTTATCTTGAAGACACTTTTTATCTGAAGAACACAGAACTCACCAAACGATACAAGTGATGACTAAAAGTATATTTATCTACTGTACCATCAAGATAGTTCACTCTATATAAAGTAAAACATATTTTTCTATATATAATTAATACAGTCTAAATAAAATCAGTATGCCAGATAAAATGAACTCCATTACCAAACAAAGACATGCATTAAATTCTAGAGATGTATACAACTACAAGAAAAAAGAGCAGCAAGTTTTAAATGTGCATATGCTGTCAAGGTAAAATTCCAGCAGTCTAAGTGAGGACCCACTTGAGCTTATTCAAGTTTGCAGAGTTCATAGATGTTATACACATGAACTATATACACATGCTGCTAATAAATTTTAAACTTCTTAAAGTTCATAAACCTTTTTAAGGCTCTCGAGATCTTCCAGTGAGTACTGATCATTCTGGTTTTCTGAAAGTAAGTCAAAGAGTTGCTGCACCTCCTCTTTTTCATTTTTACTAAGAAGGGCCAGATCCAACTGAAAAAAAAACACAACAAGTTATTTTACAATTAGCACAGGTCGACTGAAAATCACAGTATCTGACAGACATATAAAACCAGTGTATTATTTCCTTTTAAGCTATGAAAATTTCCTTTAGGTTTTTGTGCAATTTAAGTACACAATCTGGGTTCTCACCTTAAATCTTTCCACTTTGCTCAAGTAGAAAAGGTGCTGATACACAAGGTCAGGATCTTTTCCAGCTACATAATGTTTCAATGACTGGATAAAAATCGAAAGGATTTCTCCTTCAAGTTTGTTACTCAGCAGCACTGGCAATTTTTTCGGATCAGTAATTGTTAAAAGATCTGCACAAGCAGCTTTATCCTTATTGGCATTCACTGCATTTACCATCTGACCAAAGTCATAGGCATTAGATGGTTCAGAAATACACAGCTTCTCATAGGACTTCAGTGGCACATTCTTGTGAACTGCTTCTTTGGGATCAGTCACATCATCTTCTGATGTAGCAAACTGTCCCTCTTCACCTGGTTCAGTCACCTTCACAAAGAAAGTGGTAACAAATAATGTTAATGTGGACATACAGATAACCTGAAGCTTCATAAACTACACATATCCATCATGCCACTAGGTTAAAGCTGACATTCTACCCTTCATGAAAGAAAGGCACCCTTGTTCTTGTGTCCTACTGCTCCCCAGAACAGCACCTCTCTAATTCATCTTTGAAGGTTCATAGTCAAAAGTCAGGATTTTCCACTTCCTTTCACCACTTGCCACTGCACTGCAGAAAGACACCTGGAGACCACCAGGAGAACGCTAAGGAGGGCTGTATACATATATTAAATGTGGAGACTCCAAGAGAACTGGTGTCAAGGCACCAGACATTCATGTTTCATTTCTCTGCTGTGCCTCGAGGACAGTACAAGTACATGGCAGCTCTGTCAGGTTGCTGTCTGGAGTCTCACTGTGGAAGGAGAAAGCTCAGCATGGTTGAACTCCCTGAACATTCACTTCACTTCTGAGATTGCAGCCTGCATCAAGTTTCAAAAATGAGACACTAAAAAATTACTTACGGGTTCAAGTGCATTTGCTAAAATCTATTTCAAGCCACCAAGAGTTGTGCAATTAGTTTAACCTCACTTAAACTCATTAAGCAGGGTCTCTCAAAGGATGCCAAGTATTTTGAAAAGTCAGAAGATACTGTATTGCTTAGTATAGGGGATTAGTTTGCCTTTTTTTTTTTTTTAAATACTACACTGGACTTCGAGACATTTTGTTTTATTTGTCTACAATCCTTAGAATCAAGGGAGAAATCTTGACTGTCTTTTATAAAATTGTAGCTTGATTAAAAAGGGCATAATGATGACAAATCAATTTTCTAGTTTTCTTTACTTTGCAGTTTCTTTTCATTGAACAACCTTGCACCACAGCAGGTAAGACACGGGAGGCTCTCTAGAGGGGCAGCTGTAATTATGACAGCAAACAAAAATGCTTCCTGCCCCACCCCTGAAAAAATTACCAGTGCCAGCGGCGTAGCTGGCTGGTTCTCTGAACAATGCAGTCACTTCCCAAACCTCTTCTAAACATATTTTCCAGGTCCCTTTGTTTGTCACAACTCAGATCTTAACTAACACTATACCCAGATTATGCCAATTACACCAAATCCCATGAACTCGTGACAGTGTGAAGCGTTTCAAGAAAACAATTTTTTTCTGTATAAACAACTGCAGTTTTCATTATCCCACCATTCTGAAATTACATTCTGAAATGACAGTATCACTATACAGACTGGTAACGATGTATTTTAACTATACTTTTTTAAATGAAAAGGAGAAAAATTTCTTAAAGGACCAGCAAAGCTAACAATCCAACAGTATCAGATGACTGAGAAAATCCTTTCCTCAGCTAATTCTACCTAGAACTTCACAAGGCTGACATTTTGATCCTGTACATAACATTACATCGTGTTTCTTTTGTAAGATCCTACAGATGCTTACTCTTGCTCTTTAAGGCAGAATCTAATTTTTCAGGCCCGTAACTTCAGGACCAGCAAGCACAGACCGTGGACCTCTGCCAGCACAGCCCCCGAGAATGGCTGAGCAGCACAGACTTCACAAGCACAACTGCTCTTTGACAGCTGCATTCTGTAAAACACCTACTGCAGTCCATGCAGCTTTGTTTAGAAGATGCATATCCTCAATTTAGTGCCATCTAAATGGACTTCTTCCACTTTTCCATACACTTTAGAGCAGTCCAAGCTTTATTATAAAATGGAATTGACACTGAAAACATCATACATAAAAATCCTTCAATATGCCATCAAAATAATGTGAAAAATACAACCCCACTCCCCCAGAAAATCTACAGCTAAGATGGGCAAAACAAAAGCTTTAATACTCTCTTTGAATGTGTGGCTTCTGTCCTGTCTGCCTTTTAAAAATGAACAGCTATACCTCTTGTATGGTTATCTTCTTCCTCTGCTTCTGCTGACTGCCCCCTCCAGCACTGCTGTCAAGGTGAAGCATTCGGGTTACCTCTTCTAGTTCCTTTTGTGCTTCAAGAACATTTGGATCTATTAGAAGTACCTTGTTGAAATCATCAACACTGGCTTGGTAATTCTGCAAGTAGAAGGGAACATATTTTTTTCATAAGCACATCACTAGAAAAATAAATTTGAACTAACAATGTCCTTTACAAATAAGAAAAGTAAAAATCCTAGGATCTGGGCATAAAGTAGACAAAAATAATCTAAATACAGAAAGTGCAATTTCATTAGAGGGGAAAAAAAAGGAAATTGAGAGTAAGTTTGAGTTAATATTTTGTGACTAAATACTCCCAATTAAATATGTGATACGAAATAATTTATTCTCAGAAACATATTTCCTATACCAGAGAACAAATTAATGAAGACTTCTGCTTTAAGGCATAATTGCTTACAGTGTAACACTGCTTCAAGACTAATGTGAATGCAGCAAGTTTGCTCACTTGCTTTGCCAATAAAAGAGAGTGAAACTGAGCTTTGATTAAAAATATACCTAAACCTTCCTGGGCTTCAGTCCAATAGACCATCTCTTGCAGTGAAATTTTTGGCAATATTTGAGAAGATCTGGATTAGATTATGAACTCTGGGATGAACAGGATAAGAACAGAGTGGCATTAGCACACAGCTCCTCAATAACCAGTCTTGTAATTTGTTTAATGCGTTTATTTCCAATTTTTACATTAGAAATTACTATTTTCTTAGACTAAATTTTCCGGAGAGACAAAGTTAATAGCATCAATTCTGAGGAAGACTGGAATACCACAGAAAAGTATCAAGACACCTCAAGCGGTAGAGTATCAAAAATAAGGATGAAATATAGCAGTAAACAGTAAAAGACCAACATAATTTCTTGTGTGAGAGACCTTAGTATTTCTTTGTTCCCCAACAGTATCAGAAGGTTACTATTAAGTCATTTGTACTGCCATGGAAAAAAAAAAATCCTGATCTTCCAGCTGAGGTACCTCCTCAGCATCTCAACTGTAAGAAAAGCACTACTGTATGAGTCACTCATATTCCTGCCCACACAGAATATTTTGCTCAATACTCCTGGGCAGGACTCAAGGTGCAGAGAAGCTGCCCTACATCTGCACGGGAACTGAAGCCCCTTAGATTGTGAAGGAAGAGTGAGAGAATGAGGATTATGCAGCTTTAGAAATTAATGAATGCTGAAGGGGCATGCAGCTTTCATCAGAAATCCACTACTAATTAAGCTAAACCATTTGAATTACAGATGCAAAAATTCACACCTGCAGAGAAATGAGATTCTGGAACAGACTTCTCAAAACAGTAACATGGGCCAGCAAACCAACCCTCCTGGATTTAAAACTGCTGCCTGCCAGACTTCTCAGCAAAAATGATACAGGATGACAGCACCCAAAGCAAGAGAGTGGACTACCACCTGTAGGAGATGTCATCCAGTCCTGTGTCCTATGTCACAGGTCTAATTCATCACACAAGGATGGTTTATTCCTCATCTTCCTGTATCTTCGTAAATCTATTAAAATCCCCCTCATTTACTACATTAAATTCCACTGCAGCTTCTGTGGTTAAATATCGACATTTACATTAAACAACACTTCCCAGGTTAGTTAGGTCTTTGCCAAACTACATGCTTTTAGCTCTTAAAATTCTTCATACAGAGTCATTTGTCAACTTCAGATCACTTTTGTTGCTTTCTCTGGTTTTACCAATCACATCCCTGGAATTAGCAATAATGAAGACATTAAATCCAACCACTAAACAGCATTTTGGGAGTCCCCAGCTCAGACTGTTCTGAGGGAGTAACACAAAAGTAGCATTTTTCCTAGGATATTAAAAAAAAAGCAGAAGTTATTTCTCTGATTTCTCTGATTCTTGACATGCTTCACAATGTAATGTGTGTAATTCCCTTTCTTTTTGACTGGTAGAATCACTGTATTCTCATATTTATACTGATTTGTATCAAGTTCAACAACATAAGTGTAGAGATGATTAATACCAGGTAACTTGGCACGGTTACAGAAAAAAATTACACAAAATTAAGGCTTTTCATCTTTTTTGAAAATTCATCAAACTTTATGACAGAGGACAAAAGATCCCCTGGTTCCTACAAGTTGTATTTGGAGTGGTAATGTGGGATGAGAATAGGCTGGTATACTGCCAAGCACAAACAGGTTGTCCTCAGGTGGTTTGTAAGATGAGAGACAATCAGGTAATTCTTTGTTAAGGCATCAAACATAATAGAGGTCTGAGGCAAGTCCATTCATCTGAAGGGCAACGATGAAATTCGATGTACCTTCAGTTATAAAGAGCAACATGGAAGAAAGCACTTAAGATGCTTGTTTAAAGACACTTGAAAAATTTAATACAAAGCAGATGACAAGAGCTGCCACCAAGAGCCAACAGAAGTGGGAAGGTGGTAACCCAACACCAGGTTAAGAGCTGACAGGTAGAGCAAGGATTGCTGCAAAAGAATTATGAAGTGCAGAGGCAAATTTAACATCATTGAAGAAGGGGAACCAGAAGAGGGATGGACAAAAGGAACAATGTGGTTCAAGTGATGGCACATGAGATCTGCAGTCATATTCAGCATGGATATGAGTGATCTAACTCTGCATTTATAATGATCAGGTAAAAGGATACTCTAAGAATTGTAAGATGAGCACTGTACAGACACCACCACCAGTGTGCAGCTGGAAAGGAAAAGACCGAGTACCAACACTACCACAAAGTGCATTACTGACAAAGGTTCATAATGTCCTTGGGGAAAGAAGAGAGAGAGAAAAAAAAACCTGGTTTAATATGACAGGCACTTAAACATGAACAGATACCAAAAGACAGCTTGAGATTTTAGTCTGGACAGATGAAGACAGACTTACAGAGAATCCATTTGTCATCAGCAAATTTATAGTAAACACCTTGACAGATAGAACAGGTTGGGACCTCAGAGTATTAGGACATTAGAACAGATTTGAAATGCTTAACCAATTTCCAGTCAAAGCTAATTTATTCCAATATTGTTGTATTTTCTCAAATTACTACAAGTCAACCTGCAGGTTTTTATGTTGCAAGAATATTTATATAATGTTTTATGTATGTCTAATGCTCTACAAAGTAATAAATCATCACACTGCATGCTTTATTTGCTTTCACCCATTGACTGCAACTACCTCACTGCCTTTGAAGAGGATAAGCAAGTTTAGAAGTGCTTAAGAATACCTGCCATGTTCTTTTTCCTCACCTGTAATCCTTTGTACGCTAGTGCTCTTCTATAAAAAGCTTTAATATTAGAATCTTCTATCTGAAGAACATGATCACAATCCTGCTTAGCCTCTTCATATTTATACAGTTTCAAGTAACAGAGAGCTCTAACACAGAAAAACAGAATACACTGCAATATAAGTCAATTCTACAGTGCTGTAGTGCCAACAGTACCCGACTTGTTAATTACAATATTTCACACAATTCAGTCTCAATGTGGTATTTTTTTGAAGTACACCAAAATTATTAATAACATCACTGGATGGATTTAGAGAGGGCCAATCCCTGCAGTAAAGTCAAAATTCAAGTATGACTAATGCCCAAAGTTAGACAGATATGCAAGTATTTTAAAAGCAAAGACTATCTTAGGATAATATGATAGTACAGTGGTTAATGTAATATGGATTTTAAACAGCTCTTCTGGGTAAGAAAGTGCTCTAGACTAAATAAACAACACTTCTTTCTGTACCTAATTATTATTTGGAAGTCTCCTATTGAAGTACTGGTCTAATCAAATCCTTCTTAGTTGGTGAAAGCTGATAAGATTACAGCATAAAGAATTATAGTGCAGAATTGGGCCAATCCTTAAAATAATGCTGATGGATGACTGTGTTCCTACTTTTATTTTCTCAGAATGTATATCCTCTCTGAATTATTACTCTTCATATTTGAGATAGTCTTATTACATGTTAAGTTTTAAATTCAAGTCATACCAGTATTCTCAAAAATGCTGCAACATGCTATGCTAATTATAACCTTTATTATTGCTTATTCTAGACAAAAGATTTTAAGATATGTACCACTGACATTGATACATGCTCCCTGTGGAAAATAATGTGGTTTAACAAAAAAATCAATTTTGTTATTAGAAATACTTATCACATGGGGGAAAAAAAAAAGAATCCCTTTTTCACAACAGTGACTGAAGAGATGTAAAATCTCTATTTGTAGGGAGAAAATATATTACCTCTTAGCCCACAAGGCAGAGTTAGATCTTGGATCATTACCTGTTAGTGTAGACTGTATATTCCTCAGTATTTAACTTCATGCATTCACTGTATTTATTTACAGCTTCTTCATATTCCCCCATTTTTACAAAATCATTCCCTTCATTTTTCAATCTCTTGAACTTCTCCATCACTTCCTCACCTACATCACAAAAGGACCACTGCGTTACATAAGAATGTCAGTTCATTAAGGGCATCTGAATAATCTACACAGACTAAAAATAAATGCCTGGCAACTGGAATACCACTATCAGTCTGCACATTGCCATTTCTGTCCCCAGTCTCTGTGCTGCTCTAAGAAAAGCACAGAATATCATACCTACATTTGGCTCAACACATGCTTCCCCATGCACCTGGGGAACTACTTTGCTGAAAAAACAGGAATCCAAGAGACAGCTCTGAGCTTTCACCTCCTACCTAGCCTTTCCATGTGGTAAAGAGGGCCTGCCTATCTCCACTGAGGCACTAGTATTACTTACAATGGTGGACATTTAATCATCAGGATTAAAGGCCTTCCAGACCTCTACTATCATACCCAGGTGGCCATAATTTGATTTGCTATTCCTTCACAAGTAACTATCACAACTACTATGCTGACAATGACAGACAAATCATTGCATTAGTCTGAGTTAGGGATACATCAGTAATGTTGTGTTAGTAACTATTTATAAAAGATGCTTTTGAGGAACCTGGAAAGACCTAACTACACCTTTTTATATTAATACTGTGTTATTCTGTAATTTCCATTCCTTCTTAGCTCCACATCATTTGTTGTATATGCTTTTAAATTAGACTACAATTTTTAGCTGTGTTTGCAGTGCAAACTGATCCTCACTAAGGCTTTGTGTCTCTGTTGTGAGCAAACACTAAATACCAACACAGCCCTAAGTAAAAATGGAAAAATCTACTTTTTGCACCCTGCTAAATAGTATGAACCCCTTGCCAAACCTCAGGTTTCCAACACTGTACAAAACACGTCAATTTTAACCAATAATTAAACTGAGTTCTTTTATAAAAGCATGGCAGTCTCCTGTGCCAGAAAACTACACGTGCACTTGGGGGAAAAAGTAAGAAATAACATGTAACACACAACTAAGTCATAACTCAAGTTGTAGAACACAAAAAACAAGATATAATTATTTCAAAAAGTGCCAGCCAACAGTATGGTTTAATTCCAGACTGATCACTTTTGCTGGCAGGCCTTCAGTACCAGCTATCACTGTCAGGTCTCACTGATGCAGCAGAGGCCTGAGAAGGTAGCCAGAACCTTAGAGGCAGCCTTCAGTGAAGAAAATAGTTACAGTCTTCATTTAATATTTCTAAAAACAAAGCCTAACCAAAGCCTGCTCTATTTGAAATAGACTGAGTCAAGCTTTGTATCAAAATGCTGCCAAGCACTTTGATGACATTTGTACTGCAGTAATGCATCATGGGCAGGTAACCCCATCACTGCTTCTCATCTGGCCAACAACCCAGTCATGCACTGCAGCCATCCCTGTGTTAACTGAGGGGAGAGTATCTTCAGAACTAGTTTTGTTTATATTGAAATTAACTCATAGGGGAACCAACTAATAGCTGAGTAAAAACATTATAAAGTCCTTTGCAGAAAGAATGTTTAATGTCAGTAAAGAATGACTCAGAAAGGTTCCTTCATCTGATTTACTGAAGGAGAAAAATGGAAACTGCAATAAAGGGGGCAAAAACAAATCAGAAAGAAAGCTAATTTCCTAAAGTTTAGCACTTAGCAATGATGTATTGAAAAATCCAGTACTAACATCTTTGAAAGACGACTTCTAAATGTTTTCTGTCGAAGCTGGAAGTTTGTTTGGGTGGTGTTTTTTGGGAGAAACCTGTGTTATAACTATACTACGATGTGAGGGAATCTACTGATACTTCTGATATGACTCAATATAGTGTTAATGAGTATTTCTGCTGATTTTATCTAATTTCAGAAATTACATGTTGCAAACTACATCTCTTGGTTGAAAAAAATTACTGTAACTGTGTTCCATAAAGCACATTAAACTCAATCACGTGAATGACTGTCATCTATTCTGGCTTTTCACTGAGGCTTCTGAGAAATATTTTCTAAAGCAGTTTCTCTGACATTACTAAAAGGTATTTCATCTTTCAATTAAAATTATTTTTATATGTATTTGCATTAGCTATACATACAATTTATTTCCAATTGTTCTTCTCTGTTGACATCTCCAGTACTTCCGGGCTTATTCTCTGCAGTGAAGTTTCCTCCATCCCATCTGTGTAGTTGAGCAGTAGCTGGGACAACTGGAATTGGTGGCAGTTTCTCCCTCCAATTGGGACCATCCTGATCTATTAAAGTTTTAGTTATTCTGAAAAAGAACAGCCCCAGGAACATGATTTTTCATATATTTAACTCACATTTCAATAACTTGCTCCCAAATTAAATAATGCAATGTCCCAATTTTTAAAAAAACAACTGAACAATTATCTTTCAGACTAATTAAAAAAAAATGTCCACAGTAATCAATAGTATTGCACTCAAATATTTAAGATTGAGACTTTTCCCACTTTTTAGAGTATCTATGCTGGAATTTAGAAGACAAGCTGACTTAAGCACAGCCTGTAAATATGTAAGCCAATGACTGATTCTGCAACTAAGTTCTAAATCCTGCCCACCACATCCAATAAAGAAATATGAAAAAAAATAGATGTATTTATTTTGCTTACTCTTGTCAGCTGTTCACAGGTGTTATTTTACAACAAGTGCAGATTACAATATCCTCAGACAAAGTGTGGTACCTAACTTTGCAAATGTTAAATGGAACTGTTACACAAGAATTGCCTAAATAACCAATGCAAGTCACAATGTAGGCTGCATTAAGTTGTATGTTAATCAATCACTCCTGATCTCCATTTAAAAATATTTTCATTGTATTTAAAAACTCTTAAGTCTTTCTTAAACCAACACATATATATAGGTCAACTATTTCAGTCCGTGAGAGGCTCAGTCCAAAATCCATACAAGTGGGAGCTTCCCACTGCCACACTACATTTTGGAGAAAGACCTAAGTAAACACAGTAAGTGAAGCCATATGAGACTTCATGTTTCATTAGAAATTTCATAGTGTTTAAAAAAAAAAAAAA
>VXAU01001609.1:266777-293745 GCA_013399695.1 Formicarius rufipectus | reverse complement strand
CACCTCCAAATTATCTCTTTACATACTGGCTTCCGCAACACGGATACTTTGATTTTCCACGACCAAGTCAAAGGGCTTGAATGCTAAAATTGGATCACACGGCTAACAAACCACTTCAAAACTTTCCTCGCATCCAACACAAAACGGGGGGATAAAGGCTTAAAAATCCTTGTCGAGAAATTTTCGTTTAAACGTAATGTCAAAAATACTTATATACATGTATTTCTGATAATTCAATTTTCACTATTATTTATTGCCAATTTAATTAGGGTAAACCATAGGAAAAGGGTTTCAGATAATAACATCTCCATTTTTGTTACTCACCTGAATCCCTACCAGATTACCCCCCCAGCATTCAAATACAGATTTCTGCTGAGAGCCTGACATTTGGTCCTAGTAGTCATGGAGAGGCAATCCGTGTTTTGGTACTATTAAGATGCTGGGATTTCACCTTCCCTTAATTTGGTCTATCTGTCAAACAGAATTATTTCATGTCTTCAAATATTGGAGTGATACTTCCAACTGATTCAAATGAAACATCTGAAGTCACTCAAAATGGGTGAACTCTAGGTTGTTCCAAGGGAATTTTTTTTTAATGCATCCTCCAGACACATGGCACAGCAATAACAGTGGTAAAATGAAAAACAATATATCTAAGCTCAGTTCACAGTGAGTTCATCTATTATGAAGCCTGTGAACATTTTCAAGTCTTTTATCCACTCTGGTCTAACTACATATGAAGGCAACTGGAACATTCCAAATCTTCACAGATTAACTTTTTAAATTTTTAAATATTTTTTTCGTCATTTGCCACACACTGTCAGTAAGTATCTGTTTTGTCTTCTTGGTTTAGATGATTGAGATTATACCTGGATTGTTCTGAGGTACAGACTTCTCAAATAACTCTGATCTCCGCTTAGGAGCAATCTTTGTTCATAAAGACTGAAAAATGACTGACACTGTAATTGAGGGTTGTTCTTAACTTCACGATATGCATTGCAAATCCAATTCTAGAGTGCATTTTCAATGCTGTTTATTTTAACATGCACTAAATTTTTATATTGCAAGCTTGTGATAGAACCTGAAAACAACAGGCTGGGCCCCACTGTGTTACACACTGTACAAATTAACTATAAATAAGAATTCCTTCTTCAGAGAGTTTACAATTCTTAAACAAATCCAAACCAAAAGCAGCAAATGAACAAGCACACTGGAAAAAGGATCAAGGAATACAGAATAATTATTAAATTGGATACCAAGGTGGCCAAATATCTTCATACAAGACCTCATCAATAAGGCTTCTAGCCATAAGGAGAACTGACTAGAGTCAATTACTCAAGACTACAATGGCAAAGAAACTTCTAGTACAGTAAAATTTTAATCACAGAGACTAACACAAATTAAGATTTGGATAGGTGTGAATTCCTATATGGCATAAAGGCCAGAAGAGTAAGTATGCAGAGCAGCCAGAAAGTATTAATCAATATTATTGGTTGGTTAATCTCAATTACCTCAGAGCCTCAGTGGTAGAGAGCAGAAAGAAACACCAGGAATGCAAAAATACTACAGCAAACACAACTGATCACTGGAGTAGTTAATAGTCTCCTAGCAAACACACTTTGCTTCTCAGCAAATCAAAAACTTCAAAATGCAAATCTAAGACCTTACTGTTCTCTATAAAACCCCATGAAATACTACCACATTAGCTTTTCAGAGCTAAACAAAACCAAAAAAAAAATTTTGATTTCTTTTCCCGATCTCTGAATTGTAAGTTTAGTAGGAAAGCATTAGGCCTACCAACAAGAATGTGAAATAAATGTGATGACATGACTGGACTACATGGACTACTGGACTGCTGGTGACTACACGACTAGATGTATAAAGAAGACATACAGGATGTTTAGTCTACCTATTGCTGTTGGGTTCATAAAACATTTTTATTCACTCACTGAACTAAATTCGTATTTGCTTCCAGTTGTACAGGAAAGCACAGAGTAATCCATAAAGATGCTTGCCCTTAAATCTCAAAAATAGTCAAGTATTCCACATGAACACATGTGCCACTGATGTCAGTTGACAGTTTTCCCTATGTTTAAAAGCCTAACCTTTCATCAACAGAATGGGAGTCTTCCTATGGAGCTAGGAGGCACTTAGTCATCTGAGTGTTCCCCATGGAGAGGAACCCCAAATAAACTGATATTTAAGGCTAGGGACACGATCCATCCTTTCTTCCAGGGTTTTAGCTGAGGACACTTAGTGGACACTAACTGATTTTGAAAAAAAAAGTCTTTTCCCTAATCCTGTGTGCAAATAATGCAACACTAACAGCACACATTTACAGTCCAACATTCATGATTAAGCTGGAAAACCCACAGACTGATTTAATTTCAAGATAGAGAACTACACAGGCTCAGAAAACATAGAAGTCACTGCTGTTATGCCTCACTACCTTAAAGAACCAAGAGAAAGGAAAAGGGTGAAAATCAGCTTTGGGGTATTATTCTGTTGCAGGCTGGGGCACAGACATGCAGCTGAACCTAAAAGCAACCTGCCAGGGCAAGCCCCCACTGCCTCACTTCCTCCTCCAAGCCATGGATTCTGATTATGCCAATAGCTCCATCTCAGCAGTCTTGTAGTTAGTCACACACTAAGCCAGGAATGGGAGCTACACTTTGACTGCTTGCAAACTACATACAGTACAAGAATTACATGACATTTACCTGTAATATATGCTTTCAGAGCACAGAGATGATCTCTTATATTAAAAACCAAAAATAGATTGACAAACAACAACAACAACAAAAATTACTGACCACTTGATCACTTTTACACCCTTTGAACCAATCAAGGAAAGAAAAATGCAGAATTAAAATGGGATGGTAGGAGGGCAGGAGAGAAAGATCTAAGAAACACAAGATGTTCTTTAACACCAGAAAAAAATTGTAACTGGGTCCCACATCAAAGGACAGGTGTAAAATTACATAAGGCACAGGGAAGTAGGTGATTTATAGGAACATGTTCCATGTGTCTCTGTTATACCTATTTTAGAAGGAATTCCAAAAAGGGACAATAAAACTTAATTCTAGATTTCACACTTGGATCTACTTTAAGTAGTGAGTGTAATTTTAGTCTTCAAACAGGCAACATTCTTTGCAAGCAAATATAGATGAATAAACACTGCAATATCAAAGGCAATCTTTTTTTCATCAGGTTAAATAAAATAGGAAATTTTATGACATTACTTTTATCTCCGTCACTTCTTTCACATTCTTCTGTATTTTCCGCTCTTTCATCACATTCTGAATCCTCTATCTCTTGAATAAGTATTCTTTTTCCTTTGCCTTGAGTCTCAGACATAGGCTTTAAACCTTTCTTGGAGAAACCTTGGAGTTTCTCTTCAATCTCCATCAGATTTTTCTACAACAGTGAAAAAAACAGCAATAGCAGAAGCCTTTCTTATTTTGTATATAAATTATAATTTATATGCAGCAAATAGGTTCTCTTAAATAATCCATGTGAGATCCTGAAGAACTATCAAGATGTTACCAATATAAAAAGAGAGTAAATAAATGTGAATTTCCAAAGAGTTGGTTTCAAAACCAAGATTAACACTCAATTTCTGTCTCAAACAAGGTATCACACAAATAAATAAGCACTGTTCTTCAACGAACTGCTTAAGCAAAAAAACCCCTAAGTTAAAGAAAAAAAGAGATTTACTATTGTGATATCTAGCACGGTCTACTAAGACAACACATGTGGAAAACAGGCTCTCTTCAAAATCTCCAAAATAGCCTTAAATCAAAATTTATACTATAGAGAATCTGATATCTGACAGATATTTGATGGAGGAATGTAACTGATAGAACTAGAACCAAGAGACAACGATCTCTTAACAGTGTAGCAGAAGGTCGCCGTTGAATAATGAGAGGGGTTTTCTCTTTTTGTAAGTGCTACAGTTAGATGATCAAACAGCTTCTCATTCCATAACATTTTTTATGATTCAAAAAACTCCAACTTTAACTGCACTTGGAATCATCAAATCGTCAAGGTTGGAAGAGGCCTTTAAGATAAGAAGCCCAACCAGTGAAGTTGCACTGTCACTGTAACTCTTAAACCTCTAAAGCACTTTACGCTTTCAGAGCAGAGTAAGGCACACCCAGTATTACGCACTATTCTGAATCTAATTCAATGCTATGCAAGGAAGTGCCATTCAGTGTTCCCTGTCTCAAGAAAAAGCCAAGAACAGCACCAAAGATTCACATTGACAAAGTACCTTCAAGAATTCCAATTACTTTCATCCAATTTACTTTTCTGTTAATGATTCTGGACATAAACGGGCACTCTGCATGTGTTCCATACACTCATATTTAGATCTAGAGTGTTTTGAAGATCCTCCAAGCAAAGTGCAACTTGAAAAAATGCTCTGCCAAGCACTTGTCATTTCTAGGCATAATACCTGGCATAAATAAGGACAAAGTACACACATCTGCTCTGAGATATAAAAGCATTGCTCAGCAAAGCAGCTAATGTACTTAGATCTCTGGAAGAGTGCACTCAAATGAGTCTGATGCAATAAGAAGTCTCAGCACAGCTTGTTTGCTACAACTCCTCACAAAGACTGTTGTGGAGTTTTTTATCGCACTCACAAGTTATTTAGTGATTCAGTCCTGTAAACAGAAAAAAACCCAATCAAACAAACCAACCCCACCAAAATCTCTTCTAGAACTCAAATCTAGAGACAGATGTGATCCCTTTGTTGATGTGTAACTCAGGAACTATTCTGGAGAGGAATTTAGCTCCAAGAACCCCACAGAAGGGATAAATGCTGTATGTGGTGAATTTGACACAACAGGCTTGTACCTCTCTCACTGGTTCAAGCCATAGCAGTGATCAAATAACTCCATGGAAAGAAGCAGCAATCAGAAGCTGCTGGCAGCTTACAGCATACCACCAACAAGAGCTGGACATAATTCAGGTGATGAGACAATTTCACATCATTCAGATGTAATACATAAAAAAATTGGGAGGGAGCAGTATGATGGAGTCATAATTAACAGGAGAACAGCAGTTTAATATCAAAACTGCCCAGTACTGAAGATTCTCAGGATATGTAGAGTCCAAATGCAAGGACTGTGTTCTAACCTGAAAAATACCCTCAAGATACCAATGAAAGGACACAAACCAATCCTCTCCTAAACAACTTCAGTAATAATACAAGGACCACATCCTGACCTTCATTTTCAAAGAATCTGTTTTTCTTAGATCCAAAATTGGCTAAAAAGGGTCCAGATTTATCAGAAGGTTTTTCTTTCTAGCTTGGAGATGAAAATTGAGGACATCATGTTGAAGTGAGGACAAAATACAGTTCCTCTCCTTTTGTGTTCACTTTATCACTATAACAATAAAAGCTTGGCATCTCTGTCAAACTTTTCTTTTGATTATGTGTCAAACTTAAATGCACTGATCCCAGTAGATCTTTTAGAGAAATTTCCAAATAACTTTTATCAGCTAAGACACTAATACTGGAAGCATGTTCAGAGGCAAATTTTTAGGCACTTAAATTGCATCAGTAAAGAAGATTTTCTTTGACAATTAAGTTGTGAACACAAGATCTGATAATATTCAAGTATCTACTTCCTACCACATGTGGTCTTGGGAAACTGATCAATGGCACAGCAAATCCAGTGCGTCCTCAAAACTCATATTCAAATGAAAGAACATAAATTGTACTCACATTATGCTACAATTGCAATACAATCTCTTTATAGCAACATTTCAACTCACTGATCTTTACCTTAGCTATAGGGTTTTCTGGTTCAACACACAATACTGTATTCAGATCCTCTATAGCAGTTTGGTAGTTCTGCAGCTGACTGTGTACGGTGGCACGGCGCAGCAGAGCTACAAAGGAAAAAAGTGTATTATTTACGTATTTAAAGCCTAAAGTGGCTAAAAGTACACTATTTTTTCCTAGACATATTAAGGGTACAACAATTTTTAAAATTTTGCATTTATTTCATAATGACTATATTGGTAATAACTGTTTTCTTGATAGTTTCTAATAATGCAATTTCACATGATATCTTTTGAGATAGCAATCATGAATTCTGAAGTATTTTTTCATATTATTCAAAATTTTCCCTCCGCCCATGCAAATACTAGCTACCTTCAAGTCCTTGCCCTCATAGAGGAATAAATCAGCAACTTTCATTGTTTTTATGTTGCTTTTAAGGTAATTAATACTTCAGTGTGGGCATTATGGGAGTATTACACTGCACAAATACAAGAGGGCTTACAGTCATCATATGCCAAACAAGACTCAACCCCATGCTACCATATAAGAACAGTCATTACAGATCAGCTGGATGAACTGCATAAAACTTACTTAACTCTCAAAAAACCTGTTGAAATTACTTTGGGTAGCTACACTCTTTCCTTATTTATACTTGGACCTGATCTAAAGCTCAGTTGAGACAACTAACAACATGAATCGGTATATACCATCTTATTTGCTAGAGAGAAAAATAGTACATAGAAGAACAATTTTATGTTCCACTTTACCTTTTACATTGCCAGGTTCAATATCTAGTACCTTCTCACAATCCTGCAAAGCACTGTCCCAGTCCTGAAGTTTGATTTCTGCTTGAGCTTTGTTATTATATGCAGCTGCAGTTGGTATTACTGATATACTCCTAAAAAAAAGGGAATATTAACCCTGGTGGGCTCATAATAGACAACTTGAATGTAGAAAGACTCCAGTACTGGAAGCTGAAAACAGTATAATAACAATATTAATACAGATATTCTAACCACAGTAGTGATTAGAAAGTCCCTCCTATGAGACCAGAGGCAACCATCCACCACCTAGATTCAACGGCCTGTTACTTGACAGTGCTTAGACCTGAGATGTTTCAGAGAAGATGCCACGGCTCATCTGTCACTTAAACTACTACCTCTTCCTGCCATCCATGCAGACTCCAATGAAACTGCCAAATGAAACTTTTGAGAGTGTCAAGAGTAACCACAGAACTCTGGGGGTTATGATGAAAAGCAGGAGGGTGGGGGGTGACAGTGGGCTTCTCCTTGATCTTGCTTGTAAAAGGGAAAGACTTGGTCAGCAGTGGTGCTTGAATGCACATGACAAAGGGGTGCAAGAGAATCTTTGCCAACACCGTTGCTAACCTAGCAAGGACAACCCTCAACTGAGTTCCCTGGGAAGAGTGGGCAATAGGAAAATGTTGGGGGCACAGCACACTGGAATAGACTCACACTTTCCTTATGAAAGAAGCATGGCTGGAGGACAAGATCAAGCATTTGTGCACAAATACACAGTGCATGAGGAACAAAAACATAATAAAAAAATAAAAAGTCTGCCTCAATGGGATAAGAGATATGGTGGGATAATCTCTGTGGCTGTGCTGCAATGGAGACATTCAGGCTCTTTAGAAAGACTAGGAGGGTGAGGAACAGGAGGGAATGCATTCCAGTCTAAGCAATGATTAAATGTGTAAAGGTTTGTCTTGGAACAGGCAAGAGTCTGACAAGCCAGCCAAGAAAGCTAATGAGAGATCAGGCTGACATCATGACATTGTGGTAAGCACTTGCTTCAGACTGCTTGATGAAGAGGAGCGAGCATATGAAGTCTTCAGGCAGCTAGAGGAAGTCTCATAATTCTAGGCTTTGGTTAAGAAAACAGAATATACCCTGGTTTCAGATGGGGTGCAAAAGCTTTGAATCTCTTTAGACATGACAGAGAGGTTTTGTTTTTGTAAAAAATAGTGCTCTCGGTGCTCAGCCTAGAATAGTAGGCCTCATTACAAGACAATGGAATGAATAATTGTACTCTGATTATTTTTATATAAGAGCTCTAATCTTTTTCCATTGTAGCCACATAGAGATAACCCCTTGGGACTATTATGTCAATTCACTCAAAAATATTTTATTTAAATATTTCTACATCTAAGATAATGGAATTTTCAGACAGTAGAAAAGTGACCAGTTAGAAGAGCACTGTGCTAATACCATATATTTCAGGAGGGCTACAATGCCCCACGTGAGTCAAACATGGAAAAGACTCTCCATTAGGAAGGATTCTGCCCATTCTTAATAATTCATATGTTAATTATGTCCCAAAGCAAAGATTTTTACTTGTTTGTTTTTTTATATTACAGATTTGTATTTTATTTATTGTATACAAAATACAATTATAGATATTTTATGTTCTTGTGTTTTGAAGAAAAAACAAACAGGAAAGATCTTAAGGCTGCATGTCAAGAACAAAAAAGGCACACACCAAATGCTTCTGCTCAAACAGCTGTGCTATGAATTACCCTTTTGAATACACACACACATATATATATATATGTATATATGCATCTCAACAATCTCCAGGTAAATTTTCATAAGCTGTATTGCAAAACCTTGCCTCCTTCAGTGACGAGTGGTGTTTCCTAAACATAAATCTGTTAAATATTTCTTTTGTTGCCATTGCATACTATTCCTATTCATTATTTTCTCCATACCTGTCTGTACTGATCAGAAAAAAATTAACATTCTCATACATTTTTCTTGAAGTTATCCCAATATAATATCACAGCCCATCAATTATCTTCACATTTCATTTCACAGTAGTGCCATATCATTATCCTCAGTTTACACTGGTAATTAATATCTCAGATTCCCATGTACTCTTAATTTCTAAATGACAACTTTGACACTTCTAGGATTTGTGGGATTTTTTAAGTCCTTATCACTTCACAGAGTAAAATGCAAAACTGAGTTTCCTTTAACATTAGTTTAATCTGTGAGCAGTCAGCACTTCTGCAAGTCAGACCTCTATTGGCTCAAGCTGGGTAATCTGCAAGATAGAAACAATTGCTGATCTCATGTGAAAATCCTTGTTTGTACAAATAGCATCATGTGTGAACACTGCAAAAAAGGTAGAGGGAAAAAATCTAGTTCTCCCAAGAAAGCATTCAAATATTTCAGTTGAAACACTCTCCTTTTCCTGTCATGCTCAATTCCATTCACCTTGAACATTTCTACTTTTGAAACAAATACAGCAGAGTTCTTGTAGCAACATTCTCTGCCTATAAAGTCTGAATGTAGTCCACTGAGAATTAAATAAGACAAGAAAGTTTAAAAAATACCATTTTTTCTAATCTTGTGTTCATACACCTTTTTTCCTGGACTGCTACTAATCTCAGACAGTGCTGAAGTTGCACACAGCAAATTTTTTCCATCTCCTAAGAGGAGGTTATGGAATCAATTTTACTTAGTAACAATTAAGACAATCATACCAATGAGAAAATCCTACCAAAATGTTTAAATACAATTAATTTGTAATTAATTTAGTTTCTCAACACACTGTTTATCCTTTTGTTTTTGTGAACATGCCCTTGAATCACAAAGGGTTTGAAAAATCTGAATAAGTTTGTTACTGCATTCCATCAGTATTTAGCCACATCCCTTTCTGATAGACAAAAATTAGTATCAGGATGCAACAATGCTTTAAGTATTTTTCTGTCAAATATTTTTGCCTTTTTGAAAATAATCTAATTGTTATTTCTTTCTTCAATTACATTGCTCTAAAAATAATATTCACAAGTAACAGTCATTAAAATAAAAGAACACAATAGTATTTACTCACCGAGTATAATAGGTCACTGCTTCCTTATAATCACCAATGGCAAAGGCTTCATTGCCCTTTTCTTTTTCACGAGTAGCAATAAAAATTTTCTCTCTCTTTGTCATTCCTAGCAAAAAAAAATGTATACGTAAAAACTACAGATGTAAAAAAAAAACCACCACCAGCTAAAATGCTTTGCACTTTATGATCTGTGTATTTTTTAAAAAGCACATGGCTTATTAAAAGTTTGCATTTTATTTTCAGTAGCAAAACCTAAATTTTTCTGATAAGCATACAATTCAGAGTGCAAGCTGGAAGACATTGGCTAACCTCTCCCTCATTTATAACACCAGATATATGCTTTACTTCTTCACTTAGAGCTCTCAACCTAAACACAACATAAACATAATGATTATGAACACCAAGACTAGATTTTTTTCTCAAATATGGGATCAATCAAGCTCAGCTGAAGATCTAACAACTTTTAGCATATCTAGGGGCTGAAAATTAAAGACACTAACTATATGGTATTCTTCTTCAATTGATAGCCACATTCTACAACACATTATTACAATTAAAGAAAAACTCTGCTTCTAAGACCTTACCAGTTGTGTCTATTTTCTCTTTGATAACAGGTAGACTTGGCCTACTGAATACCCTTGCTTTTGAGTTACTTTCTTCACAGTTTTCATCAATTTTAGAACATTCCTTTTCCACATCAAACCTTAAATGAATAAAAAATGACAAATTCAATAATGCTGCATAGCAAGACTCCTTGACTAATAGAAAGGCATACTGTACTTCCATTATGAACAAAAGGAAAAGGGATAAAGGCTTTGTTCAATTATCTGTGACTAGTTAGGAAAAAGATGTTTCAAAGTAGCCTCAGATGCTTCCAAAGCTACTCTGAAGCAGTTTTTGAAAACAGCGTTTACGAATTTATATTAAAAAAATATTGCTGCCATAGCCCTATAAAACAAATACAGTAATAACCAATTGTTCTCCAATTCAAATATGATTTTTTGCTAGCTCATTTTTACCATTTTATTATAAACTAACCACATTTCAAGTAAGTGCTTTTAAAATAAGAAGTGAAACATTTTGTCCAGACGCTGCCTAAAGAATTATTTGAAAGTTTTGAAATTACTCACAAAATGTTTTGAAAACATGATAGGCTTTCAAATTGGAAAATTTCTTTCAAACAATTTCTCTTTCAGTAGGCTAATAAACCAAACTAAGTACATTATATGGGAAAATTCACAAACTGTAGTATTACCAGCACACTAAAGCACTTAAAGATTGTATATATAAAACTGCAAGCAAAATCTGCAAATTATTACTTTGGAAGTTCGGATCACAGTGGAAAGAGGGATGAAAGAATAAATTGTTGCAGAAGTTATTTGGATAACCTATTTTCTTTGTCCACATTTTAGCAGGAAGGCCCAAATTTCCAAAACACACAGGCATGAAAATAAGTGATACACATAACTACTTGTAAGAACATCATCTTATGCAGAACAGGGTTTTTGGGTTAGAATTTCATTACCCAAACCCCCATATATCTAGATTTAGATCCCCATCTGCAGCACTGGAAATTCATGTCTCCTCACTCTGATTCTACAGCACCATATTCAAGGTTTCAGGAAATAGATAAACATTTCTACTATGCAAAACAGAGAAGTATGTGCTTTTACTCCACTGTGGTCAACAATTTGGCCATCAATTTGTCACATAACTTGGGAGGGTAATATGCCACCATTACACGATGGAGAGACTGTCTTTATATCAGGGCTTCATCCACTCTCAAAATAGTTACTGTCTAAACCTTTATTATGTGTAATTGCATCTGAGTAAACTGACACACCTGCCTGAGGCTCATTCTTTGAGGTCAGTGGTGTTCAGTGCAAGAGTAAGTATTCATCAGGTTTGTTTTTAATTTAGAATTGTGGCTCTTGGTATAGAGAAGAAAAAAATTTATAAGCCCATGTTAAATAACCCTAGAACTGCTGTCAAAAAAATGATCGATTAAGTTAATTGTAATTCTTTGCTTTTATGTACCTCTATAAATTTTGTATCTTTGATGTTGAACAGAAAAATTAAATCTGAAAAGAAAAAATCACTTTTCATTTTTCTGCTGACTTGCTGTATTTCACACAGCTTGTACAGAAGTATAAACTAACTTGTTCTCATGTGCTAGCGTTTGTATTTTAACAGAATATTTAGTAAGAAAAAAAGAAGTTTCTCAGAAGCATTACAGTTCCCTGAAGTGTTGACCTTAATACTATGTTTCTGGAAAATACAACAGCCTAATTAAGCAAATAAATAAGATTTACTAAAAACTTAAATATAAAGGATTTAACATACTTGTCCCATTCACTATAATCCCGTGGTATGTTTTTCTTGTTTCTCTGCTTGTTTTGCAGCTTTTTGTTCTGAAAGAGAAACAGCCAGTCTAAGACAATTTTTTTGCACTGAAAATGCACAGCCTTTTTATGTTTTGTTTTGTTTCTGCAATACATATTCCTAGTAACCAAGTGACTAATCTCAGTGTAGTCTTGAAAACGTAATTCATCTTGCTTTAAAGAAAATCTTCATGCATTTCACATACCATTGCAATCTGAGGAGCTCTTGAATCTCACATCTTCTCTCCACTGCCCTGTTATATGTCACAGAGATACTAAATAAAACTTTCAGACAGGAGATGGCTCTTTCCTAATTAGCCACCTTCCCAACCATGCTTTCAACACAGCAAGGAAGAACTCAGTTTTGGGAAAACCCAGCCTCGTGATGAGGTGCTTGACATGAAGATTGAATCGGTAACTTTTTTTTAGGCATGTCTCCCAGGAGAATGCAATGCACAGGTTTTGATAACCCCTGGAACCTTCACAACAAACTTAAACATTATTGACTTCAATATAGTGTCTGGACTTCTTCTGACTATCACTTCACTAAAGTTAACTCCTAAGATGATTTACATTTTTTCTTTCAGACAAGCTCCATCACTGGGGTTTGCCTTACCTAAATTTTCTCTTTAGGACCTTCCTGCAACGATTGCTCCCAGTAAGAGATTTGACTGACTTGCATCTCAACCCATCTTTTACACTAATGGAACCTTTTTCTTAACTGTCACCTTTGGCATCAGTTCTGCTTCTGTCATGAGATTGTATTTCTGATAGGTCCCTCCCTGCTTGTTAACTTCAAAATACTTAATAGCAAGGTGTGGTTCCCAACAGGCAATTCACAGTGGAACAGCCAGTTCAAAATACTTCCATCTACTCTGTCTGGGCCATTCAGCCCTCCTTGCAATCCATCATTCACTGAGTTAGACCAGTGCAATTATTTTCAGAGTGGCAAATTTATGATTTTCTGGGCTCAAACAAACAACAGAGATCATAGTACAATCCCCAAATATCTGTACCAGTTCAACTGAGCAGGCGATGAACTGGACCAAAGAAACAAGCAGCCTCCTCTTAAACTTGCTTTACCAGTGCTGACACTGTAACATACTTCTGTAGTTGCATGTAAACAACTCAATTTACAAAATGCAAATATGACCCTTCCTGTAAACACTTCTGACTATAATGTTAGGTTACACAAATTTTATAGTATATAACTTCAGAATTAGTCAATGTTCTGTCTTTCAAGAAGCTAGACAAAATGACAAATACATTCAGTGATCAGTGCATGTCTGGAGGAAGGAACTCCTAAATATGCCTTCCTGAAACATGACTTATTATATATGCAACCTGCTGTATAATACAAACGTAGTAATTTAATAAATATCAAGTCTTTTTTTTCAAATCACAAGTCATTAACTTAAATGAGCACAAAAATATTGAAACTCTCAGAAGAAAATGCATAAGGTACTTAAAGTAATGCAACCTCAGTTTAGGGAGAGAACTACACCATGTACTTTGAAGGAATAAGGCAGAAGCGTAGACTCAAAAATCCACAATTAAAAAAATTCGAGGTCTCATATTCTTGAGACACTTGTAACCAAGTTATGGTTTCAGCAGAGTCAGGAATTTCTTGATCAGTAATATTTCAGAGCATCTCATCCAATGAAAAATATGTTTGCATGCTGTTGGTCTGAAAAAAGAAAAAAATAATCTTTGTGCTTGTCATTTTTCTTGCCAGAACTCACAATGCATGGATCTCACAGGTTCTGAAGCCCAGTGAACAGTTTCTGGACCAAAGATCAACACACAGACTGGCTTCAGATCAGGTGACACAGAATTTGGCCTTGGTTCTCCTGTGGACCTGCCTAAGACACTACTATCCTCTCTCAGCTAACCAGTATTCTTTTTCAGTCCAGATGAACAGTCTCCCATCAAGTAACAACATAAAATTACAGAAGGGTTTGTGCATTTCTTTCTAGCAGAGAGGGGAAATTTATCATGCCAACTTTAAACTTGGTACCACCTTAAAAATTATATGATGCTAGTGTGAAATAAAATTAGTCTTGATTATCAAAACATGTTTAAAAATTTTAAGATTGCACATAGCTTTATAAGAAAGAAAGAAAAGCTGATTATGTATATTCAAATTTCAGGAGGATTTCATATTATAGGTATAAATTTAGTGTATACTACAGAAACAGCTTCTTTTTATTCAGTAGGGATGTGACTGTACTGTTGCATAAAAAGATGGAATTCTAAAACTTAGTTTCACGCCTCCCTTCTCTCTTTCAGGACAGGTTACAGTTACTTCAGAGGTCACCTGCTTGGACAGAAGGAATGGAAACCACATGCCACAGATAAAGTGTAAAGCTATATCTAGATTTCCTGAGTAATACTTCTAAGACCTAAACTTTGTATGAAGAACAAAAGCTGAAGAGCGAAGGAATAAAACGTGACCTGAAGATTACTGCATGGTTTAAAGTAGGAGGAAACCTGAATAAATATTTTTATCTTTGAATGGAGAACACATTCACTTTATTAAAACTGTGTATCTTAGATTTCAATACACTTTTCATCATTTGATGCTTGCATTTGAATCTGGATTCACCAAGTTAACATGACATTTTATTTACCATTTTCTGTTCTAGCTGACACTCATACAGGATATGAATTGGGAGTCAAGCTACATTGACACTCTCCATCTCAGCATAATGGGATAGTCAAGAGGAACATATATTGCTAAATATGAATGAGTACATATTAATTAAAAAAACCCCAACAAACTCAAACAAAACAAAAGCACGCCTTAGTCTCAATGCTAACCACTTACAAAACATTCCCCTGCAATTCCCAGCCTCTCTGCATACCACAGAACAGAGAGTGCCTAGTTATCTCAAATGTCTTGGTCCAATATATAAGTACTAGCTGACAATAAGAAGTAGTTTCTGACAACACAGGAACACAAATCAGGCATTTACTGATAGATAAGATTCCAAAAAAATCAAATTAATAAGAAATATCACATGACTTGTAAGGATCCTTTCATAACATTTCTGACTCCCAAACATCCAAAAAGAACAATACTTTAACAAATTTGTTACAGTAGTGTCCCAAAATTTCAAAGAGAGTTAGGACAATCAAACTGAAGTGATCTATGACAACACCTGACAGTTCAAAAAATCCCATCCCACACCTACTTGTCTGGCAATTCCTTCAGTAGCACTACATTTACTACTGGTAAGAAAAACCAGTCAGACAAAACTGATTTCAGACTGACAATAAAATGCAAAACCAAACCCATAAGGAAACTAACACATAGGGAAAAATGTAAGTATTTGTTCTGCAGTTGTGAAGATTTGTTAAGTATGCTTAACAGCTAAATTAAGGAAGTATGTTATATGACTGCAGTGGGAATGGCAACTCAAGGTATGGAATAAGGGCAATCAAGGGCTAATATACACAACCACAACCTAATACAGAAGTGGCTATAGCATGAAACAAATGGTGCAGAGTGTCTAACATCCACACTGTATGTGTTTTAGGGTATTTATTTTGGACTAGCCTGACTGGTCCCATGGAACAAAAGCCCTCTGGCAGCTGGAGAAAATCTCCTGGCATAATTTAATTCAAAAGAAACCTGGTTCGCATGCTTAAACACCATTTTGAAACATGAATCAAAGAACATAAAAGGGTGTTTAAGGAGATCTGTTCTAGCAGTGAATTCTTGATCAGAATTAACACATTATTACATGACACATGCTGGTACAAAGAAAGCACTTTTGTTTAATCATTGGTCCCTTGCAAGAGAGCTTAAAGGTTTATATTTTCTGTTTAACAAAATAAATCTAGTAAGAAAGGCTCAATGGTTGGAAATATGTACACATAAAATTTCCCAATTTTAGAAAAACATGTAATTAACACACATTAGAAAACTGGAGATACCTGATTAGCAGGAAGACAGTTGGTGGAACAACGAATAGGAGGCAAGTTATCTTGACTTTCATTCAGTGTGTTTGTTCTCAGAAACTGTGATTTCTCATCACCTTCATTCATTTCTGTCAACCAGCTCTGAAAATAAATAATATGCCTGTACCTTAAGGTAATAGAGCAGATATACTTCACAGTCTACAATCACCCTAACAACTATCTTTATAAAGCATTGCTCTTGATGGACAAAAGACAAAAAGTAATAGTGCTTTTCTGAATATAAAGTAATCTACAAAAACAAAATCTGTAGAGTTTAAATAGGCACTAAAGGTTCTGTCACATTAACTCAAGAAAACAATCAGAAAACCACAACATAATCCTTTGATCATTTCCTTATTTAATCAAATAATGACATTGTACTTAGGCACAAGAAGAGGAAGAGTGATATATCAAAGTGATTATATTACGGCCATTATAAATTAGATACTGTACCATCAGTTCATCATTAATTGTTTCCCATTCTTCAGCTGTGAAATCAGAGGCTGTGGCTGCAGGTTTATCTTTTCTCAGAGCTCTGCTCCTTGGATCTAAATGCTCAATACGCTTTTCACAAACCAATGTAAGTTCAGGATAACATCCCTCTTCACCAGACCTTTCAAATACAAAGATATAAAGGTCAAAAAAGAACTGAGTCCCCCATATTTCCCTCCATCTGTAGTCACTACAGTGATAGCAGAGGACTACTTTCCTGTTACAAATCAATTTCCCTCTCATGTAATAACATTTTCATCAGAAAATTCCAGTTAACCCTCAACCATTTTCCATTGTCCACACATACACAATTCAAAATTATCACCACAGTGCTCATAAAAACAAAGTTTGTGTCATTTTCAGCAGAACTTAAACAGGTGTGACAGCTGCAATTACCAGAGTCTGGCAAGATGGATCATGATAGAACCAAAATACAGCAGGGGCATTTTGAGGAAAAGCTAGTACTGAGTTACTCAAAACTTCTGTATGGTTCAATCAGGACTTGGATTTCTAGTGTTAGCATTGGGACACTTTGATGTGATTACTTTCACTCTTTAATTTTTAAATTAGAAAGTCACAAAGAAGTTCAGACAAGTATTTAGATAAGGGTTCACTCAAATTTTACAGAACAGGAATATAATTATTAATGAAGATAAGAAAATATAATGTTTACCTTAATACCCTGAGAATCTTTTCCAGGTGTTTAACATCTGTGCATTTTTCAATGAATTTGTAGTCCAAATGACTAATAGGTATTTGATATGTTTTAGTGGTTCCTTGGTCCAGCAAAAATGGTACTGACTCATCACCCATAACTAAGTATTAAAAGGAAAAAAGTTTAATGATCCTACAAAAGAAAAAAATCAGATTTTAAGGCCTGATCATACGAGCGGTCCTTGACAGACATTTACAGACAGAAGCATGGTTATATATGAGAGATGCTTTGTATGAAGAGTATGTTCAACTCTACTGTTTCTACAAAGCAGAACAGTTCAGAAAGACTACTTAAATTGCCAATTTTTGCCTACCACATTCTCAATTTTTCTTTATATACAATATAGTACCACCTATTTTAAGCAAGAATGATAAGCATGAACGATAAGATGGTGCAGGACACTGCGATTTTTTTTTCAGAGAGAAGATGTTAACCAACACAGTGTACCTCAAGGAATTATAACCTTTGCTTTCTCTGTAGCCAAAATAAATCCAATTTTCTTTCCTCAGTAACTGCATTTCCTGGGCCTCTGATTTTATTACAGCAGTAATCTAAGCCTTTTCCAGTAAGTCTGTAAATGATGGAGGGAGGGGTTCGAATGCAACACTTATGTCTCCTGTACCTGTGATCTGCTCATCTGCATCTCTTTCTGTTTTGATCCCAGGCCCTATGGAGCTCAAATGCCTCTTTTTTCCCCACTTATACAGAGCATAAAGTGATGTTATTTTTAACAGGTACAATAAGGGCAGCTAGCTAATGTGCAATAACAACTATGTGAAACTATAAACCAAATTAAAATAATTGCATTCTAATGTCTACCATAATTACACTTATTAACTTGTAGTTGCATAAAAAACGTTTACAATATGGTATCTCAAATAATAACTGGTCATAATTAGGGTGTTGCAAACATTCTGCCTCAAGACTTTGCAGTTTGGGTAATGGAAAAGAACAAGAAACATGGACAAACCATACGAATGTAGCAAATAATCAATCAGGACTAAAAAGCTCATCACAAACCAGCGTTTTCTCCCGTTTCAGTATTTCCATGGTGGGGGAGCTGCGCAGCGCACCGCGGCTGCCCGGGGGGACAGCACCAGCCCCGCCGGGCACACCCCTCCTGTACACCCCACCGCCAGTATATCTAGAATGTAGATTCTCTCCGGTACACACACCCTCCCTCCAGGTACACATCCCTCCCCGGTACCCCCCCCACCACAGTACACATCGCCCTCCACTACACCCCCCTCTCCAGCACACCCTCCGGCACACCCCCCTCTCCGGTACGCTCTCTGGCACACACCCCCACACCCTCCGGCACACCCCCGGCCGCCCCTCTCCGGTCCCACCGCAGCCGGGAGCTCACCGAGGCCCGTGCTCAGCGCCTGTTGCTATGGACGCCGTGGCGCCCTCTCCCCACCGCAGCGGGAGCTTCTCCGCACGGCCGGCAGAAAGAGGCACCAGCCTGCCCGTGGTACGGCCAAACCCGCCCTGGGACCCTGCCAAACCCGCGGCAGCACTGCTCCTGCCCTCTCCTCCTCAACCTTCCGAGCTGTCACCGCAGTACCCACCCTGCTTTCTGCTATGCAGGCATACGGTCACGCTCTGCAGGCCAGGCTAGTGGAAAGACTATACTTGAGTGTATCTGGTTGCTGGGAAAAAACTAGTCATAATAGAAAAGATCAGGCAACGAAGAAAATATTAACCAAACAGCTCCAAACCACCTCAAACTGTTTTCCCTAATCTCCTATAACAAGCTGCTGCTGTTCATTTATGAGCCACTACTGCCATACACACCTCAACAAAGACACCTTACTACTGTGATGACTTAAACACGTTATCTCAGTGTAACACCACCACCAAAACCGAGATCAAGCATGCACAACTCAGCAATATTTTGTAGTAGATTTTAATGACACAACACACATTCCAAACAGATGCAAAAAGTTTTGGCTCCTCAAACCAAAACCACCACTTTGATCTATTACAGACCCCTGAGAGGTCACCCAAAAAGCAAAACAAGATGCTATTTTAGTTTTCGGATGCTACCCAAATTATCTCTTTGTAACACATCTTTTTTTCCTTGAGTACTAATCCTGTACTTGAATACAAACAAGCAGCACTTTTGTAACATGTTTTCCCTTTGTTTCTTAATGTTTACTTTTTCTCCCTCTCTCTCTTCTTTCCTGAAAGATGATTTTTTTGACCCTTCCAGACATCTATACTTTTGACACATCCACAACCGGGTGCCAGAATTGGGTGCTCTCAAGTCCTTTGAGATTTTCTCTTAAGAAACCCAGATATGTCTTTCAGACATAGCCTTGTGTAGCCCTCTATTTATTTTCAGTGGAATTTATTCAAACCACAGTTATTTTATGCAATTCACAGGAATTAAAAAAAAAAAAGTTAAAATGCAAATTAAGTTTGGACAAGAGTAATGAAAACACAGTTAATGCAAAGAGAATACAATACCGCTGAACTTAAAAATACTGCATACTCTGACAATTGAAACAGCAGCTTAAGAAACCTATTGCTGGAACACAGTACAGACAAAATCTAGTATTAGAGTAAACTTTAATAATGTCTTAAAACACAAATAAGAGTGTGCATTTGTACACAAATAGTTTTACAGAGCAGAATTTCCAGAAAGACTGAACTGCATCAAGAAGTCACTGTATCTTCAGCAAACATCATCGGGCATCAAAAACCACCACTGGAATAGCTCAGTTAAAGAAAAAAACGGTGTTGTGGTTGGGAAAAAAAAAAAAACAACAAACAAAAGACAGAGAGAGGAATAAAAGAGACAGACTGTCTAAATCTAAGGTCACAACTAACTACAAGAAAGTATTTCAAAAGCTTATTAATAAAAGGTTGAATAATATCAACAATTCACAGTACATCACCCAGCAGATTATTATAACTTACTATATCTTGTGTAGAAAATGGAACAAAAAGAGAAAGAAATTAAGGTGTCAAATCACATGGCAGAGATTGCCCTATAGTAGCTTGCTTTGCTATATTCATTTTTGGCCTTGAAGGACTGTTACATAATTGCTCAAATCTTCCTGTTTCCCTTACATATCTTGTCTTCACCCACAGCTTCCCAAATGCATTCAAGTGCACTTGTAAAAGGATACATCTCTTTGTCCTTTTCTTGTACATTATTCTGTAGCCACATTCTCTGCATCTGATAGGATCTCTTGCCTTTATTTCATTTTCTGTATGACATTCTGATGTTATGGAAGAAGACAAAAAGAGTGGGTAGTGGGTAAACAAAAATAATATTGTTAATGCACGGATAAGTTTCAAAAGTTACAATAATTAAATTCCTATTTGTGGAAAACAAACATAATAAGTGCAGTGAATCTGCATGAAGAGCTCAATGATACCAAGATACTGAGAAAAACAAAGAAACAAACAAAAACCAAGTTTAACTTCTGTTAATGTCAGAGAGAAGCTTGCTAAAAATGACAAAAATTTTACTGCACAGAACACAGTCCACTCTTGATACTAGAGCGTGTACTAATGAAAATTTCAGCTCATCCCTCTAAAAGCCAACAATTCATTTTCTTAAAATACAAAATATTTCAGAGATTCCTGAAGTGCTGACTCAAAATCACCAATTTTTAAGTTGGTGACTTATCTACAGGTAAGAGGGAATTTGACTACTTCAGTAAAAGCAGACTGCCCATACTGCATTTTCAATAAAACAGTCAGAGATCCACTAAATAGAAGGTCCACTACTTTCACCATAAGCAGACACTTAAGAGAAAGCATTCTCTGGAGAGGGAGGAGCTCCACAGAGCAACACAAGCTCTAGGGAATTACTTCCACATCCAAATCCATATGATAACCCATATACATGTTACCATAAATGGGTAAAGCTTTAAAGATCATCAGGATCCACACTGCAATTATTTGTATCCATGTACTCTTCAGTATAATGGCTAAGCATTACTTATTATTGAAAAACTAAATCTCCAGTAACAAATAATAAAAAGTCACTAGTGTCTTTACCTCCACAAATGTAGATCATTGGCTGCTGCTTTGGAGGCTGAACATCCTTCTGTGAATCCATGTTCTAAACAAAAAACACACAACATTAACATCAACTTGGGTTTGGGGTTTTTTTCCCAAGACATATCATTTCAGTATCTCAATTTAAAGCTAACAGAAGATGAAAACACTTCCTCAAAAGTAAATACAGTCTATCTTTGATACACAGGGCATAAGGTAATTCAGGTTGAAATAGACTTCGAAAAGTCATCTAGTTCAACATCTCAAAAAAAACAAAGTAACATCAAGTTTCTCAGAATTTTATTAATCTGCTATAGAAAACCTCCAGAGACAGCACAATATTTTCTATAAGCAGGATTTTAAACAGTAAAGCCCAACAAATAACACTTTCTTTCTTCGCTCCTGCCAATGTCAGGAATTTCCTTGCTGGAAACATAAAATTCATATTTCTTATGTATCACTCACATAACAATGGTGCTATCAGAAACAAAATAATACCACAGCTAAGGACAGCAGTGACCCACAGCTGTGTGTTTTACAGGGAGGTGCCATGGTTTGCCCTGCACCCCTAAGTGCCACCAAGCTGGCAGAGCCAGCAGGCGCAGAGGCACCAGCATGCACTGGGGGGGCGGCCAGACCCAGCCCAGGCACAGGAGCGTCACACAGGATGGGTCAGGCTGGAAGGTACCACAGTGGGCCATCACCTCCAACCTTCCCTTGCTTAAGCAGCATCGTCCTGTAGCGCGGGGCACGGGATTGCATCCAGAGGGTTCTTGTATCTCCGGTGAGGGACCTCCACAACCTCTCTGGGCAACCTGTTCCAGTGCGCGGTAACTCGCACGGTAGAGTTCCTAGTCATACTCAGGTGGAACTTCCTGTGCTCCTGCCCGTTTCCTCTCGTCCTAGAGGCTGGCACCACAGAGAGGATCCCCGCTCCATCTTCTTGGCACCCCTCCCCTCTCCGTTAGGGATTTATACGCAGCGATGCGGTCCCCTCTCACTGAGCCTCTTTCACACCCGTAAGTGGACAACTCGCTCCTTCACGCCCCGCAGAGCTCATGAACGACGGACAGCCCCTCTCACAGCGCACCAGCCCCTCCGCCCCAGGCTCCCCATCCCGCACCGGGGCCTTGTGCGAAGGAACGAAGCCCACAAGGCTGGGCCCGGCCTTTCCCCGCCTGCCACCACCGCCCACAGCATCGGGGCTCACCGGGAGCAGCCCGATCCCGGAGGAGCCGCGGCCCACCCCGCTCACTCACTCACTCGCTCGCTGACGCCGGCGCCGCCGCCCGGCGCAGGCTGATGACGCGTTGACGCGCGGCTGGGGCGGAGGCGGGTCCCCCGGTCGGGCTGCGGGAGGTGCCTCGGGGCACCGCGGGATGTCTGGTAGCGATTTGTGTGGCACAAGCTCTCGTAGAAATAGTAGCGTCTCTTTCCGATGAAGAAAGTAGGCTGCTGCGTGGTGGGATAGAATCAGCCCCTAGGGACTCGGTGTTGTTATTGTTTCGTTTGGCCATACCCGACCTGCTCGGGGCGCGGAGTGCCCGGTGCCACGGCTGGTCGTAGGGCTGCGGGGTTTTACACTGCCGAGGTGTTTTGCCTCCAGGACCTCTCCGTTTTCAGAAGTGTTTTGCTTAAGATTCATGGGTAAAACCAGCATCTGGGCATTTTGACGCTGTGGTCGGTATCATAAAGCCAAACTTACCTACCCCAGACATACATGCTATATGTCTTAAGCATAAGGTTGTACCCGTCCCAAATGGTCTTTGGCGAAGCCTAGCCATGATGGTGATGAAGGTCGTACCGTGTAAGAAGTGCCAATGCCGGCGGTTCCCGATGTACCGAGCTGAAATAGCGCAGACGAGGCATGAGACGACACCGACTGCTCTCTGCCATCGCCCTAACTCACTGGCCGCAGGAATTTTGAGTCTTCGACTGGCGTTTTGAAGAACTATCTATCTTTGCTTTATTCCCGGAAAAAATGTTTAGCGAATACTGTATTTTGTGAATATGCCAAGTTAAGTTACTTCATCGTTCAAAAGGTTCTCCAGTTTAAGGAAAGGTTTTTCTGTTTCGGAATATTGAATAGATTTTTTTTTTTCCTAAGCACACAAATGCCTTAATATAGATGAGGTTTTAACAATTGTAATTAATTGATGTTCTCCTATCAGCGTATTACCTTCCTGCATGACCTATATCTTATCTGAAATAAACTTAGGGAATAATAAACAGTTGTGGGTTTCCTAATTTTGTGTTTGAGTTACACGCAATGGAAACATAGTAATGATTTTAGACTTGCTTCTTCATTCTGCTGTGTATGAATAAGGCAAAACATAACTTTTGGGGTGCCAGAATAAAGCACATACTAGAAAAACTGTGTGTGAAAAGTAAAGCTATCCACCCGGATTCTGACTTCCTTGCGTCCTCTCCTTGCCACGATCCTGTGGGTGGGTACCAAGAGGTTGAAGCAAAGGAGAAGAATAAAGCCTGAGAGTTACTTTTCCTGGTAAACACACGCTAAGTAATTACCGTATCCTAAATAAGCAATTAAAAAACCCCAACTACTATTATTTCTCTAGGCTCGTTTGTATTTTAAAAATGCATTTGTCAAACCGATAATTTTAAAAGGACTTACTAAAAATTCCACCATGAAAAATCCAATAAATCTTGTGAAAATAATGTCACCACTATTAAGAAATAGGTCATGTAATTGGTCGATTATTTGCATCCTTTAACTGCTCCCTTGGAAAAATAGGATATTTTATCAGATGTTAAAGCTACGATTACTTCAGCTGTGTCCTATAAAAGCCGCCCCCTTCGAGAAGAGCGCTTTAACAGCAAATCCCCGTTCCCATGGGCTGACAAACGTAGCCCTAAAGATGCCCCCGGATTTAGAGTAGCAGAAAGCGTTGGAACTACGCAGGAGACCTCCACTGTCTAGTAAAGTGAAACAGCTCCTGGGGATTTGGTAGGAAAGCTAGAGGAGAAGCTTGTGAGGAAAGGTGGGGAGGTACAGGTACTTCTCAGACTTTTGAGATGGGAAGGAAATGCAGTTGTAGCCGACTGCAGCAGGAGTGTTGTACAATATTTGACCTAATTTTGCTTTTTAGAACTAGTGTTCTCAGATGTCGGTTCTTTTTCTGTTTGGTTGGGGTTTTTTTTTTGTTTGTTTGGAGGTTTTTTTGGACGGAGAGAGGAAGGTGTTGTTTAGTTGGGTTAGTGGGTTTTCTTTTGTTGTTGTTTGGGGGAGGGGGTTGAGGCTTTTTTCTTGCTAAATCACGCTTTCTGGCGTGACGCTTCTATATATTGCTTTTAATGCCCCAATTACAACTTGTTACGTTTCTTGAATATTTTTTGTCCAATTCGCGTGAGTTGAGGCTTTAGTAAACGAAAACGCGGCTTGTAGCTGCTGTGTCCCGCCAGCAAGCTGCCAATTTCACTGAGAAGATGGTTTATTTTATAAATAAATACAAATATTTGAAAAACAATTGCATCCAGTTCCTGTGAAATAGATGATACTACAAGAAAGCACTTTCAAAAAAAGTTCTGTTACGTTCCAGAAAGTTTCTAATGTTTTCTGCTTTCAAAAAGGAAGTGGGAGATACTGCAATAACATTTAACTTTTTAGGCACAACTGTTACCTTGTAGTTAAGTAAAAGGATATTCTTTAACCTAAAGATGTCAGTTCCCGCCGGCTCCGGCTCGCAGTTTTAGCCCTGCGTTCACTCGAGCTCTTCTCAGGCTGCCCCATAACCCCGGCCGGAGGAGCGCAGCTGCCCAAAGGTAAGTCGTGAACCTGCCACATCTCACCTACAGGGACTATGTCATCCAACGTCGGGGTTTCTTTGAAAAGCCTCGAGTTTGTTTCTTGAAGCGTAAGTGCTGCTCTTAAGAGTGGGGTTTAGGTCTCCCGCTCGTGTTTGGCGTTGCCTATCCTGCGGGTGTGAGGCCAGCACCGCGTTATCCTTACCGAGTCTAGGAAAAACAGGCAACCACGTATTGGTGGGTTGGGTGTTTTTGTGTCTATTTAGTTTGGGGGGGACGGGCTGGGTTAGTGTACAGCAAATCTAAAGCCACAGCAAACCCAGGCGCCAATCACGGGCCATCTCCCACTCGACCGCTTTGAGGGCAAATTGACAAATGCTCTGTGATTGTTTCGGTCTTGGACTGCCAGGCACAGAAGTCCTAACTCGAATTAGTTATCCCCCTTGCACCTCAAGCTTGAAGGCTGTGGTGCAGATAAGGGCTCTATTTGTGAAAGCCCCCGGCCGGCTGCGGTTCAGCCGCCCCTCCTCTCGGGGAGCGGGGCGGGACAGCCTCGCCCTCAGCCCCGCCGGGCGCCTGAGGGGAACTCAGGCCGGGGCAGGAGCGACCCCGGGGCGCTTTAACAGCGGGCTGGGTGCGGCGGGGCTGAAGGATAAAACGTGAGCAGCGGGGCGAGCTCCGCCGGCCTGGCCCCGTGTGCCGGAGCAGCGGGCTGTGGGGCGCGGAGGGGGCGGGGAGGCAGCGGTTGGTGAGGGCGGGCAGTTCAAACCCGGGCGAGGGAAAGCGGCGGCGGCCGCTCGCGGGGCCGGTGTGGGGGGGCAGAGCGAAGCGGCTCCTCGCCAGGGGCAACGGGCCCGGGCGGCCGGAGCTGCTGAGGCGGCCCCGCTCGCACCCCGGCTGTGCTCCTGTGCCCAGAGGGTTGCCAGAGGAAGGGGTGAAGCGTCTGCTTTGCTCGTGTCCGGCATTCCAGGTGGCTGAGAGACCCTCAGGTGCTGGTCCCCAGGTTAGCCGTCAATTATCGCCATCACTGGGTAATTGGGCATTGCACACAAATGTAGGCGGACTGAAAGCTGTGTTGCAGCGGCGTAGTGTGAGACTTGCACCTCTCTCTTTCCTCTTCACATCCTTTCTCGCTTCAGGTTGTCAGGAGGGTTAAGCAATACTTCTAATACAGCACCTTCGTGTTGGAAGATATCGAGTTGCTTCACAAGATAGGGTAAGTGACCCACATCATGTGGGTAGGAGTTGGCCATGTCATCTTCAGTATGAATACCTTTTGAAGTATTAATGACTTCTCCGTTTTCTGTGGGGAGTCAAAGAGCAGTTTCTCCATAGTGAGTTTTATGGCAGATATGGCACGTTCAAGTAACAAAGAAAATATTCTTGGATGCCCAAAATTTTGGTTTTTATCTGTTTTGTTAGCAATGGTGAACAGCGATAAACAAAGTCAGAGAACATCTTGTTCAAGGTATAACTGTTAGGTGTGTGTTACTGGGGAATGTAAATCAGTATCAGGAACATCCTGAACTTATATCTATGAGGGACTGTTTACATTGCCTTCTTAGTAAATCAGTATTTTTACCTCTTTATGGTATTTTGTAAGACTAACATTGCTAAAAATGATTCTTTGTCTAAATATGTGAATCCTGTCCCGAATTTAGTTTGGGTTAGTTTAGTTTATTTTGTCACATAAACTTCCAGAAATTTTGTAGTTGATTTGTAGACTGATTTGAGAACCACAAAATTAATAATAAATATGAGAAATGCACGGAGCACCAAGAATCTGCACCTAGCAGATATGGATTTTGTTACTTACTCTGTAACTGACTTGCTGTGCGACCAGCCTTTTTTTCCCCCTGCATATCTATTTGATGACATCTGAGACAAGGTTAACAGTACTTTCAGAAATGGCTTCAAGAGTCCCAGACAAAAGGGGCTTCATGTTATGTATCAAATCTAGTAGATGAGACTTTTGTCCTGATTTAA
>VXAU01001609.1:170130-266728 GCA_013399695.1 Formicarius rufipectus | reverse complement strand
AAGAAAAAGAAAAAAAAAAGAAAAAAGTGCTTATTAAAGATAGTCAAGTTATAAGAGCTTTTATTAGGTACCTCTTATGAATATAAGTATTGTTATGTCATGAAAGCATCGTCTTGTTCTGTCCAGTTCTTCCACATCTGGAAGGCTTTCCTTTTTGTACTGTATTTGTAAAAAGAGATTTTGCATTGAACTAAATCTTCATTTGTATGATAATACATTTTTGGGGAAAATGTGTATATAAGCTTGAGGTATATACTGGGATTTGCAGTAAAACACAGAATGATTTGGTTTGGAAGGGATGTTAAAGATCAAATCCCTTCCATGGGCACGAATATCTTCCACCAGACAAGGTTGTTCAGAGCCCCATCCAGCCTGTCCTTGAATGCTGCCAGGGATGGAGTCTCCACAACTTCTCTGGGCAACCTGTGCTAGTGTCTCATTGCTCTCACAGTGAGGAATTTCTCCCTAACATCTAACATAAACCTGCCTTCTTTTCGTTTAAAGCCATTACACCTTGTTTTACCACTAAACCTGCCTTCTTTTCGTTTAAAGCCATTACACCTTGTTTTATCACTAAAGGCCCTTGTAAAAAGTCCCTCTCCAGCTTTCTTGCAGGCCCCCGTTAGGTACTGGAAGGCCACAATAAGGTTTCCCTGAAGCCTTCACATCTCCAGGCTGAATAACCCCAACTCTCTCAGATGGTTTTCACAACAGAAACTCCATTTCACTCCATTCCTCTTGTCGATTTCTTGTGCTCCTCTGGATTCATTCCACCATGTCCATGTCCTCCTTATTTTAGGAGCCCCAGTACTGAACAGCACTCCAGGTAGGGTCTCACAAGAGCAGAAGATAAAGAAGTAGAATGAAGTATAAAATAGTATGAATGAATGAAGAAGTATAGAATGAAGTATAATAAAGAGGTGAAATTAAATCGTTTATTGGACATTTTTTGCTCTGTGTCTGTACTGGAGTGTCATTTTATTTATATTCTATGATATTCTGTATTGTAGAGTCAAACCAATGCAATGAGCTCACAGGCTCCCTCTGCCGGACGTCGGCCTATGCACAGCATATTTTTGGCTTTCGCTTAAGTTATCAACATACCTTTAACTGCTTTTCTGATATCCCTTACAGCAGTAAAACCTTGCTTTTCTGTGACTTTTACTTGAAACACAAGTTTGATTATTTTATACTGTTATATTTTATTTTTTTTCTACTCTCAGTTGTTCAGCAGGATTAGATAATTTCTCCTGCAGAATGACTTAGAATGAAGCTGCAAGCATGAGTTTTTCCTTTTGTTGTTTCTTCAGCATGCTGCCTGAAAATTAATTTTCTAAGCCTGGAAGCCTGTGGGCTTTTTTAAAATGTGTGTGATTAGTTTGACTGTGTTTATGGAAAATATTAATATTTTTAAAGGTAAGCATGGGTATGTGATTTTGGTTTATTTGTTTGCTTGGGGTTTTTTTTGTTTTATTTTTTTGGGGGGAGGGTGTGGTAGGTTTTTTTGATTGGTTGGGTTTTTTCCCCAGTTTTGAACAGGTGTCTCTAAGTAGCATTCAGTTTTAAATCTGTCCATCAACACTTTTGTAAGAAATATCTACTGCTAAGTACAGTTCACAAAATACAGCATAAAAATGAAGCCTCTCTTCTTTTTGTAGACTAAACTAAGGTAATGCCCTATTGTTACTACAGGTTTCTTATAGGTCTTCCTCCTCTTACAAAAAGAAGAGCTGTGTTGATATGATCCTTTGAATGAATAATCAACTGAAGTGCAACAATACACTACATACCTTTAAAAATGTAGAAAAAAAAGTTCTTTTCTAGTTCATGATATAGCATTTCCAGCCTATTGCCTAAAATTATGGAGTCACAGAATGGGTAAGTGGAAGCAACCACTGGAGAGCGTCTAGTCCAACCTCCCTGTTTGAGCAGGGGCCCCCAGAGCACGTTACTCAGTGCTGTGTCCTGGTGGCCTTTGAATCTCTCCAGAGAAGGAGCAGCCTGTTCCAGTGCTCTGCCATCCTCACAGTAATGAAGTTTTTCCTCATGTTCAGGTGGGACTTCCTGTGTTACAATTCCTGCCTGTCTCCTCTTGTCCTGTTCCTTGGCACCATCGAGAAGAGCCTGGCTCCGTCCTCCTGGCACCCTCCCTTCAGATACTTACAGGCATTGGTGATGTCCCCTCTGTCTTCCCTTCTCCAGGCCCAACAGGCTCAGGTCCCTCAGCCTTTCCTCATAACTGAGGTGATTCAGTCCTCTCATCTTCTTCATAGCCCTCTGCTGGACTCTATCCAGTATTTCCTTGTCTTTCTTGAACTGGAAAGTTCAGAGCTGGCCACAGCACTCCAGGTGAGGCCTTTCCAGGGCTGATTAGAGGGACAGTATCACCTCCCTCGACCTGCTGCCAGCATTCTTCCTAATGCACCCCAGGATACTTTTAGCCTTCTTGGCCACAAGAACACACCGCTGGCTCATGCACTGAACCCCCAGGTCCTTCTCTGCAGAGCTGCTCTCCTGCAGGTCAGCTCAGCTTGGGGTTACTCCTCCCCATGTGCAGGCCCCTGCACTTGTCTTTACTGAATTTCAGACAGTTCTTCTCTGCCCATCTCTCCAGCCTGTTGAGGCCCTTCTGAAGGGCTGCACAGCACTCTGGGATGTTGAACACTTCTTCCAGCTTTGCATTGTCACTTGTTGGAAAGATATCTGCCCCTTCACCCAAGTCGTTGATGAATAAGTTGAACAATACTTGGTCTGATATTGACCGTGGGGGACATCACTAGGGCAAGTCTGCTAAAACATTGAGAAGTGCTGTAGATAAAACACTAGACGCTGTTTGGAGTTGGTCCTGTGATGGCAAAGTTGCCTCTAATTCATGTTAGTCCTGTCTAAAAGTTATGTCCTTGTGCTTCCTATTTGTGCTCTTGTTTATTTCACAGGGAATGAGGAAAAAACAGTGATGGAAAACAAATGTGAAAGTAAGGTACTTGTAGAGGTAAATGAGAGAAAGAAAGGAAGTAGACCAGACTTCAGTTTCTTGTTAGAATTATTTTCATGTGCCCATCTTTCCTGAAAGAATTTTTCTTAATTATGTGGGTCAGATTTTGTTTGTCTATTTTAAATTTGTTTTCATACTGATATTGGCAATGTTGTGTAGGCCTTTATGCTAAGTTGTCAATGTCTGCTGTTTAACATCCTGTTAAACAGAATGTTAAATCCTTTTGCACGTCTATGTGTTGCTGTCTCCTTACAGTAGAAAAAAACCAAAGCAGTTTCCATTTTGTAATGGTCTAAAAAAAGTGCCTTCTGCATGGATTAAGAAATGCTACTGGCTCAAGGTCATCAAAGAGTCGTCCCCCCCCTCAACTCAGGCAGTTTGGGTTCCCACTGCTTGTATTTGGTGGCTTAGGGCTTGACTATGTCAAGACTGTTGGAATATTATCAATGTCTTAGTGTTTGATGTTTAAGCCACCTATAAAGGTTTCTGGTTTTGTCTGTTTTGAAAGTTCAGTTGCTATTTCCGGGCTTTATGTTCCAGAATATCAGTTCTGGAGGCCAGCAACACACACCAGTAGAAGGTGCTGATTCCAACTCTGACAGTCTTGGAGCACTGATGTGAACTACTTTGGTTTCTGTGAGAACAACCCTCTTACTGCCATTACTCATAACATCTTTTGTACGATTATTGTGTCTTATGTGCAGAAAGCAGTGACTCAATGCCACTACAGTTACAGTGGAGCGACTCTGCTGTGTATGAATTGCAAAAAGTAAGCCTGTTTCCTCTCAACTTTTGTGTGCATCAGCCACTTTTAACTCTTAGAAAATATATAGTAGCTATTAATTACCTGTACCTGGTGAATATGTGTGTATGTCAGTTCACCAGTTTCTTTAAAGTGCAAAGCTTCAGAACACTCAGTTCACCCACAGAGCTGAGCAAAAGCAGAGAGCTTCTTTACAAAATAACATTTACAAGTTAAGGTAGACAAAAATGCACTTTTCACTTTGAAACTAGAGGTCAAATTTATTCCCTCCAGGGACTGTAGGGATGTAAGTAATAGGGAGACTTAGACTTGTGACTTCATGATTAATCCCCTTATTTTACTTAAGGAGAAAATGCCTTTTGTCTAAACGCACCTATTACCAGAGCATCTGCTCATTCTTGAGGACTGAACCATAAGTGGTTAAATGAAGAGTGCTAATAAAAGTCTTGGCCCTATTGGACTGATATGGGGTTTTGTTGCCAATTTCAGCACTAATGAGTCTCCAGTTGCTGTGTTGCTTATTTAAAGTGTTTTTCCGTGGATGAGGACTGGCAGATCAATTAGCTGACGGGATAGATGATTGAATTTGTCTCACAGGCCACTATGCATTTTAATCACTCATTCTAACCATCTTCTTGATAGTGATTTATATTTGTGTTCATTTACAAGCACTGTTTCTACTAACACTAATGAAAATAATTTTGTCATGATTGCTATCTTGATAGATTTATATTGGGCTTTCTTATGATTCTGAGGGTGCTTTGGTCACTACTTTTATTGGATATTTCAGGAACAGCACTAGTATCTTCGTTTACAAAGCCAAAGCATAAAGCAGAAGATGTCAGACAGTCATTCAGTGAAGTTCAATATTCTTAAAAGAAATAGCTTAACATCTCCCAGCAGCAATTTTAAATACTCCAGTTTTAAAGACATGTGTTGCACTTCAGCATTTCTGGACAGCAGATGCAATGACTCAGTAAAATATCCTGATGCAGGACATGAAGCACCAAGTTTAAAAAGTCTGCCATTGCTTCAAGAGCATTCTGAGCACGTTCATCCAAATGCCTTCATTCCTGTGTCATCATCTATTGAAAAAGAATTTAATTCTATCTCCTTATCAGAAAAAAGAGAAGCGAATAGAAGTGCAGATTATTTTGAAAGTCCTAAATCAAGCAGAAAAGGCTCCTTGGTACGTAGGAGGCTGCTTTTACCCAAGACTGTTGAAGCTGACACAACTGTAGAATGCTGTGAAAGACAAACTAGTTCTTCAGGCAGCATCAAGAAAAAAATATTCTCTTGTGTTTGGAACTCTGAAGAAAAACCTCCAAAAACTGCTGCAGACTCTCCAAAAGATAAAAGTTACAAACCTTTGACAGCTAGTGCTTCAAAACCCAAGGACTCTAATCCTGACTTTCAAAAATGGAGACTTTCCTTTTCACAACAAAGGACTTCTACACTGGATGAGTCCCAGTGTCCCAAGGACCCATTATTGCTAGAATCAGAAAGTTTATCTCCAATTCAGTGTAAGGATGTAATTGTTAGTAACGCTAAAGAATTCAGTGGAAGTGTTCCTGGGACTCATACTTGCAGTGTGCTACCTGAGGCCAGTGAGGGTAAATTCCTGACTTCTATCAACAGTCCTGTAGAGAACTTGAACTTTGGACTGTGTGATATAAACTCTCCCTCTATGAAGGTGGCAAATTTTCCAGATCTTTCAACGCCTGAGGATAGTGGATATAATTCACTTCCTTTGGACAAATCAGGAGACTCACTGTCTGATCATGAGGGATCTTTCCAAGAGCTCTTCCAAAAGCACAAAGAAGATTCCAAAATTCTAGAGAATAAAAGAAAGACAAGAAAACTTGAAAGAGTTAGAAGGTTATCCACTCTTCGGGAATATGGCTCACAGTCAGAGACAGAAGATAATCATGGCAGCCCTACTTCAATGCGTGTTTTAACAGAAGAAGGAAATTTTGTCAAGAGTGATCATGAATTAGTTCTAAAAGAGCAGCCTAGTGGAGAACTGCTTGTAATTCATGGGGATTTCTCAAGAACTCCAGCTCTGAAAATAGTTCATGAAATTTGCTTGCAAAGACAAAGATTGGACCAAAAGCAACTATCAGAGAATATAGATGGAACGGAATTATTTACATTAGATCATTTTCTTCCTGGACTTATTGGCAAGAAAATGGGCCTTGAGAAATTAGATATTTTAACAGAATTAAAAGCCAGAAATTTAAAACATGTTCTTGCTATGGTTTTAGATGCTTTGACAGTGGAAAGTCTATGCAAGTAAGTACCATGACTTCACACACACATAAAAATGGAAAAATATGTGCATCTGTAAAAGAATTAGAATAACTTCTGGACTACTAGGTATTGTCAAAAGAATTTGTTTTTGAGGAAATTAAAAAGTTTTGTCACCATTCATCAAGTAGGTCCTTCTGTGTAGTTCTAAAAGTATGTAGGGGTATTTAAAAAGCAAAACAACCACAAAAATCAATGAATTTAAAACTAAACCACAGTACCTGTACATGTTAAAATACATTAAAATTTTTTTGAATCGAGAAAGTAATTTATTCTCTTTACAAGCACCCCCAGAGTGCAAAGTACTTATACCACATTTTCTATAGCTTTTTGCGTGTGTGTGTATTTGATTTCCTTAGTTACTTTTAAGCTAAAAGATTCTCAGAGAATTTTGATTCATGAGTAATCTTCTAGATTAATTTGTAATCAATAGAAACTGTCACATTTCAAAAAAATCAAGAGTGTTGTGTGTTGTTAGTTACAAAGAGAATGGGCAATTAGGGGAAAAAAGGGCATGTTTTCAGAATATTTAACACAAAAATGTGACATTAAGAACAGTCTTGGCAAGTGGCTTATGTGGAGGGAAGAAATTGATTTAATCTTCTAAGTCAAAGATATGTTGTGTTACTTAGATTGCAGTTCTTCTTTGGAGTCTTCTGTTATTTTATACAGTGGTGTTTGACAGTATGAGATCTTTTTTTCAAAACAATATGATGAACTAGTATATTGCAGTAGTCTGTAAAAAGACCAAAGTATATGAAGCTGTGCAAAAAATATTTACCAGGTAGTCTTGCTATCATGACTTCTGCACTACTTGGAAAAATGTGTAAGTGGTTAATTTTTTTCATTCATTTGTTCCAGCATTTGGAAAGTAAGCAAAAACTGGCGTGAAATTGTTGTACAAGATAAAAGTGCAGATAAGAGGAGAAAGTTATACATAAAACAGCTGAAAGAAGAAGCTGGGGTAAGGTGGTTCTCAGAGGTGAATTGTTTTTTTCCGAAGTGTGAAAGAGGACAGGTCAAAGGAAAGAAGAAACATTGTAAAGCTGCAGAAAATTAGCTGATAGAGGCAGTTCCAACATGAGAATGTGAAGGATTGTAACAGGAGAATGTAACAGCTCTTACTGCTTTTCAGCTGTCTGCAGTTTGAGTACTAGTCTTTCAACCATGTGAGATTGTCTTTCCCGCTCCTCGCCTTTCTTGAGAATTCTGTGACTGATTTTGGCTTTATGCTTTTTTAAACTCTGTCCATACCGTTTTCCATGCTGTTCTGTATTTTCCACTTCACTCTAGTCTGCAGTGCTGTAGGATCCACTCTAGAATACTTCCTGATTATTTTCAGGACTGCTTGTGGCTAAGCAGCTAATCACGGTGTGTTTGTGAACATCAGAAGGTAATAAACAAATTTTTTAAGGGATATCTAAGAAGTAAGCATACTACAGTATATTTTTTTCAGATCCTCCATATGATACACTTGCACATCAACATAACCTTGCTTTAATTGTGAAAAAAGTTGTTTGCTATTTTCTTACTTGCTATTGAGGTGTGTCCTAATTCAGAAACATGAGAACCAATCGAGTGTACTAAAAGGCAGCTGTTTTTTTTACCCTGCTTATGGGACTTTGTTTTTAATGATTCCTGTCTCTTGAACCCTTACTAAATAAAAACACTTAATGGGAAATATTTGCACTACACATATTTTCTTTTTCTAATGTGTTTTAGCAGAAGGGAAAAAAAAAGTGAAATCCAGCTGCAAATCCCAAATGAAATAAAAACCTAATTTTCTTCCTTTTTTCTTTTCTTTATAAACTTCCAGGAATATTTGCTGAAGGCTGAAGATGCTGCCACAAGACTTAATAGTCTCAATAGGTCTGCTCTAAGGCCTGTTCAAGCTCAAGCCAGAACTCCTGTATTACAAACACCACCTTCATGCACTGAACTTACACCCAGTAACACGAGTTACTCAGCTAGCCGACAGGAAGAATACATGAAAGTAGGTATCTAAGAAGTGCTTCATTTTCAGTTTTTAGAAATTTTTCATTTACAAGAACTAAGTAGCTCCCTTCTCCCTCCTCTTGCTACAGGTTGCTAAAACTCTGTTCTCTGATGAAGCTCTAAAACCCTGTCCAAGGTGTCAATATCCTGCTAAATATCACCTTGTAAAGAAACGAGGTCTATGTAGCAGAGAGGCATGTGCATTTGATTTCTGTATTTTATGTCTGCATGCGTTCCATGGGTCCAAAGACTGTAATAGTTTATCTGCAAAAAGGAAGAATAAAAAAGATGCTCCTCCAGGAAGTGCCCAAAGCAAAAGAAATTTAAAAAGACTGTAAGTTTGTAAGGCATGCAACTTACATTTAGTTCCTTTTCTTTCCCCTATATTCCTAATCTTGTTCCTATTCTTCATAAAGATATGCATTTTGAAATTAGTTCTTGCTGACTTACCAAAATAACTTCTCATGTATATATCTTAATCAATATATTATATTTTTGGTTTTTTTTTTTAAAAAAGAGCATTTAAAAATATTTTATGTCTTGTTTTACTTGTTCTGTTGTAGGCACTAACACCTTAATTTTTAAATAAAGTATCTTATAGTCTGCAATATTTAGCTTACAGCACCTCATAAGATGTTTAAAAATGTGATTCTTGTCTTAAAGACGAATTAAAGAAAATTATTTTTAAAAAAGCCTTTGAAATTGGATTTATTTATTCACTTTAAATTATAGCAACTGTTTTAAAAAATCTCAAATTGGGGCACTATGTACATTTGCAAAAAATACTTGTATATAAAAATGGTGGTGTCTCAAACCCAATATATTAGGTGTCTGAATTTTTTATTAGAACAATTAATTTGTTATTCTCTTAGCCTCTGTAATGCAAGTCAATAGAATAATGATTTCTAAACCAAACTTATACTGTGTGGATATTCTGGTTTTCACAAAGTTTTTGTCCTGAAAACTTCAGAAGATACAGTATATCATGTATCTAAAAATGTGTCATTACCTTTGCTGTTATGAACTTAACTTTATACTTAATCTGACTTTACTTCAGTTTCCAGATACTAGATTGTCTTTATGTTTCTGCTTGAGCTAAAGGATTATCCACGGCTAGAAATCATTCTTTCTTTGTCTGTAGATTTAATTAGAGAATTCACAGATTTTGCTCTTGAACTAAATATGCTGATTCTTTACAGACAACTAACTCATTCTGCCTCTCAGACCACAAATAATTTTTGTGTGTTTTTTGTTTTGTTTGTAAACCTCCTAGCAACTATAAACAGCTTGAAATACAGGTGACAGAAATGGACACAGTGCTTGTTCTATGAAGATAGACTATTCATTTGCTTCTACCGTTGATATTGTCCTAATTGCCCTTTCAAAGGGCTCATCACAAGCATCTTGCACTGCAGTTAGATGGTGTTTATTCCCCACTATCCTTCTGATGTTGTCCTCTGTGTTTTATTTGTGACGTTATTTTACTGTGTGTATTTTTAGGTAAGGTGTAACAGTGGGGCTATTTTAAAAGGAGTCTGATTTAAAAAAAAAAAAAAAAAAGCTTTCAAGTAAACAATAAGCTGCATATTTGCCTCATTTAATATTTATTCAGACCCCTTTCTTTGATTTTTTCTTTTGTTTTTTTTTTTTTTTTTGTGCGGTCTTTCTGCACGATGTGTGGGTGTTTGAGACAAATGAGCCAGGATAATTCACTTCAGGATGTTCTAAAAATATTAGTTCTTATTTCTCATCCCTAACTGTTGTGATTTGTAATTTGGTTAGGACTCCTGGCATACTTGGTTTATGGGATAGCAGTTTCACATAGTACTTGGAAGGAGGAGAAACAACATGGTGAATAAAATGCTATAGAATTTTTAGTACTAACTCTATTAACCAAACATGATATCACTAAAAAAAAAGATCAACCCAATCTATCTGTCAGAAGATCATGTTTATTGCATGAATATAATTATCAGCACTTTAATTCCATACTTATTTGTATTTGCTGAGCCTTTCCCTTGTTCTTGTCTCTGGTTACACTGGCAGCTCTTGAAGACTGTTCTCTTTATTCTGAGAGAACAATTGAGGTGAAGGACTCAGGCACAAACTAGGGATTATGGAGGTATGTGTATATAGTTTTGGTTTTGGAAGAATGGCATTCCTTTCAGAGGAGGAAACTGCAAGTAGGAAAATGGCTAAATGACTTGATTTAATATTTGCGTTTCTCTAATTGTTTAGAACTTTGTGTTCGAGATCTACTTAAAAGTTCATAAAGTTCAAAGAACTATGGAGTTTGTTCTTTTATTCTGGGGTATAAAGTAAGCAACTATACATTTTTAGAAATATTTAAGTTTCTATTAAAGGTTAAAATGACATGATGAACAGCAGAAAGTTATATTACACAATAATCTTAATATATTTTATAATAATTTGGATTAGGTTTCTGTCATGTTGTTGAATTGCCAAATAAAGAAGGGGTGTTAGTAACTGCAATGCAGAATAAGTACTGCATGCCATAACGTTTCGGACTGCTATTGGTATCACTGCATGTTAACTTTGCTTAATACCCATATACATCTCTAAAGTATCTAAAAAATAATAATAATAAAAAAAGCTTTAAATGCATTATTGAAACAGATGGGAGACTTAGACAGGATTTAGCTCGCCTGTATTGCAGTACAGCCCAAAAATGCATGGGGTGCAATAGTTCTGAAGGTATTACTGAAATAGGTGCATCTTTGGATGGAAAGCCATATAGGAACTCAGTTCGGTTTAAGAATCAGTTATTAAGCATCCTTTTAATTTAAGAAAATCTGGTAGGAGTTGTTTGACCTTTTCCTAATAGATTGCTTTTGCCAAAATCTGAATAATTCAGAGAATAGGGGTAATAAATTTTTTTCTAGTATGGGCATTTTGTCTTTTAAAAGTGTAGTTTCCTTGATGTCTACAGTGTCTATTCAACAAGGAGTAGCCTGAAAGGAAAAAAGTACTTGAATCCTAATTCACAATTCTAAACATTTATCTCCACCTTCAATATATTTGGAAGTTATTTTTTTTTTCCCCTCCTAAATCTGTCTCTCAAAAATGTCTTCTTGAATCACATGCCTCTTGTTCAGTTCGGCTATCGCAATGGATCTGTGCTCTGGTGTTCAGGTGAAATGTGTTCTCTGCTCTCATCCACTGTTACACCAGAGGTGGGGGGAAGTGAGAAAGCCACACTTCTCATCTTCAGGTAATGGCCCTCTCTGGCAGTGATTTTCAAATACTTTTATTTAAAGTAAAATTAGCTTTATGTCTTGGCACAAGGAAGAAACAAAATTAGTGATGTAATTAATGTGTGGGTAAAAAATAAAGTATCAAATAGAACACAAGGTATGGCATAGTCAATAGCCTCTAATGGTTTGAGAAAAAGGAATCAAAATTAATTTCTTTCAATAAAGCAATCATATAATGAAATAAGTATTTGTGGTAGGGGAGTGGAAGAAATTGTTCTTGAGTCCCTGTTAGTTTGGGTTTTTCCTGTATCCTGTTTCTGTCTCCATCAGTTACTATAAAGATATATGATTCTGGACTTGAATGAAACAGTAAAGAAGAACATAAGGTCTTACTTCACAAAAAAACCCCCGAACACCCAATATAAAAGCAAACCAACCACAGCACACAAACATCAACCTCCAGCCCCCCCCCAATAAACCCTTCTCTTCAAAAGAACAAAACAAAGGCAAATAGAAAAGAGCTTATAAGTGTCAGGGAATCTAGGGATTCATGCACAGCATCTTTCTTTTTTCTATTGGACTGAATTATTCCTTGGACACCTGTGGTCGGGTGCTATCACAGAGGAGAAGGATGCAAAAGTGGTCTTTGGGTAGAAATGGCAATGGTCAAGGGCTTTCTAAAGCATCCAGCCCATGTTTATTCTCCAACTCAAAAATTCTTCTTACAATTGACAATAGATTTTTGGAAAAGAAGTGAATTTTCACTCTGGAATATGTGAATAATGTACAAGATAATATTTGGATTATTAGTGGGCTGCTGAAAACATTTTTGTAATACTTACTTCCTTTCAGACAGGCATGATCTATAGTGGAAAGAGTGATACTGCCTGCAACTGCCCACAGAATTAACTTAATTTTCTGAAGATGGTAGTTTCAGCCAGAGTTGTGGGTTTAGATTCTAAAATAGAATTATTAGAAGTAACCTTTTGCTGCTGACAGAGGTTGCTGCAGGAACTGTACTTCATAAATCTTTTTTTTTTTNTTTTTTTTTTTTTTTTTTTTTGAGTAGTAACCATAAATTTCAAGTGGTTTGTGAGAAGGAAACTGAAATTACTCAAGACTGATCATTCTTTCCTTGGTGACAAGTATGAAAGAGCTTAGGCAAAAAACTGTTATAACTATTTTGAATTGTTTATAGGCTAGAGAATGTTAGTATGTTTTATCACCGGCTTTCTGACTTGGACACTGGAGTTCAAATATTAAAAGCCCCTTTAGTTTTTCTCCTCTGTGCTTAACACTCATTCTGAAAGCAGTTCTGCTAGGGACACAGTCTTGTGTTTGAATTCTGTAGGCACCTCTAATCTCTGGCAAGGGGAATGTGGAAACTATGCATGTATTTCAATTGCAGCTTTTCACTCTAGACTCATAGTGAAAAATCTATTTCTATAAGCTATTTAAACTTTGACATTGTGCCATGATTAGAATTAGCTGAAGTGGTAGCAGGACAGTTACTATTGGGGAAAAAAGGGACAGCTAGTTGGGAAACAGTAGTTCCCTAGATAAATGTAGTAATACTTGGTAAAAGTTATCATTTGAACCTGCGAGACTATTGCTGGATTACTCAGTTATGCAGTGGTCTTCCACTTTAGCAAAAACATTATCTTCCTAAAGTGCTGCTGTTGTGTAAATGGAGGACTCCTATCTCATGCTCACTGAGCAGAGTGAGCAGAATTCCTAAGTACTGAACTGGGTGTAATACATTATTTGAGGCCTGAAGAATACATATCCTAGAGGTGCTTTGTTCTGCCAGGACTCAGTGGCTCAGTACCCAGCCTATCTGTAGACTATTAGGATACAAAATTAAGCTTTCCTCTAGTATGACTCCATCACATTTTCATGGTGCACATTTTGATAGATAATACAAAGACTATGACAATAGCAATATCTTTGGCTTTTAAACACGAGTTTTTCTTGTGTAGACAATATTCTCTCCTTTTTGGAAAAAATTTTCCAAAAGCAGCACTCCTGTGAAATATTTCAATTTCAGGTTTCATTTTCCTTTATCCCTTTCATCTTATGTGCTCTGTTGTGGTATACAAAAACATTTATTGCAATGTAATTACCCTTCAGCCTTTCTGTTGGATATGTTTCTGGCAAGAAATTGTTCAACACTCAGTATCCAAATAGACATACTAAGAGTGAGCATGGCAGGTCCCATTTTGTGCTCCAAATGGAAAAGTTCACTGGTGCACTGACTTAGTTTCTGTTCTGAATTTTTAACTTGGCTTAAATAATCGTCACAAAATAGTCCAGGAAGAGCATCATACAACACAGGATGGGTAACAATAAAATAAACCAATTCTTGAAGTGTTTTCCTCAATTAACTTACTTCAATGTGAAACTGTATTAAGGGTTGAACTGCTTTCCTCACTGCAGTCCTTTATTTCAAATGCTGTTGATAAAATATTCTCATCACAAGGGGGCACCAAAGATTTGTCTTACAGAAGTTGTTTTTCTTCTTGCTTTAACCTTTGAGTTCTAATTCAACGTAACAAACGCAAAATGTTTTGAGTGGCTTGAAGCAACAGTGGCCATAATTCCTGCCCTCAGGAGTTGCATACCAAAATCTACAAGAGCAGTGGTATCCTGGAAAGCAATTCGGATGGTGTTACTTCTCCAGAGCCTCCTTTACAAGATGAAGCTGTGCTGGGCACACAGCCAGGTCCCAAAGCAACCAGGCACGATCATAGAATCATAGATCGGCCTAAACAGTCCCTCCGGGTTCAGTTCCTCTCTCAGCCATGAACTTGGATTATCCAGCAGTCTCCATGCCAGTCTGGGGTTGGCTGTGAAACGTAACTCTCTCGTGAAAGTGTTGCAGGTGAAGTATTTAAGAATTGATAGTTTCAGGACTGCACACTCTATATTTGACTTCCCAAGAAGAGAAAATACATTTGATAATAAAATCCAATATGGTTTTATGAAGTATGAATACTGTGCAAGTGCCTCCTCTATCATGATTTTGAAATGATCGCAGGAAAAATACTACATGCATCGTATTCATGCTTACTTGATCTTCTGAAGGCTTTAGTGAACAAGAAAGGGAAAACGTTAACTTTTTAAACTCCAGTTAGGAGGAGACTAAGTATTCCCATGTAACGTGTTGTACAACATCAGAATGGCCAAGTCGGTAGGATTTCTTTGAGGGTTTCTCTGGTGATTTGTTTTGGTTTGGGGTTGGTTTGTTGGTTTTCTTTTGGAGTGTTTTGTTTTTGCGGTGGTTTTTTGTTCGTTTTTTTGACTGTTAAATGAAGACTGGGTGAGAATTTGGTGACTTAACGTGTTCTTTATTCTTTAATTAGGTACTTCTGGAGTCCAGCAGAGCAATAGGTAGTTAGGAAAGTAGAATACCTACAAAATAAGGTGGCTGTAATTTTGTATATGTAAATTTGTTTATGCTATTCCTATCTACTGAAGCTTCTTCATATGCCTCTTGCATTGGACCTTTAGTGGCCTGGAACACCTGTTAAGACAGGATCAAGAAGCCCACCTGACTTAAACTAAGCTGCAAATAACCCTAGGAAAAAAGTCGTCAGAAATTTGCTCGCACAACTAAAAGTATAAGTGGTGGCAAACTCGAAAAACTTAAATTAGCGCAGACAAAATGTATTACAAACTGTGACTCCAGTTTATCTACATGAAAAGCAGATAATAGACAATAACAATGCGATCATTTGTACACAGTGCCAGAATTTTGGATACATCCACTGATAATGAAATCTCTGTGAGAAATAACTGTCAAAGTTTCTTCTGATCTGTATCTTATGTTTCAGTGGAAAGATATGCTACATTAACTGTAGGAGGACTGCTAGCAAAAAACTCTCTCTGCCTTGCTGTAAACTTATGCACCATGTCAACATTTTTATCTTGTATATGGTTTGATAGCTGTGGCTCTAGTAGCTCTTTCTTGATTTTTATATTGTCTTCACGGAATGACTTTAATTCTAACAATTATTGATAAGTAATTTCTTTATTTCTATTATTATTTTTAATAATTTTATTTCACAATCTTACTGAATAGTTTTTTTCAGTTTCACAGTCTTAATGCTTCTTTCCAAAATTAGAAGAGGCAGTGTGATATTCTCCTGACGTTCTAGGAGTTACACCTTAAGACACTAATACAAATTTCTGAAGGAATCAAATGCCTGCATGTATGAAGTAGGCAAATGGCATGTAGGAGACTACAGATGTGTATCACAAATTGCTAAGTGGTCCTTCCAAATTCTGGTTCACTTTCCAGGTATATGTCTGTATTTGCTTTACATTTTCCAAGATGCATATTAAACAGATTGGAAATCAAACCTTACTTGAAGCCTTTAAATTTGACGAAACACCTCCACAGTGTCTTGACAGAATAAGATTGTTATAGGAATTCTTGGGCTATCGGCATGGACAAGTCAAAAAGTATTCTCCAATGACAATCCAAATAAAGGCTTTTGGAGAGGTCAAGCTCTTTGGACTTCCCTCTGAAAATCTCCTCCAATAGTAAAAGGTTTTTAATGTTGATAGCCCAAAGCTAAGTCACATTTCTTCCTTTACTATTTCTGAAATCATAAAACCCTTAGGTTGGAAAAGACATCTAAGACATTCCATTCCCAGTCTTAACCTGACACTACAAAGTCCACCACTAAACCATGTCCCTAGCTACCACATCCACACATCCTTTAAATACCTTCAGAGATAGTGGCTCAGCCACTTCCCTGTGTAGCCTTTTCCAGTGCTTGATCATCCTTTTGGTGAAGACTTTTTCTCTAATGTCCAGTCTAAACCTGTGGCACAACTTGAGGTCATTTCCTCTTGTCCTATCTCCTGTTACCTGGAAGAACACTGTTCCCCCAACCCCCACCTCACTACACCCGCCTTTCAAGTAATCATAGAGCAATGAGGTCTCCCCTGAGCCTCCTCTTCTCCAGGCTAAACACCTTCAGCTCCCTTAACCACTCCTCACAGGACTTGTGCTTCAGACCCTTCACCAGCCCCATTGCTCTCCTCTGGACCCACTCCAGCCCTTCAGTGTCCTTCCTGAATTGAAGGTCCCGGAACTGGACACAGTGCTTGAGGTGCAGCCTCACCAGTGCCAAGTGCAGGGGGACAATCACTGCCCTGGTCCTGCTGACCACATTATTTTTAACACATGCCACTGGCCCATCCCATTTTATTTTTAAATGCTTTTTTTCTCTTCACCTAGGCTATCTTTAGGAAGGGGTTGTTTCTCCTTTTAGAATTCATCTGACTGCTTGTAAATAACTATTTCCCCAGGTGTTTGCATGAGCTTTTTCTGACAGCCACGGTGTTAAACTGTGTCTGTAGACTAGAACTATTAGATTCTACACAGAGATCATGCCACCACATGAGGCAGTCCTGGTGATTTTGCCAACTGAGTAATTTAAGGGCCAGTTATGTGACATCAATTTGTACTTCCTTCTGTGTCTGACTCCCATTTTGGCACTTCTGAGAACTGCGGAGGAAATGACAATTTAAAACCTTGACTGGAAGTTCGCCTCTCCAAACGGCTCTTCAGTAATGAGCAGAGGAGGCCACTGGGTATGAAGTGGAGCAATTTATGTTTTCCTTTCACTTGTCTTCCTGTGCAGATCTCTTCCTATGCTGGCCTTCGTCTAAATTACCATTTTGTAAAAAATCTAACAATTTTAAACCTACTTTCAGTATTTTCCCTTTCATTATTCATCTAGTATTTTTCCTGGTATCATCTTTTTTAGAACTTATTTTCCATGCTGTCTAGCCATTCATATTTTCTACAGAACCAGATGCTTTTTGGGTTACATCAAGGCTTTGACTGTATTTGTTAAACATTTTGTAGGCCTGCAGTTCTGCTAAGACAAATAATAATCAAAATTTAAATAAGGACATGGAAAGAGAAAAATGTTGTAAAGTAGAAAAATGAATTTAATCTTTACATATCGGCTTCACCAGCTGGTGAACTTTTAACTGGTGATATAAACTCAGGACTGAAATGCACATACACAAAGCATTTGATGTGTGTGTTGTTAACTAAGATGATAAAAAAGTCATGATGACTGCTAACAGCTTCTCTGTGCGAGTCCAGTGTGTATTTCCTGATGAGCTTAATCCAAAATGCAGTCTTTGAAGCAGGTGACATAGAGCACAGAGATCTAAAGGGTTCTCCATAAAAATATAGCAGATGACAGGAGGAAAAAAAGGATTTTTATTTTTTTATTATTTATTTTTATTCTTATTCTATTTTTATCTTATTTTACTTCATTTTTTGACTCCTTTCCAGACTTCAATTCTATCTAAGCTGACTTTTAGCTTCCACTTCTAATTAAAAAAAAGCACATTTGGTTATGTTTTTGTTGTTTTTTCTTCAAAAATTACAAGCAACTGGGGAAGTTTATGAGAAAGTTATATACCAAATGGTATATATTGACATCTACATCAGAAAGAAAAAGGGGCGGAGGGGGAAATGAATAGAACCAACATTAGCTTAAATGCTTAAAATCATATTAAATAGTTTGGTTATTAGACAGTCCAGCCTCATGATACAGTGGAGTGCAATTCTTCAGCCTGTTGCAAAGGTTTAGCTTCACATTTTATGAATAAGTGAGGTGTGTGACTGGAGATGCTGTACTGTTCTGTGAAAGGAGGCACAAATGACGGGTTTTGCTGGGAATGGGAAGGTCTTGGTGTATTTTGGGCACCTCCTGAGCAGAGCTGATATATTGGCTTCTCAAAGGAGCCCTCCATGTAACTTGCATACCTGACATCCTGTACAACTTATCCCAGTGGGATTTTTGCCAAGCTACTGAAAGCAGTGCTGGTCTGGAAGTAAGCGGCAGTGGAGAACCTTTGAGTGACCTTTCATGCCAAAAACCTCTGAGTTTTATTTATTTATGGAGTTCTAGGATCAGACAGCCGCTAGGTAGGATGTTTTTCAGTCATGGAACACCTAACGCCCACTGAAAACCTCAAGTAGGAGCCTGAATTCCCTCTTTGCACACAGCTTCCTCTATCGACAGCAGAAATGCTGCTTTTTCTTACATCCTGGAGCACCCCCTCGCGCCAAGGGGAAGCAACTGACATTCTGGGAGAACTTAATTTCACTTCTGGCTACGAGCGACCCCAAACTCCTGGTCCTCAGGCATCCCTTCTGGGACGGTGTGCGGCGGTGCTGGCTCCGCGCGCCATGGCAACGGGGCGGTGTGTGGCGCCATGGCAACGGGGCCGTGCGGGCCCCGAGCGACGCGAGTGCGGTGCGGGCAGCCCCGGCCGCCCAACACCACCATGCAGTCCAAGAGGCTCACCACGGGTACGCCGCGGTTCCATGCGCGGTGTGTGGCGCCCGCAGACGCGGAGCGGGGTTTTGAACTGCCGGGTGTAAACTGGCCCCAGCGCAACGAGTCACTCTGCAGGGGGAGCTTTGCTTGTGGTATCTGGGAACACTCGCAGCTGCGCCTTTTTGGTTTTGTCATGGGTTTTGTAATGTTTGCCGTTGAAAGCTCTGAGAGTTTCATGCAAATCTGTATTTTTATTAGAACCGCCTAAGCTTCTAGTAATCAATTTTGCAGTGGAAAGTTGACAAGAACTTAACTGATATGTATGAGAAATAATATCGTTAAGTAATACTTGAATTAAATTGAAATATTTCTTGTGGGAGTTAACCTTTTTATGCATGGGTCAACATTGCTGCATGTTTTTAGTTTATTTTATTTCCTTAGGCTAAGTTATTTTATTTCAGAATATCCAGGAAAGGGTGTCATGCCTCACTACTTTTGTTTCTGTATTGTAGTTGTAGTTGAACCTGCCTGACTGTGTTGCTTAGATGACATATGATACTTCATTTATGTTTTTCAGAACCTCCATGTATAACAGAAGAAGTGTTTGTAAGTATGCTTTATAGGGCTTCATCATTATTTTTGTCTTACAACTATAGAGCAAAAAAAGCAAAAACCTATTTTGGAAACTTGGCTGTTTTCTCATTTCATTCCTTTGTAAGTATGAAATACTGAGTAATTTCTTACAATTTTCTCAGACGAAATAATATTCAGTTTGAAAATAATTTAAAAAAATTGAACAAGAGACTATGGAGAATAAAAGTAGAAATAGAAAGGAAAATAAATTAAGAGGAAGGAAGGAAACAATCAACTGGAAGGTTCAGTGGGATAGGTTTAACAATTTTCTTACTTTACCTTTTCTGCCTTTCGCTCGTAGCCCATTGCAGGAGTTTCCTGATGTTTCTCTTCTGTGTTTGTCTGTTAACTCATATGAAATGACACCTTAAATCTTGCAGCTTAGGTAATGTTTGCCTATCCCTTATTTTGGATGCCTTTGTCATTGTGTATTTTAAAGTATAAATGTGTTGATATTCCTTTTGGGAGCCTCTAGGCACTGTTTTATTTATAGTGTTCATTATAACAAGTACAATCAGCACACATTCAGGTAGACTTAAACTACGTGCCCCCAAAAGGTGGTGGTGGATGGAGCATGGGCAACAAGCAGGAGGAGCTGCAGCCATAATGTGTCAGGAAAGATGTGATATAGTTGCCATCATGGGAACGTGGTGGGATGACTCACAGAACTGGAGCACTGCAATGGATGGCTATAAACTCTTCAAAAGGGATAGGCAAGGAAGGAGAAGTGTTGGAGTAGCCCTGGATGTTAGGGATTGTCTGTAGCTTAATGATGGTGATGACAGGGTGAGTGATTACTTGTAAGAATAGGGGGGATGGCCGACAGGGCAGGTGTCATGGTAGGAGCATCCTATAGACAGATGAACTACTCTATAAGCAGCTGGGAGAAGTCTCACAGTCACTGGCTGTTGTTCTCATTCAACTTACCTGATGTCTTCTGGAAATACAGCGCAGGACAGAGGAAGTAGAGGTTCCTGTCTAGGAACAGGAAGAGGACTTTCTAACACAGGTGGTAAGTCAATTAGGGAAGGCAGTGGCTGAGCCTGTATGTGAATAGGGAAAGACTGGTGGGTGATGTGATGTTTGGAGGCCTCTTGGGCACAGTGACCACAAAATTACATTTTTTAGTTCTTGGAGAAATAAATAGGGGTGGTCAGCAGAACTGCCATCTTGCACTTCTGGAGAGCAGACTTTGCCTGTAGAAGACTGGTTGAGAGACTTCCTTGGGAGGCAGTCCTGAGTGGCTAAGGGGTCCAGGAAAGCTAGAGGTGCTTCAAGAAGGAAATCTTAAAGGTACAGGAGCAGGCCATCCCCATATGCCAAAAGACAAGCCAGCAGTGAAGAAGACTAAGAGAACTTTGACTGGAACTCAGTGAGAAAAAGGAGGTAGGCAGCACAGGAGTATTGCAGGGATGTTGTGATGTCATGCAGGGAGAAAATTGGGAAGGCCAAAGCACAGCTAGAACTTAATATGGCCACTGCTGTAAAATACAACAAAAAGTATTTCTACAAATATGTCAGCAACAAAAGGAGAGCCAAGGAGAATCTCCATCCTTTGTTGGATGTGGGAGGAAACAATGACAAAGGATGAGGAAAAGGATGAGGTACTTAATGCCTTCTTTGCCTCAGTCTTTGATAACAAGACCAGTCAAGCTGCACAGCCCTGTGAGCTGGAAGACAGAGACAGGGAGCAGAATGAAGCCCCCATAATTCAGGAGGGAATGGCCAGTGACCTGCTATGCCACTTAGACCTGCACAATTCCTTGGGCCAGATGGGATTCACCCAGGGGTACCGAGGCACCTGGTGGAAGTGCTCCCTGAGCCACTTTCAATCATTTACCAGCAGTCCTGGTCAGCTGAGAGGTCCCAGGTGACTGGAAGTAAGAAAAAGTGAAGCTCATGTATAAGAAGGGTTGGAAATAGGATCCAAGAAACTACAGGCCTGTCAGCCTGACATTCGTGCTGAGTAATGTCATGGAACAGATCATCTTGAGTGCCATCATACAGCACATGCAGGACAACCAGGGATCAGCCCAGCCACCATGCGTTTAGGAAAGACAGGTCCCCCTTGACCAACCTGATCTCCTGCTATTACAGGGGGACCCATTTGGTGGATGAGGGAAAGACCATGGGTGTTGTCTAGACTTTAGTGAAGCCTTTGTCACCTTCTCCCATAGCATTCTCTTGGAGAAGCTGGCTTCCTCTGGTGTGAACAGTTGCACAGTTTGATGAGTAAAAACTGTGGCTGGATTGCTGGGCAAAGAGAGTGGTGGTGAATGGAGTTAAATCCAGTTGGCAGCCAGCCACTACTGGGGTTCCCCAGGGCTCAGTATCGGGCCCAGTCCTATTTAATATCTTTATGAATAACCTGGATGAGAGGATCAAGTGCACCCTCAGCAAGTTTGTAGATGCAGTTACTTTTCTCCCAAGTAACAAGCAACAGGACAAGTGAAAAAGGCCTGAAGCTGTGCCACGGGACATTTAGGTTGAATATCTTTTCATAAAAGGTTTATTCAAGCACTGGAACTGGCTGCCCGGACAAGTGGTTGAGTCACTATCCCTAGAGGTATTTAAAAGTGAATGTGGCACCTGGGACATGGTTTAGGGGTGGATTGGGTAGCGCCAGGTTAACGGTTGGAGTTTATGATCTTAGAGGTCTTTTACAATTAAACAGTTCTATGATTCTATATATAAAAGATACTTGGCATTTATAAATATGTGCATGAGAACATCACCTAACTGCATTTTAGATTGCATTAAACCCGGATTCTGCAGGATCCTTAATGTGACTAGATATGTTTGTCTCCGGGTGAACTTCACACGCAGGCATGAAGCTGTTAGAGATCTATTTAGTATGGGGTTTTATAATAACTCTTAGCTTTTGATATTTAAAGATGTCTTGTTTTATATTTCTATCAAAAGTGGATAGGTATTTAGTGAGTGCTGCAATATGAAACGTGAACATTGCAGGATGGTTTGCTTTTATCTACATTCAGCTTCACTTTTAGTGTCTAATAATATTGCTGTGTTTCTTTACTTTTTCACTCTGGCAGTAATAGAGAATGGTATCAAATGCTAGAGATAGAAGTCACTAAGTTTGTTTCCAGAAAATACTTAAGAAATGATTGTATACCATGCCAAAATTATTTTAAAATTCCTTTCAATGTTAAAGGAGTCATAGAAATCAGGTCCAAGATATTCCTATTCATAGAAAAATTGCATGAAACAAGGGTTTGGACCAGTTTTTAGCACACCTTAACCTTCAGTTGCAATTCTTCAAGAAAAACAGCTTTTTATAGTCGTAAGTTGGACTGTGCAGCAGGAAAGATGGCAGGGTAAGAAATGAAACAAAATTCTTCCTGACACAAAAATCTAAGCTATAATATTGTACATGCAACACTAATCCTGTGATGTCCAAATATGAATGTGCAACTATGATTTCAAATGAACTACAAAAACCAGAGGAAACATATACATCTATAACATATACATCTAATACACATCTATTGTGTATAGATGCAGTAAGATCAATGAGTACTAAAACTTGCATTAATAAGATCATAAACATTTTATTGATTAATCAACCACTGCGTTTACATTTCTTGCTATTATATGGGATACAGAGAATTCTGTCCTTGGGAAATGAAAAGCACATGTTACCTGCATATTCCTAAATAAATTCTCCAACTTAGTCAGTGCCCAAATGTTTCTAGGTCCATGGTACTGCAATTGCATTGGGTCACAAGTCTGATCCAAAGAAAGCACGATCTCTGTAATGCAGCAAGCCTTGCTTTCAGCACTGTCAGCATTTTCTAGGAAAGAGCACGAGCTAACTTGCCTGTCCTGTGTCAGTCCCAACAGCAACTACAAGTGCTAAGGAATAAATGTTGGCAGACTAGGGCCAGGAAAACATCATCAGATCTGGTTCTGACTTGTCATGCAGCACGCAAAGGCCTTCCCAAGTTCATGTTAAGCGTGTTTACCTGTGCACAAGCTGTTTCTGTTTAGGTTATGCCAATGGGGTTTGGATCAAGAGACTGCCTGTCAATGCCTGATACCTTGTATACTGTGTAAAACCTCTCTTTAATGTGATGTCTCGCTAGTGCAGTTCAATGCTATGAGCTTAAGAAAGAGAAAAATATTTGTGTTGCAAGACCTTTGCTCATACTGGAAAATATATCAGATTTAGGTGTATTTTCCTTGCCTTGTGAGGCAAAAATAATAGAATATTTAGGTGTCTTCATTATCGTGAAGGCACGTATCTGAAGACCAATGGAATAATGTTCTACTCTTACCCTTTGTTGAACTGAAATGGCAATGGTATTGTTATCAAGTGCAACAGAAGTAAGATTTGGATCCATACTTTTGGATTTGTCAACAGCAAAAAAAAAATTCAATTTACATTCTACGGTTTTTGAGTCTTGTTAGCAAGATTTAAAATGCAGGCGGCTGAGAGGATACAAATAGCCCTGTAGGTTGATGCAGTCTTCACTTCTGATGAGGTCGACAGGAAACCTCCCAGGTCTGTCAGATCCAAAGTATGGTATACACTCCCTTTTATTCCTCAAACATCCCCAAGCAGCAGTGTGAGGGCAGAAGGTGGCCCTGGTGAACTTTGATACACCCCTTCTTTTCCAAGGCCAAGAAAGAAAAGTACAATGTGGCTTATGCACATTTTTTCAAATGTAAACATGCAGATTTTCAGCCCTTAGAAGCTGTTTGGTTTATGAAGGCTTTATCTGTCAATTTATTGGCAAAGGATTTACCTTCATGTGGGTTTTTTTAAATTGCTGAGGACCTCATCAGTGTGCAATGGTTAGATTATAACAGTCATGCAATGATTGTATTCTCAAAAGTGGGAAATATTATTTTGCAAAAGTTTCCATGTCATATCTCATGGACAAAATATTGTTTGAGGGAATAGTGCATTCAAACCACGCTATCACAGATTACTACAAGCCTTGCTTTGTGGTTTTTTCTCTCTGTAGGAAAAATGCTTAGCCACAGATGATATGCTTGTGGACTACTTTAATGAATTTCTGAGTCTTCCGGTAAGTACCTTACAGAAATCCCTTGCAAAATACAAGAAACTCCATGCTAGGATTGAGTAACTTAATCTATCTCAGAAAATGTTACACTTGCTAGTTAAATGTCTCTTAAAATATGTATTTTAAATGGTAGCAACTCTTACTGCATAATGTTATCAGTATCAGAAAAAAATAGCCCAGTATCTGAACTTCTGGGGCCAGATGTTATCTTGCTAATCTACAGAACCACAGGATGGATAGGGCTGGAAGGGACCACAATGGGTCACCTGGTCCAACCTTCCTGCTCTTGAAGGTGGCACTTCACTCCTCTTGCTCTCCCAAGAGGATGCAGGCTTACACTATATTCTGTGTGCTGCTCCAGTTACAGTTAGACCACCATACACAGTGCCCTATTTTTAACCAGTTGCCCTATATTTTGCTCCCTTTCCCCATCAACAACCCTTCCACCCCACACTGTCATGAGAGTCACATATATGGCCCTGCTCCTTCAATGTGGCAATGTCATTCAACTTTGTCTTTTCAGTCTTGGCCCTGACTACCCCCATTCTCTTCATCCCCACGCCTTACACCCATACTCCCTTGCCAGGTGGCAGAGGCCTTTCCATAGTGTCACTTGTGGATCCCACCCACTGGACCACAGAGCTGCCCCACAGTCTGTCCTCCATCTGAGGCACTGCAGTCCGACAGGCTGCATTACAAGGACATATACCCATTTCTGCAACTTGTTATGTAGGAATGGCCACCAGAAGTAGGAAGAGGCTGAATGTTTCTTGATGCTCCTTGGACTTCAGACTGTGGTGTGGCCATTAGTGAAGTAAATTCAGTTATGATTCATAACTGAATGATTTGGCTTACCAAGCTGAACTAGACATAGCTGTGTTCTCTAAGCCATGTCATTGATTTGTGTAAATGTACACATATAATGGAAATTAAACTACTAAAGATGCTAGAATGGGCTTCCCATGGCAATTTTTAATCTTAAAATAGAATCTGAAGATATTAACTCTACACCAGAATTTTGTGGTTTCGTGCACAGCATCAATACTAACTTCTCTCAGGAGTTCAGCCTTTACATGCTTTTACCACACTGTAAGATTCCTAAGAACAATTTTTGAAAAAGCTGGAGAGACAGAGATAAAAGAAAGGGTGTGGGAGAGTAGCTGGGTTTTTTTCTTTCTCCAACACACTCCACCTTATGCCTGCAGCTGCTTCATATCTGACTAAATCCAAGCCTAACTACTTAGCTTTTAAACCGAAGTCTCCTTCCATGTGCTAGATTTTCCTTAGCACAGGAACACCATCCTCCATGCCTTTGCTGCTTATTTGGAAACTATGCTTCAAGTTTTCCTCAAATCTCAGAGGATGAAGTGGGTAAGAAGTTCAGCCTGCTTAGTCTCTTGATCTCCTTGGACATGCAGAGATTTCAGGACATCTGTTAGAGGCCAAAATTCTCCTTGGCCTCAGAGGGCTCCTCAGCCCACAGTGCTGGCGCAGCTGAGCAGCTCTGAACCACAGCAATTGTGCAGGCACTCCTGACAGCTCTGCAAGCCCAGAGGGAAGAGTTCACAGTCACTCCTGAGCAAACACGGTTTTACGCTGGTAATCTTGGTGGGCTTCTAAGATGACACATGGTCTCTCTTACATGTATTTACATATTTTCATGAAAACAGATGCTCTATTATCTCTTTTTAACTGTAACGCTCTCGTAATTTGTTGTATTTTGGTTTTGATCTTTTCTTAAGTATATACCCTCTTCAGGATTAAGTTCTGTTAATGCTTTGAGTTCTGTGGTTTGAATACCTTACATTCCCAATTTCCCTCTCCTTCTCAGAAGGTTTCTACTAGAACACCGCATTGAAATTTCCATTGCTTTATTCTTGTTGTGCTTATATGCTGTTGCCTGGGAACAGTATTACCCAGGTGTGCTAGTAGTTAGGCAACAAGTTAAACTGAAAATATTGTGTGACTTGATACAAGAAATCGAGGTAGCATATGCTTATTTTAAGGGACTGCCTCTGCATTGATTTATAGTGCACCATTAGTGTACAGAAAATTGTGTCACTGGGGACTTGCTATAGCAGCAGCAGATTTTTCATGTTGTTTTTTTTTTTTTTCCTTTGATTTACAGTGTATCCTTTAAGTGATCCTCTTGTTATAATGATATTTAAGACAATCTGACATGACTGTCTAGGTTCTCCAAAGATCTGCATCCCTATAATGAAGGATAGTTTGTACAGAAAATATTTCTGATAGGTGCAATACAAAATACCTCAGGAGGGCACTTGTTGCCAGTAGTACAGTGATTTCACAGTAGTAGAAACCACTTACGTAATACACAAATGAGTCACACCTTCCTGAGTAATTAATGTAAAATGAAAGAAGTTTGCCTGGATATATTTCCATTTCTAGGTGGTCAGGCAGCCCTAGAATTTGAATCTTTGATCCATGTATTAAAAACATCCAAGAATATGTTTAGTCAGGACTGAAAATTCAGAAGACAGAAATTGCCATCTAGCTCAGCAAGCACAATAATGTCACCTTGTTTCTACTGCACTCTACAAGCTGCCTGTTACTTATTCCACCCCAAGTCCATACTGGGGTCTTACCCCTCATTTTCCAGTTACCACTGGCCTTAAGGAAGGCACACTCCTCCTCTTTGAAACTGAAGGAGTTGCACTAGAGATGGAAGACCTAACTGCACTTCAGCTGAAGTACATTCAGAGATGGCGCTTTGGTGGTGAATCCCTGGCTGATGGTTTCCCTTGCAGCAGTTATCTACCAAGTAACCACAGTATTGTCAACCTCAGATTTGAAGACTACTTCTTCTTGTAGTTGTTCTCACTGTAAAAGCTCTCCACTAAGTAGTCTGGGATCTGGCATTTGATGTGGATGATGATTCTGCAAACAATTAAAGTCCAAATAACAAAGCCTGAGTCGGTCTTTCTGAAGACAGAATAGTCCTGAAAAGCTGGTACTGTCAAGCATGAAACCAGGCTTGATTTATGAGTAGCAGATGACAGAAAGGGCAGAAAACAAAAAAGCAATCCACTCTGCTGCACAGTTGAGGCCCTTGTTTTGAAGAGGACTTTGAGTAATCCCATGCATGAAATCATCAAGTCAAGGCATCAATGCTTGCTCATTAATTTTCTCTTGTCTTTTCCAGGTGTGTGAAAGGAGGCAACATATGCCTTCCTTAAAAGGGCTTTGAGATAAGTAAGGCCCTACATGCATGTTGTGTTGACTTTAGCAGGACTAAAACTTGCTTTGTGTCTTTGACTTTCAAGGAAGCAAACTAAGCATTCCTGACTTTGTTTCTTACTGATAGTGTGTTCTAAATTGTCTTATCTTCTCTCTTAATTAGGTTGTGGTATGTGATTGTGACTTTTGTCTTACTCATCAGCAGAAGGGGAAGCCTGAACTTGTTAAAGCCAATGGGAGATTTGCTTTGACCATGTACAATACGAATTTTCCAGACATTTCACAGAGCTGCTCAAATTCTGGTCTGGACTCTCACTGACATTTATTTATGATACGCACATACCCGTCTCAAGGAAGTTTTGGCAAAGCTCTTGGGTGAGATCTCTATTCATTCCCACCCTTAACCTAAGAAGCAGATAAACTGTGGTCTTTCTGTTTCGCTTGGGTTCAAACTTTGTTATTTGGGACTGGAATGGGGTGAGCATATTTACACACTTGTTAATTGTATCTGAAGTTAAGTATATCTGAAAACTGTTAAGACTGAGAACAGTGAGATTTATGTGACTGATATCCTGGCAACATGGTGATGGATGCTGTTTTGGTTTCTGTTATGGGAAGACTGAGAGAAATTTGTCTCCCCTTCAGTTAAGTGTGTAACTTCAAGTGTCAGAATTATGTATTCTGTTTATTCTTCAGATGAAACTATATTCAATGTGCATTTGACAGCTAAGAAATTTAACTTTGCTGTCAAAAAAGTACATGAAATTGTTTATTTATTTAATGGTATTGCTGTACCTGAGTCTGAAAAAAGCTTTTTTTTTATTTGCTTGGAGATTTTTTCTGAAGCTGAGATTACTGCACTGAGTTATGTTGGTCATACTGGGTTCAGGCCTGTGAGCAAAACAGTACACAAATTCTGTAGACTTCTTACCTGTTGGTGTTTTCAAGTCCTTGAACCTGTTTATTGTGCTAAATTGATAATGTAGTCATTCCAAACTTCAGGACTCCTGCCATACCTGATATATTTTTTCTTAGCATCTTGAGGTATAATTTGACTATGGAGTTTTCCCCTTTATCTTCAAAGCATGGAAAATTGGCCCAAATTAGAGAGAATGATACACTTTCAGTCTTTGATTAGTGTATTTTACTTGTCTTTAAAAAGCTAAAGCACTTGCAAAATGTAGAGTAAGAAAGACATTTCTTAGTATATTAGATTGGAATGGATAATTTTTTCTTCTTTCTTTTTAGTGTAGGCCATCATCTATTCCACTGAAGAGATTCCTCATTATTGCAATGACCTAGAATATCGATGATGCCAGAAACCTCTCTTGTTATTGTCCCATGAAACACTTAAGATTTTACAACACTTTGCTTCTGTGGGAAAGGTTTTAAGTTTGCTACAAATTATTGAACAGTCGTTTGGTGGACTTTTTTTTTTTAATGGCTTGTAATATGTGGGAATGGTTAGACTGTGTGTTGTGCTCCAAAGTTCTTTGCATTCTGAAAGGAAAATTGACTGATCCCCTCTCCTGTACTGTAACTGGGAAAATATTTTTTACAAGAAATCAGGTTTGGGTTTTTTTTTGGTGTATGTTCCCATTTGTCATAACAGTATCACTTTTATTTTCATGGTGGTGATGAGTTAAGATGATCAGGAATTACCTCTTATTATGCTTATAAAAACATTCTGATTTATCATTCTAGTTTTCTTAACCAAGCAAGTGAAATACACTTCTTCAGAAAGGTTTTAACTATTCTAAAATGCTTTTATATGATAGTTTGAGAGACAGAGAGATGCTCTATTGGGTAGACTTTGGAATTTGTACAGAATCATAGATCACTTAGTCTGGAAGGGGTTTTAGGGAGATCTGCAGTCTGACTTCCTGCTCAAAACAGGGTCATTGCTTTAGTGTTGTTTGGCACTTTTTTCAGTTGGTCTTGGAAACTTCCAACAACCAATTCCATAGACTCTCTGGACAGTCTGTTCCAACACTAATCATCCAACAACTACCTTTTTTCTTATAATGCAGTTGAAACCTCCACTGTTTCTGTGTATGGTCTCTTTTCCTCCTACTATGCACTTCTGTAAAAAGCCTGGCTCCATCTTTTGAGTAATCTCCTTGTGCTAGGTCCTCCCAGAGCTGTCTCTTCTTCAGACTAAACAGCCTCTCCTCACAGGGCAAGTTCTCAAGCCTCTGACTGTCTCAGAGATCCTCTGATAGACTTACTCAAATATGTGAACATCTTCTTTGTACTGGAGACTCAAAACTGGATGCAGTGTTCCAGATGCAGCCTGACTAGTGTCAAGTCTACTGGCTACTCTCTGACAGATAGAAGAAGTATGCATGCCTTTTGATGTCCCTAGGGATGGGTAACTACACCTTAATCCAAACCCCAAAAATCTGACTAGATTTTTTAGTCGTGTGTAGTGTAAGAAGTCTTAATCTTCCTATGCCATCAGTGCATGTTCTTTAGCTCCATTAATGTATTTGTCTTACAAATGATTGGTAGTCAGACTCCCAGAATAGCAATACACTTTACAAATTGGCATTAGCATCTGTTTCACTATATTAAAGTTGCTGTAGATTTCTGCTCCACTAAATAAAACAAGCGTTGAAGAACACCTAGATCACCTAGAACACCTAGAGTAAGGTACCAATGATTAAATAAAAGTCAATGCATGTGATAAACTGAGTGTATTTGCTTAGTTTTTAGTTTGAACAGCATGCAACTAAAACAATCTGGTCATGTCTAGTCACTTAGCCCTATATGATAAAATTTGTGTTTTGTTTGATTTTTTTCTGTGAGCGAGAGCATTTCAAACCCTAAGAGACTGAAGTATCTTGTTTCTTAGTATACTTTCTTCTATTTCTTTTTTAAAAACATGAGAAAACAAATAAGGAAGAATACATTTGGAGGCTATTACGGTTGCACAATTAGTCACTTAAAAGTTGGTAGCAGCTCAAATTAGATTTGAAAGTAAATGAAATGTACACATAGCAAATTGGGAGGAGATCTGAATGTAGAGAAATCTACTACACATAAAAGGCTTTTTAAAATGCTGTTCAGTACATCTGGAGAAAAAGCACTAAAACCTGCAGAGTGCCCTGGAGAAAATTAATGCCAAAAGAGGCACAAGGTGTCAGAGAACAAAAAGCAATGCATGATTTCAGCTGAAGTTAGGTACTGAACAGACTGGTGTGATTCAATGCATGGTTCTGAGCAGCGACAGTCTGATGTCACAGGCACTAATCATTCACTTAAAGCTCTCACATGCTTACGTGCTCTGCCAGGCTGAGCCTCCACAGAGGGACATTATGGGGTAAGTAGGGAATGTTAAAACCACATGTTGCAGCCACATGGTTAGATTCTGGACACTGCTCTACAAGACACTGATCAACAAGGGAGCTTCGAACAGAAGCAACAAAACAGCTGACACTAACATCATTACTTTGGGTTTGTACAGGTGTGAAGAAGAAGAAAATCGCTCTGTAATGTATTTCTATGTTATATGTAGGATGTGTTCAATATAAGGTGTACGTATATGAATTATGTCTATTTGTACATGCATGTGAGATACGAAAAAGTTCAAGGAAATGAAAAATACAGTGCTTGAAAAAATAAAATAATCTTATTAAGTGCAGAAGAATGACAACTGTAAAAACACCAGGTGGGATCCTGTCTGGAGCAAGGCCAAAATGAGTTTTGGCTCTGGGTCTAGCTGTAGCAAAAAGGTTTTTGAGTCCTTAAACACAACGTGCCTTCTTGTCTTCCAGCTGAGCATGGAGATGCCTATATGCTCTGGTTGTATATAAACTCCTATTCACAACAGCCTTGAGTATCCTCCATTACTTATGAAAAATCCATACATATTTTCCCTCTTCATTTCAAATAAGCGAATCTGAAAGGTAGTCTTTTAGGGAAATACCTAATACCAGAGCTTAAAAAATGAAAGATGGCTTTGGTTTAGTGTGTATATATGCAGTGGGTTTTTGGGAGTTGGCAGAAGTCACAATTGCATAGCTGAAGTTGCAAGTTTGGTCTGTCTCCCGTATTATAGTAGTGATGTATCATAAAATTTACTACAGGCCATGGGTTTTAGTAGTTGTCTGACCTACAAATAACAATATGGTGAAAAGCCTTTCCTAGTATGAAGCTCTCCAGATTCATTCTCCTCAAAAGCCTCTCACATTTAAAAGGTCGGTTTCATTGCTAGTAGTTTCAAGCCTTGATTGTTGGTGATAACAAATGGGAGAAAAACACTGGAGATCTGATCCTGTAGGTAAGTACTTCCCTGCACAACAGTTACTAAAATCACTGTGAATTATGTATCATAGACATTCTTGTACTGAATCTATTATTTGCATGTGAAAAAGACTTGCCTGTGATCTAGAATGAGTTAAATTCTTGACAATTAAACATAGCTGAGAGAAAAAGTAGGAATGCTTTGGAAAGTTACATAGCAAAAAGACTAAAGAGCAAATTTACAGAAAATTACTATTCCAGACCCCAAGAGGAAGAAGCCTCATAATACCTGCTTGTATTCTGTAGGATGCTTCTATATTATAAAAAGTAATTTTCTTAAATGAGAGTTCCCTTATTACAATGTCAACTTTGCAAACTTTTTTTGTAGACTTTTGCCCAGCCAGTGAAGTTTAACTCAGACTCTGGAGTTTTTGAACTAGTTAATTATGCCCCAAGACGCCTGGAAAGCCAGCTGAAAAAAACCCTACATGATCAGAAACCTCCAAACCCCATTTATGATGTTCTAAGGAAAGCAAAGAATGACGGGCAGCTTTCCAAAATGCACAGCGCTTCTGCAACCTTCAATATTGATCCAAATTGCAACACTATGGTAAGCATCTTATAGCCCCTGAGTTTATATTTAGATCTTACTCTAGAGATACTGGCAGTAGTTATTGTTGTGTTTGGCTTGATAGCTTGGGAAAAATGTTAATTTATGTTAGGAAAACATAATGATGGGCCAAATTATGCCCTGTAATGCACATGTGTCTAGCAGACAAGTGAATGGAATTACAGATGTACATCCCGTAGCACAGAATTTTGAAGATTCTGTAGGGCAGGATTCAGCTGTGTGGTCTGAATACTTTTTAATATTAAAAGAAAAAATATTATGACAACAGTTACTTTACTAGTGATCCCTGGAATGTGCAAATTGACTGAAACTAATGCAGCTCAGTCTTTCCTTATTAATTAATTTCCTCATGTGGCTATGAGCTCATCTGTGGTCTGGCAACACCTAAGTCTCTCTTCCATTAATTCCCAAAGGATTTACATAGTTAGCGTCAATTGGAATGGCCAGAAAAAATAATCATTGGCAACAAAAAACCTGAATTAATGGAAAGATGGGTTGGATTTTAGATAAAAAAAAATCTTGTTTCATACTTGCTTAGACAGTATCAGTTTTGGTATTCTTGCCTGTCTACTTTCAGGGCTGTCTTCAGCACCAGATTAGACAGGTTAAAATCAGGAGATGAAGCACCTGAGAGAACACAAGGCAGTATAATTAGATGTGAGAGTTTACCTTTAAATGGCAGCTTTGGAGGAAAAAAATATTTTACTGGGTTACTTCACATTGATGTGACTGACACGACTTCATTTCACTCAAGGCCAGTCTAAGGTCTTGCTACACATTTAGCAGTGGCAGGTCTAAATTATGTCATAGCTGGAAAGCTGAGAGAAAAGCAGGGAGTTGTAACAAACTGCTGCTTTGCCCAGTATAAGCTTAATGATTTTCAGAAAAGAAAACAATGTTGAGAGAGGTCAAAAGGCAATGATGTTTAAAAAAAATTGTGCTAATGTGATATTGCAGTTATCTGCATTTAAAGGGGACAAATGCTACAAAAGGACAAGGCCCACACATCCCTACCATATTAAATAATTGTTTTCACAAATAGTTTGCTTGAGAGCACAGAAGCAGAAGAGCTGTTCTCAATTTCTTATTTGCTCTCAGCATTAAACTCCTGCAAATGCTATGAGGTTGTGCAAGTGTTGCTAACATTGCTTTCTTGGATAACCTCTCACCATTGCCACTGGGGATGGCCTTTCTTGACAAATTCAAAGCCATTTAGCTGTTACTTTCATCTTTCATGTACTTTGGAGCAACGGGGCTTCTGTATTATTTAAGAATCAATTTCTTCCTCTGGGATATTTTCCATAGATGGGAAGCATTATGGCCTTTTGAGGAGCTGTATTCCGAAGTACCCTTTCTTCTCCTTTTGGCAGGAAAGGGTGATATTTCTTATTTTTGAGTCCTCCTTTACTGGATGGGTAACACAGATGCCCCATCTAGTTCAGCTTGGCATCTCAAGCCTGAGCTGGAACAGAACGGTCTGTGAAACACTGTGCCCACAATGGTTACTGCAAATACATAAAGGTCAGAGAAGCCAGCTTCATTCATTGTACTACAATGACTGATCCAGAAAAGACCACCCCACATCAACTGCATCAAATAGTTCCATTCAAATCAAATAGGATTTGATCTTTCGGGCATCTGATGGTGCTGTCTGGTTTGCTTTGGCTGCCTTCTTCACACTGACCAGACTAATAGTTGCTTGGAATGTTTCATTGCTTACAAAAAGATCACCTTGAGTGGTCATCACTGGCCTGAAAGCCTGAATTTAAACACATCTTGCCTAAGAAAAGCATGCAGTGGTATTTTTCTCTGTATTTTACTTCCCTTTCGGACTATTACAAATTTACAGACAAGCAAAAGTTCTCTGCATGTGTGCTTCCACATTTGCAAATCATTGATATGGAAGTAAGCATCTTCTTACCAATAATCAAAATCGACTTTGTGTAAAACATATTGAGAAAAGAACCTGTAGAGTTGGGTAGAATTGATCACAACTGTGGAAAGAAACTGGCTGGCATCCCACATGCCTTACTTCAGAGAAACCTCAGTTCAGCAAAGCACTTAAAGATGTGTTTAACTTTAATCAAGGGAAGTTAAACACATGCTTAAACTTAAACACATGCTAAAAGCTTTGCTGGATTGGGTCCTAGCAAGGCCTAAGGCTGACTGGGTAAGGAAGCTAACCAAGGTAACAAATTCCATCAGATTAAATGTAGCACCTTTCTCTAGGGACAGGGAAAGAGTAGAGATTCTTTCCCTCTGATATTACATGAAACTTTGTGTACCAGCCACTTACAGACTTGAACATGTTATGAATCATTCAGATAAAAAACTGGGCTGTAAGTCAGTAAATACAGAAATATTAAATGCCAAAATAAAGAGGCTATCTTCTGTATTTCAGAAAAGCTTGTCAATTGCCAAAAAGAAGCATACACTGTGTGGTTGGGAGTAATGAGTCTCCATCTCCACAAATTACATTTTATGAGCCGCTGCCAACATAAGCTTTCTGTATTTTAAAATATTCTCTTCTTTTTAAATGAAGCCACCCACTTTCTGAGTAATTCAGATTTTTTTAATCCCCTACAGATACATATGAGGCAGAAATAACTCTTGCCCCTAATGAGATATTAGCTCATAGAAAGAAAATTTAAGCTGTGATCTACACAAACCGGTTACTTGATATAGGCAGTAGTACCCATCCTTGCCCACACTTCACCTGTTTTTCTGGACAAGGGTAGTTACTGCATTCTTCAAACTCATTAGTTTCACCTTCACTAAAAGGAAAAATACACAAATAAAACAAGTCACCCCCTGAGTGTGGAAGAATTAGAATATTAAAAAAAAAAGAAAGTGTGCTGTGTGCCATTTCTAAGGGAAACAGCTATAGATCACTGTGGCTAGTTGCCAGAGATCTTACTTCCTCTGTAAGATCCTATGCATAGATTTTTTGTTAGCTGTGTCTTTGTAGCTTGCTGCTGAACACTCTATTTCACCCTCCAAACCCACTATTTGGAGGCACCTTCCCTTCTGCTATGATGAGGCACTGAGGCTCAGACTGCCTGAGCAGAAATCTGTGGTGGTCCCAGGTCATAACACACTTAGGTTTCCACTATGAGAGTTACTGTGTGCAATGCAGTTGTGCAATAATACAACATGAAAACAGGAGAGGTGGGAACTGATTTGATTTCTATTTGTTTAATATCCACAGCTCTCTCATTCTGAGAGTATAACTTAAGTGTTCCTTACTCTTCAAATTCTAGATGAAAAACGCAATAGTTTTTATTTGTAAAATGTGATAAAGTCAGAAAAATAAGCAATTTCCTATTGTAGAAAATTTATGTACATTTAATTTGCATTTGGAATTGTACAGTAAAAGCATGATTCATACACACGTTATTTCTGAAGAAAAAACACTCAGGATTTCTTACAAAAGTTGTACTCTAATAGATGAAGTCAGATTTAGACCTTTTTAGCTTTAGTATCAAAGTAAATTAACTCAACTGTTCCAGCACGAAGGTGATGTTCCCTGTATATTTGTCTTCCTGAGACAATGCTTCTGTAGAAGGGGGATAGGGAGAATCAGTTACATGGTAAGCAAAACAAGAAAGTCAAGAATACTCCAGATTTTGGCATTTCTTTTTCAATAGTGCCTTGATCGAGAACAAGCTATTCAGTGGATTAAGAAAGAAAGGCTTCCAGCATTTCTAGAAAGTGACTGTTACTTTGAATACAGGTATTGCAATCTTTTATGCTGTCTTTCAGTTTTATATTTTTACCTCTTCCTCTTCTGTTCAGTTAATCTTGATAGTACTCTTAAAAAGTTTTTGCCTATCTCTCATCCTATTTGTTTTATTTTAGCATTTTAGTGACCTGGCTAAAATAAAGTCAGTGACTTGTTTCACTCACCATTCCACGGTTTTCTTTGACCACGAATTACATCCTATACTACTCCATTACAAAGAGACTAAGAAAGGGGTTTACTAATTTCTAAACCTCTGCTCCTAGGAGATATCATGGTAACAATGCATATTTTTCTAATCAATATATAAGCCATATAAATAGAAGTTATGAATTAACAAAAACTATTTGGAAAAAAAATACCCAATCCCTTTCATTTCCATGATTAGTTTTGTGGGTTTGGGCCTGCTTTAGCAAAGTTTTCTGTGGGATGCCATGGCATAGCTGGATGATTTACTGTTATAAACTTGCTATATTTTTCCAGATGTCCTTTCAGCAGGTGTTCAGGAGGTTTAGTGTGCCTTTGAGGGGGATCTGTCTCTGCATCTCTTGAGGTTGTGTCTAGATGCTGCTAATTGTAGTGTGTCTCAGGGGCCCAAAAGAAGAGGCAACCCAGCAGTATGCTTCACAAAACTCATATTGGCTGATAGTAATGACAGGGTAGTTACTGGGTCACAGACTTCTACAGTAAAAATTTCTAAATGTATTTTATTTTCAGTAATCTGAAGACTGCACTTAAGTGGGCAAAGAGCAAGGAAATCATGAGACTGTTCCATTTTACCTTTAGTAGCAGTTGCTTTATCTGTGCCTCATGAAACATGAAACGTTGATCTTCTGCTATAGCAAACTATTTGATCAAGCAGTTACCAAAGAGAATGGTATAAACCTAACTTTATGCATGTACCTATATGCTGGTGTAAAGGTAAACAGGCAGGAGAAGTGAACCCAACTCAAAAAGAGATTGCAAGTCAGAGTTACAATTTAATAAGAAGATTACGATAAATACAACGATACAGAGATGAGATTGGTTTTAACCCACAAAACCTAGATGAGTAACCCAGCATCCTGGGGCACAAACAGAGTGGAGTTCATTGGCCCCTGAGCTGAGTACCACGTGGTCCTCCCAAATGCAAAGTAAAAGGAAAGGAAACCCTCTGGGTGAGCATGATGGTCACAGTCTGGTGGAGAGACGCAGTCACAGTCCTGTTGAGGTTCTGGTCTTCCTCTGGATCCAACAAGTGGTACCAGAAGTGCTCAAACCCCAAGATTATATGTGCTCAGGTTCAGGTGGAAATGCCCAGTACCTCTCCCAGGGTGAGCAGTATCACAATAGGTGATTTAACTCTGTGAGTCATGGGATATTTTTGAAAACTTTGATGGCCCATTAGCAGACATGACCCCTCAGGCTGTGTGTGAAGGTGCTGATGACTCCCCAGAGTGGAGTTATCACAGTTGAGTCATTGGTGTAAAGACAGGAACGCTTTCCTATCTCACAGGGTCCTTTAACACCCAGCTTGTGGCCTGAGGGGTCAGGTGGGCCCTGGCCACCTGCTGCAAATAATCCATTATTAGCAACTCCTCAGAGATGACATAGAGGATGTAGAATACACAGATTTGGTTACATCCACATTGATAAGCTGGTCCCAGCTGCTGTAACTAGGACAACCTAATGTCAATTGCTGTCAGTAGTTCAAATGCTTTCCTGAATCAGAATCAAGATAAATTCAGATAATAAAAGAGAAGCTTGCATTTAAAGTTGAAGACACTCCAACCATAGAATTAAATCCTATTTGATCTCAAATAGTGGGCACAAATGAAACTGAGTATTCATTTGGTTGTAGGCTTAGGCATAGGCCTCATCTTCCCTTCAAGTGCACCTTGGTTGGTTATATACTTCCTAACTTAACTAAGTTTTGCCCCAGTTCTGGAGCCCAGAGCATCCTCACTATCACCTTGTGATTGTAGGACTGCCTTTCCTGAACATCACAAGGTTCACATTAACTCAAGGTAGCACTGGAGAGCTGTTCAGTACTGTGACATCCTCATACAGCAGCCAGATGAACATGAGAGTGCTGGATGTCATGTTATCATCTGAAGGTTCAGTTAGTGTGATCAATTCTGTGGCCTTTTGCTGGAAGATTGTTTGTAACAGGAACGAGAAATGTAGTGTCTGGTGGTGATACAGGGCTTTAGTTTCATTTTAGTGAACAAAATGTTCACTAAGGGCTCCTTGTCAGGGCTTGAAACTGGAGAGATACATGCAAAATCATGCAGACAGAAGTCAGTTTTACTGGTAAAGATTGATAATGCAAAGCAGGCCACTATCTCTAGAGGTGGTGACCTATTCAATAGCAGTTCCAGCATTTACATATGTGACAGCAGGTGAAGGCTGAAATAATGAGTTGGACGCCATGGTGGGTCCCTTCCAAATTAGGATGTTGTATAATTCTTTTGTTCTAGGGATAACACAGATCAGGAAATTCTCTGTAACAGTTTTTTTTAGATGGATCATGTTTTTTAATCATGTATTTGTGAAAAAATTAACTGTTTCTCTAATTAAGAGCTAAAATTAACTATTTTTTGGTCTCAACATTTAATTTCAGACTAGCTAAATTGATATCACAGGTAGAATGGAGCAAGAATGGCATGAATTTCATTATAGATAGTGACTACTATCCCTGGATAAGGAAGCAAGACCTAATTTCCCCCTCTCCTGCAGAAGATGACACTTCATTGACTATGAAGAAGTTCTATGTATCGCTTGGCGAGGTAAAATAAACACATTTAGTGGGTGTAACATCAGAATAGATTGAATGCATTGGGTAAAATTATTATAACTGAGGTCACAATGTAATGGGACTGTTGATTCCTGGGCAGTCTGGTTTTGTGGAAGGTTCCCTGCCCATGGCAGGGTGGTTTGAACTGGATGATCTTTAAGATCCCTTCCAACCCAAATCATTTTATGATTGTTTGATTCTCTGAATAGTCCTTATATTCAAAGTTCTTTGTACTATAAAAGGCTGTTTTGGTGTTGTAACACACCTTAAACAGAAGCCATGTTACAGTTATGCTCAGCTGCTGTCATATGCCCCTCTTCACTGGGAACTACCCTTACAGAAGTCTACACAAATGGACTGCACAAAATGACCATGGACAATAAACCCTCTGCTCACCGAAACACTGCAATAAATAGAGAAATTTGAACTTTTCTAACACATTTCTTTTCCTAGGCTACGGTTTCTCAGGTGAAGGATTGGTTTACATTAGCAAAACAAGGTGATTCCGTGAAAACTACAGATTCATTTACACATCCTGTAGCTTCTAGTCAAATTCAAGATACTCAGCATTTGTCTGGGCAGCATGAAAGGGACGAATCATTAAGTGAAAAAGATGGTAAGCAAGAAGGGCCCAGCCCCATGGTATATAACACAACTGACTTGATGGAAAGAAAAGACATTCCAGGGAATTGTTGCTAACTCCCCTTATTACTTTCTGAGTATCACATGGTACCTGAGGCTTGGGATGGGCATTTGTTTCTTTCCATAGCTAAAACCTAAAGTGAAAATTTGAGCTAGCAGCCAAGTAATTTTGTGACAGTAGTAGCTTATTTTCTTACATATTTCTGTCTCATCGAAATATGTAAGTTTCAGTTGAGGTTTTGGGGGATTTTTTTGTTTGTTTTGTTTTGTGTTGGTTTGGGCTTTTTGTTTTGTTTCTGTTGGTTTTTTGTTGCTGTTGTTTGGGGTTTTGTTTGTTTATTTTTTCAATTTCATGTGTTTTGAAAGGTTTTCTTGTCTGGATTCTTTGGGTATTTCATAATGTATGATTTGTGTTGCAGACATCTTCTTAGGGTATTTATGTTGGGCACTTGAAGGCCTTTTGACTGCCAATTTTTATGGATCTTATGAAATGTAATCATTTGGAATTTTATCTTCAAATTTAACTGAAATTGTTAGCAGGCTTCAAACATTCAGGGAGAGACTATACAGATACACATATGGATACATACCTGATTGCATAGGCTTGATTCTGTTTTTTATGCAGTAGCAAGATAAACAAACAGAAAAGCCTCAGCTCATATGTTAGGAACTCACTCTCTCCCATTCTCAGAGGAAAAAAGCAGCCATTCCACTTTAAGACTTGTACTGCTTGGACCTTGGAGTTCAGTGGCTGAATGAAAGATTGGAAGACATAACTCCAGAAGTCTGTCATCTTCCCCAAACCATGAGGATCACCCCAGAAAATATATTGCTGATGTAGGGATTATTAATTCAGTTATTCAGGTCACACTTGTTTGCAGCTCATGACTCTATCACTAATTTGAGCACTGCTTTAAACAGAGAGGTCACAAATGCAGCATTCTTGCAGAGACAGCAATTGGACTTCAGTAGGTGAAGGTATTTGCTTGGACAATCCAATTTAAATTCTTTTCTCATTGCTTCGGTTGAATCAGGGCTATCAACTAAAGTCTCCAACGAACCCCTGAGGCACTTCACTTTTGATTGCTCAGGAGCTGTGTACCTCTCTTTCTAATGCCTCAGGTCCTGTGAAATCATTCTCCGTGTTTCCATTTCACAGATCTGTGTTGAGAAGCTGTAATTTTTCTTTTTCAAGTGTAAACATTTGAAATAGTTTGGAAGCAAGAAAAGGTATTATAAATCACACTGATTTTTATATTAATATCAACATATTGTGCCATAGGTACTTAGGAAATTATGTAAGTGCGGATCAGGGGATCTCTATGACATGCTCCTAATCCAAGTGACTGTGACAGTGGCCAGCACTGTTTAGGTGTAGCTTATTTTTGGAAGGAGTTGCAAGGAATGTCTGACTGCCATTGCCATTTATTGACTAGGCCACCATAGAGAGTTACACAGGCTGATAACATTACAAATGTAAATTTAGTGGATCTGAGAGATTTAGCCCTTTTCTGTCACAGCCTCATATGGTGCATGTGCTCAGAGGTTGTACCAGTCTCATCACTGACAGTGTTTTGCCTTAGTGATACAATGGAGCGTGAAAGCCTACAGCTTAGCTTTAGTGAAGTACAAAAGATGTAGGTGATATTATAATTTAAACATTGATTGATATGAAATTCTTATAGAGTCCCAATTCAATTATGATTTTTTTTTTCCCACTTTCATTTAGATTCTGCTGCTGTTCACAGTATCTGTGGTTATTCTGCTCAGTTTTACAAGACTGACTTGTACAGTGAGAGTGGCATTAACCTAGCTACGTAGCATGTATAGTCAAAGTCCTCTTTGCTAACATGCTCCAGAAAAAAAATCGATTTTCTAAGAGTCTGGCAGAAGTAGAAAAGATAGTTGAGCAAGTTAAAGCATTAAGTTTCTTTTTCAGCAGACCAGGATGGCAGGGCATGCTTAATGGCATAGGGCTAATGAAGAGTTGGGTAAAAGGAATTAATTAGAGAAGTGTGGACCAAAAAAACCAGGGCTAGTCACTATTCTGAACTTCTTAGCTATAAAACATCTCTAAATGGAAAGAAGCCCTTTCTGGGTGGCAGACTGGTCTGCAGGACTGTTAGATGTTTCCAGAGCCCTAGACACAATCATTTGTTTTGTCATCCTCCCATGTTTGTCAAGATTTTACCCTATTGTCAGAGGCGTTTCATTTGCAGTTACCACAGACTACTCTGAGTTGGAAGGGACCTACAAGGATCATTGAGTCCAACCCTTAAGTGAATGGCCTGTGTGGGGATTGAACCCACAACCTTTCTGTTATTAGCACCAGGCTCTAACCAACTAAGATAGTCTCAGGGTCACACTAAGCAGGAAAAGAATCATCACTTACTGGCTTCCTCAGGCCTAAACAAAAACCAGTTCTGCTACATACTGTGACTTTGCTCAAACTATGACCAAATGCTCAGGAAGGAACCAGGCTATGCAGCTCAGTTGGCTGGTTTAACTGCTGTTGAGGAGTTGGGATGTTTGACTGAGTAAACATGACAATTGGTTCCAGAGGGAGCTAAACTCTGTTGCTCTGCTGGAAGTCAATAGGGAATGAGTTTCTGAGTCATGGGGCTGAATTTCTAGGCAGATAGCACCTCTGCTACTCCCTGCTTTGCAAAATGACATGGTGTGATTTTTATGCAGCAGTAAAATATAAGTATGTTGCGTTTTTTAACTAGGCAATGTTGATATGCAAGAGAACAGTTCTGACTCAAAAGAGTGTTCAATGATCTTTTCTGATTTAATGCAGAAGCAGAAGGCCAACAACAGAGTTCCCTTTCCCCTTCAAGAACTGCTGACGTTACCAGTGAGAGATCCAGTGAGGCTGAGGAGGGCTCTTCTGTGGCTGTTGCAGAATCCCCTTCCCACAGGCAGTTAAGGGTTTATGTAGACCCGAAATGGGACAGTGCAGCAAAAGGAGAAATTGAACAAGAAAGCACAACTTTTCAGACATCAGCAGAATTCATACCGGCTTATACTCAAATTGTAACGAAGGAACCTGCTTCAGAACACTATCCAGCTGCTGACATTGTTGCTCATAGTACTTCAGAGTCACTCTTTAAACAAAGTTCTTCTGCACTTACTGCTTTGGACTCTAAGGGAGATGTAAGAAAACCAGATCCTGAAGAAGTAAGCTTAAGTTCAAGTTCTGAAAGTGGTGGGCCGGACAGCAGGGCTGCTTGGTGTATTAGTCACAGGACTTATGACACTGGCAACAGACATGAGTTTGAAAGATTCAGGAAGTTCATCAAAGGAACACTTGGGGAGAGGTACTGGTGGCTCTGGATGGATATTGAAAGACTAAAGGCTCTTAAGAACACTACAAGACAGCAAAGGTATTTCCCATGATTTAACAGTTATTCCTACTGCTTTAACACTTGTAACCCAGTTAGATCGATGCACATTTTGAGGTTTCAGAGTAACATTTGAATAGAATAGACACAGCTAAAGTAATCATGAGAGTCCTGATGACAAGTTATGTCTGGAATGAGCCTCTGCTGAGGCTGATAAAACTCTTTTTGCAGAGTCATGTTTACAAAGCTTACATGAAGTCAGAATCACCATATTATTAAGGCTGTTTTAGAAAGAGATTTAGAAAACAGATGGCAACAGGAAAAAAAAAAGAAGAAAGGAATAAAAGAAATTAAATTCACAAGTGAGGCATGCAGTATGACAAACTACTTTAATGAAAACCTCTGCTGGATTCAGATTCTTCTAAGGCATGGTACATTTTATCTTACACGTAACCTGTCTCTAATTTACAGAAAAATTGTTTTGGCTTCTGCCACTTGCAGTTAAAAACATGTTGCATGACAGCAGTTTAATCAGTAGGATGAACTGTACTCATCTGGACATGTTTTGGACAGCATCTGATATGTGCTTATGTGATTGTTTTTGTTTACTGCAGGCAAATCAGTAAGATGAAAAAACTGTACCTGCTGAGCAGTGGAGACTATTTCCTCAGCTCGGAAGTGTTACTCAGACTCAACCTACTGCACGGAGATCAGTGGAATATAAGGCATTTAAGACAGATTCAGCCTGAAGTAGTGAAACCTCTACTTCTTTACTGGTATGAAAAAATGGCCAGGAAGTAAAATTCTATATGTTTAACCAATTTCCATTTTCTTTGATAAACCTATTAGGTTTATTTCACCTCACTTATCCCATTGCAATTATTGGAAGCAATGTCATTGGAAGTACTAATACATGAATTTTCAGTTAAGCCTAAACTACACTTCATTCTTCTGAGAAGCCAGGTAGATCTGCCTTACTGAGCCCTTGGTATTTTTCTGCAGAGCATATGAACTGTGTTGTGTATCTCTGCCTTGGATAACATTCAACTAAGATTTATCCTATAGTCTAGGATAACTCCCCCAGGCACAGCAGGTTAATTCTGTCCTAGCCTATTCCCCTTACTGCTCTTCTCAAGTTTCTGAGGATGCTCTGTATATACGTCTATGTGGAATTTGACCCTGAGACTTTACTTTTCAATGTCTGTCATACAAAATGCCTTTTACATATTGACAGCTCAAGTGAGGAAAATCTAACCTATTTCCAAAACACAGGCTGAATTTTTGAAGATGTTCTCCCCAAGGGGGAATCAACAAATTGCAGGCATAAACTAATACCTGTAATTATAAACTTTGCTGTGGAGCTTCATATGACTTGCAGTGACCCTGAGATCAGCTCAGTTGTTGGAGTGTGTTGCTAATAACACCAGGACTGTGGGGTTTATCTCCATATGTGCCATTCACTTAAGAGTTGGACTTGATCTTTGTAGGTCCCTTCCAACTCAGAATATTCTGTAATTCTGTAATCTCTCTCCTGTGACCTACAATTCTTTCCTGTTGTTTGCTGTAGGATGGATGCAGCCTGTCCTACTGCAGACTCTTAGAAAGGCAACTATGTAATGCTGCAGGATTTGCAGCCTAAGTTTATTTATCTATAGTTTGCTCTTACATTTGGAAGCATGCAATGTCTAAACATACCTTTAACACTGACTGATTTTTCATTCTAGGTGCATATAGCACCATATCTTGATACAGTAAATGACATCATTGGAAAAAAAAAAAAAGAAAAGAAAAGAAAAAGAAGACAAGTAGTCTAGCATTTCATTGTTTTGGAAAGTTCTACTTATTAGCTTTTTTCTCCCTAGGGGTCCCAGATTTTGTGTCACTCATTCAACAGCAATAGAAGCTGCCAGTGCAAAACTGAAGTTCTGGCACACATGTCAAGAAAGACCAAGGGTGGACATTGATCCTTTCCCACAAATCGTGTCGTTGTTACCATTGACCAAAAACTCTTCCATACAACCTTCCGCTCTTCAGGTAAGTGGGATCAAAACATTGAAAACAAAGATTTATCCCTTCAAAAATAATGACAAAACTCCTTGAATTCAACTGATACCTTAGAGACTGAGGAAAAAAAACTCCAGGCCAATTTAGTAGGAGAAAAGGAGAACAGAAGCTTTAATGAACCTTCAGGCCCCAGGGATACATATCCACCCGCCCCCTCTGACCCTGGTTCCATGATTTTATGACAATGTCCATCCAATCCCATTCTGCTACCCACCCTGGTCCTGCCCTGTTCAGCCCCCTGGCACACCCTGTTGGGAATTGGATATGGGGGGTTTGGAACCCCTCTTTCATCATCTTCATCGTCCTCACAGCACGTCAGGTCCTTGGAGGCCTTCCAGAGTTCTAGATTTGGAGGTCCTTCTGTCTCTGTTTTTATCTTCTGGTACAGGCCTCATGGTGTTGTCTGAAATTCTACCTTGAAACCAAGACTAAACAGCTACTGGTATTTTAAGGGATTGATGTAGGATGGGGTTTGTATGTGTAAACATCAAGCTACTGAGGTTATTTTGCTGGTACATTAAATCTACAGTAACTTTTAAAATCTATGAAGACCAAAAAATCAAAAAAGCCTCGAGGAATCAAATGGAACAAGAATATGTACTTGGTTGGTTGGAAGTCAAGATTAAGCAAACTGGTATATCACAGATCATTACATATAAAAATGCAATAAAATTTTATTGCATGTTATGCAACAAATTGCTATACATTGAGTTAAATTATCTACTCAGTTACATCCTGGCTATTTTCTAAGTCTTTTGGATAGGTATTTTAGCTGGAAATTCTCAGAGCTGCAAAAATTAAGTATCTAGGAGTGCAGGTTCTGCCTTTTAAACAGTTTTATCTTAATCCAGAGTAATTCTTCCAGCTTCACTGTACTTACCCTGAATGTATCTTTCATGTTTGTAAAAAGGGCAGAATTCTGCTCATTTTCTGTCACCACAGCCCTGCATTCAGCTGCACGTGGTTTTGGCTTTCTACAGAGGGCAATGAGCCACACAACACAGAGTTTTTCAGTGTGTAGCTTGCCGGTGGCCAGTTTAGTTTTGACTGTTTTCTTTCCTTGAAAGCCTGAATGTGAGAGGTAACTGTAATGAAAGCTTCAGGTTTTCAGCAGTACAGTATTAAGGCTTGAAGGTACTTGAAGAATGTGAATTGAAACTGTGGTTCCAGTATCAAGAACTGAATGGGCTATGTCACAGATCTATTAACACACACACCTCTGTTACTTTGAGTTGGTTTTAGGCTATAGTTATTTCATTTGAAATCTAGTTCATGGAGATGATGGAGGGAAACAGTGTGATAGATTTCGTGGTCAGAAAAAACTGGCTTCAGGAGCCAGATTCCTGTTGATGACAGCAGGAATGGGAGCAAGAAGCACCTGTGTCTTACAGTGACCAGGTCTGGCTTCACAAGGTGTGATAATGACCCAGGACTAGCTGTAGATCAGGCAGACAGGATCCTAACTCTGGAGGTTTTCCAGCCCCTGTTAAATTCAGCACCTGGCAAAAACTCTGGCCTGGTACCATGAACCTCCCAGAAACAGCAGATGGACCATTTCTTGCTCCTAATATTTTTTTTTTTTTTCTGTAAGACATTTGGACTTTTGAATCTTCCAGCTACACTATGCTTGCAGGAGCTTAGAAAGAGCAGTAATTCTAGGTGAATTTCTGAGGGTACTCTGAATGCAACTGCCATCTCCAGAAAGTCATGATTTTGTTCAAAATCGTCAGCAATGTTGTGACAAAATGCCTCCTTTCTCTCCCAGTCTGAGTGATTGTTTCTCTCTTACAGTGATCTAGCTTAAGGTAATCTTTGTAACCTTCCACAAAACATGTTCACATGCCCTTCACCCAAGCTTCTCTGTAATTCTGCACAAGGTGCATGTAATGTATTTCCACCTATTAAAAATGTAATTTTTAAGCTATAGTGGTATGCTGAAAAATCTTGAAAGATATTCAGGGATTTTTGCAATTTTCAGTTTTACATATTGTGATTGACAAGGAAAAACAGACCTGAAAACTCTTAAATGTTTTTGAGCAGTTCATGTTAAGAGAACACAAAGCTGGAAAAATAATCAGAATTGCTTTATTTTTCTGTAGTATCTTTTATAAAAGCAGAACAAACCAATAACTTTATTAAAACTAGCTAACTTGAATTTCTCTTTGAAGAGATCATCAAGATTACCACCTACCCTGACATCAACTCAGAGTCCCCAGAAGGATGACATTTCTAGCAGTAGAATGTGGTAAGTACAAAAGTCCCTTCTATATCTTTCTGCACGGCAATATACCTCAAATATTTAGGAAAATCTTTTAGATACTACTGTTTTCATGAATACTTTTCTTTAATACAATAATCTGCTTAGTGAAGCACAGTTATGGTACAGGTTGTATGCATGGAGAATTCCTCAATTCCTCCCTGGCTGATTATTTTCTCTCTCTCGCTCTCTTTTTGTGCCACAAACAAAAATAAACCCACAAAAAGGTTTATTTCGCCAAATACAAGTATTTCTCCTATGCAATTGTTTATTTTCTCTACATACATTCATATTCTTTTAGCCTGTCTCAAGTGCTATCTCTCAAACTCATGCTGTGCCAGTGATTTCTGCAAGGGCACATAAAAAATATTCCTCTACATTTTCCCCCCATTTAGTATAAATTTGAACTCTATGTACTTCTTCCTCTACCATTCACTACGCCATTCTATCTCTTTTGTGCCCCTTCCAATTTATTTATTTTATAAGCAGTCCTACATTTTTTCTTAAAAATATGTATTGGAATTTTTTTGTTTGTGATCCAGGTCAAAGTCAGGGAGCACAGACATGATTCATTACTTAACTTTTGATGGTACTAAAGACTCAGGATACCAGGGTTATAGAAAGTACACCTATGCTGAGCTGCTCCATGTAAGTGCTGCTTGAAAATTTTACTTGTCTTTAATCATGGGTTTAAACACTTTATTCTGCAGTATTAAACATGAAATAATAATGGGGAGGAATTGATTTGATTGTATTAATGTCACTGCTTTATGCAGAGGTATAATTAGAACATCAGCATTTTCTCTGTGCTATCTGTCACTTATTTCATAGGAAATCATGGCACACACAGAGGTTTATTTTCACTAGAAAGTGTTGATCTTCTCCATAGTGACAGAAGTGTTCAGTAGGCTATTATAGAAAACTCTCTGGATAAATGCTTCAGTGGAATTGTTGCCTGGGAAAGTATTCCAGACTTACAGTGAAAACAGAACCTGCCTTAGCAAGTCATTAAAATAGTAACATTCATAACAGGCAAAGGTTTCATTTGTACAGTCCCTCTTTATTGCTTGTGTACTTTATTCTTGTCTTTGTTGAATTATTGCCTGCTAAGCAAGTCCTCATTCGAACAAACCTCAGGAGAGACAGGCTGCACAGAAGAGCCTTTTAGTAATAACTGTTAAAATGCTGACAAATAGAACAGGTGAGATGTCAACATCTGGCAATCTAAAATATATCCAAACCCCTTCTTGTTTGTGGAACAGTCCCAAAACAACCTGTTGTTTCATGGTGGTATTGTTACCCATGGCCTCACAACTAAAAGAAAAAGCTTACTATGAAATCTGAGCCCATTTACATATGCATGGAGTTTACTGACCACTTGAGCACAAGATTGTTTGTTTTGCACATCAAAATCATATTTTGTTTATTCCTTCACTACATTCATTTTACTTCTTTCTTAATTTTGACAGGAAAAAATAAGGCTAGTCTGTGCAATTAGGGGACATATACATTTGGAAATGCATATACAGGAAACATTCACACCATGAACTATTATTTTTTATGCATCATCATAGAGAGTTTTTCCCTCTGATTGAGGGAGGAAAATACCGACCATTGACATTTCCAGGGCTAGACTGCATTTTACAGTCAGGACCCCATAACTGGCCATTACAACTTTGATGCAGGGGGGAATGCAGGGATTGGTAGTTTAACTTCATACTGGGAAGGGAGATTTACCTACTTGGCTTCAAAAGTCTGGCTTCTTCCTGCCCTTCTCCATCCCTGTTACTGTTTGGAAAGAAGCAGGTTGCCAGCTGCCACACTCATCTGTTTCCACTTCTTCTATCAGAGACAGCAAGTCAGCCAAAGTTTCTCTCTTGTGATCATCAGAAGCTAATTTACTACTTACTAAAACCTCTTCTGGCTTCTCTATGGGCATTGACAAAATGGATGTATTCTTCCTCAAATGCTGTAGGAGCTCCCACCATAAAAAGCATGAATTTCTTTCTTCCTGAATTGCTCATTTTTGTTGGTGATGTCAGTGGTGTAACCCCAGTTGACATCTTTTATTCCATGATAGTTAAATGTTTTGAATCTTGACCAAATAACCACCTGTTAACTTCTCTTTATTCAAAACACAGTAGCCTGAGCTGAAACAACCCCTGACAGCTAAGTGATTTTAGTATCATTGGAATTCCCCAGATTCAGTGCTAAAGAGTAAAGAGTTAATGACAGAATTAAGGCTAGGTTTGTTTTTCTGTTTCGAGTATTGAGGAACCACCTAAGGGATGGTGTGGTCACTTTGCTACTCTGCATGCCTTCACTTATCAGATGTGAATATTTAGTAGGAAAATGGTAAGGAGAGCTATGATCGATTACATATGCAGTAGAAAATGGAGTCTAGTTTCTTGGGATGAAGATACTAATTGAACACACTGCGTGGCTCTCCATTGCAATGTACTGACATTTGAAAATAATGAAAGCCTGTTATTCCTTACTTTATGTTTTATTTGTCCAGGGGAAAAATGCTGCTGGCAGTGTTGTCTTAGGGGGATCAAGAATGGCAAGCATGCTGCAGTCTCTTTATTTGGAGAACAGAGCAGGCTACTACTTCACACAATTCTGTGAGAAGTCGGGGAATAAGGTATGAACATTTTCCTAGTCCGTCATAATTTAGTCCACAATTGACTGAATGCCAAGTTATAGAGGGCAGCCAGACTAAGGAAAAAAAAATGGAGAAAGAAAGATTGATGACTGGATGAATTATTACTTATGAGACTTCAATCCCTCAACAACAATAAACTGTTCATATGTATATGCAAACTAATGACAGGTCTTAACCAAGCTGTCAGATTCTAACTGTCTCAAACCTATTGGAATTCTGATTGTACCATCAGGAATAAAAAAAAAAAAAAAAGACTAATCATTTTTTAAAACTAGCCTTTTACTTGGCAGAAAAAATGAGGTCTTAACCCACAAAGACATTTTTTAAAAAGATGGAAAATCTGCTATGCTATTATTCACGATAATCTGCTTCCTTCTTACTTGTTGGGTTAGTGATGTCCAAAATCTCCAGTGTTTTAAAAACGTTCTTCTGCTACCATGAAGCTCCTTGGATTTCTGAGAAATGTAACACTATTTCTTCTCTGCAGTCAGCAGATCCATCATTCATTGCTGGGTGTAAAAGGAGGATTGGTTGGAAAAAGTTATGAATCTGAGTCAGTGTTTAGTGGCTTTGCAGAAAAATTGAGTCTTTAGGAGAGATTTGAATGCAATCAAGATGGACATCTGTTTCACTGCTGGCACAACCCAGAATCCAGCAGCAGTAGCTAGAAATGCCTTTGGCTACTACAAGACAAGAGCCAATGTTTCCAAAGCTGAACACCTTCAGCTAAAAATGTTAAATGTGTATAGATACAAATCTAAATAAAAGAAACTTACTTTTGCATTGCTTCCACCCACGTGTCCTTTAGCCTTTGCAGGTGCCAAACTCCTTTGAACTTTATTTGCTTAAAGGTTTCTCTTCACCTGTGGAGTTCTATTTCAATCATGTGCCAGGTTGGAATGCTACAGTTTGTGGGGCAAAGTTCCCTACCCCTAACTTTTTGGAGCACATTCTTTATTGGCTAACAATGGGGGTTCCAGGGTATTTTTAAAGTCTGAACCCCATAAGCACATGATTAAAACAGAGGACTTGGGGAAAGATCTAGAGTTCTGAAAGATCTTTTGCTGTTTGAATTTATGAAATGAGGTCAAGACCCTGTGTCTCAGAAACGCATGTAATAAAAATGTAATGATAGTCCCAGTAACATATGTCAAGTACACAGTATTTAATTGTTCTGGTTATTGCTGCAAAATGCTATTTTACCATGGCACAATATCTGCGTGTCCATTATCAGCATTTCTTCTTTAGCACTGGCCCTATGTCACTGAAAAGTGATTACTCTCCAAATGTTAACTACAATGTTAACAACGTTAATGGCCAATTATGCATAAAGGATACAATAAAAGATAGAGTATCACAGTGACGATGCCATTAAATCTGTTGTCCTGCCAGTATGCAACAGAAGATTAAATCCATCTTAAATTGAGCTTGATTTATGATGACCCCAAGGAGCTAAATAATACTTGCATTGGAAAGTCAACCTTTTATGAAGCTGTGATATTTGGGTAGCAATAACTTACAATATTTTTCATCTCTAGTTGTGGAAGAACTGCGTGTACTTTTGGTTCGACCTACAGGCTTATCATCAGCTTTTTTACCAAGAAACTCTTCAACCTTTTCAAATATGCAAGCAAGCTCAAGTAAGTTGTAAATAATGTGTTTTCCCTTCACAAATACATTTGCTAATTCCCTTCACAAACACATTTGTTCAGTGCAAAGACTGAATAGAAGATAGAAAGTAGAAAAGTTTCCAAATCTTGACAACCCACACCAAAGTAAATCTGGGTTGTGGACAACAAAAGAAGCTCTTTGGACTGTTTCCATGGAACTTCTTGATTCAAACGTTAAACATGCAGAGTTTCACTTCTAGGCTCTGCTGCCTGTTCCCAGTTTTATCTGTTACACTCAGTTTACCTAAACTTGCCTTTGCTACTCTGCATCATATTTGGGTACTGTCTGCTTAGTGTTAACGTCAGAGATAGTATTTTTTCTAAACCATCTAATTGGGCTCTACCTTTCCTTCTATCTCCTGTGTGGGTTAGAATTGCAGGTCTCACAGTCCAACCCTCAGATAATGACCTCTGTAATGAAAACAGATCTTAGTCAGTCTGGTTTTAATTTTTATGATTGTCAGAGTATTGTTATTATCTTTTAACAGTTGTCATCCCCCAAATAGATCTTTAGACCTTTACCTAATGTCAAGTGGAACAGATATTTCCTATAAACGAGTATTCTTAATTGACCATGCACTTTAAATCAGGTAATAAAACAAAACTGCTTCATCACAATGGTGCTGATGGCTGTCACTGACAGCAGAGTAGACCTGTTCTGTCAGGGAAGAAAGCTGCAGTAGTGTAATATCATTAGAAGAACTCCAAGGAACTTTTCAAATCACTGTGTGAAACTTTGGTCTGATTTACCTCTCTAAATCTTGTGTAGGAGTATACCCCATCTGCATATTTTAATATAGACTGTAATAGAACAAAACTACTTCACATGTCATTGGAACAAACACCTGTAGAGAAAGCATCTGGACATCCTTGAATTTGTCTTCTTTTCCTTCTTTGAGGCTTTACTGGGATGAATGACAGAATTTTACATATTTGTCCAGAATTCCCCCCCAAATCAGTGTTATTTGTTCAGAAACTCCAAGCAGAGGCTGAGGCACGGATTCTTCCTTCTCTCCTGTCTGGGTAAACTGAACTGCCACCCTATTTAGATGTTTTCCCCTCCAGCTCTATTTATGGCCTGAGTTTGCAGGCTACTGAATGTACCCTTAAGTCTGACTGTCTCCTGTATCTGCCCAGGCCTGTGTGTGGTGAGGGGCTCTGCTCACAGCAGACATGCAAATTGCCTACACTCTGTCACCATTTTCCTATGTATGTTGTTGCAGGCCAAATCTTAGGTTATGGTCCCTGATAGTTTTCAATTTGGTTTCATTTCGCACCAGCTTACATTCTTTCTGCAGTGATTGCATGGCTGAAAATTAAGGCCCAGGGTTTTTTCACTTATTTAATTTCCAGTGCTGGCCTGGTGGTGACAGCAGAACATCGTGCAATCATTGTTACCAGGCCATTGCAGAGAGTACGTACACATTGCCATTAAAGTAAATATATCAAAACGAAATATGTGAAACTGTTCCATTAGCATAACTAACAGCTGAAATGTAACATAACAAATCAACACATGTGCTGCAACATTTGGTATCATTCTCAAGCTTGCCTTTTAAGGCTGCAGAAAAATTATACTTGTTTTCATTGGAACACTGTAAAGAGTGAAGCTGCAACCAATCTACAGGGTCTGCTTAGGGAAGAGATGCCTTCCCAAATTCTGCGCTCACCTTTGGCACAACAAGACAGTCATTCCAAACACTCCTAAGAGAATGTGGATCAGATTTGCACGACACATTGTCATATATATTTTACTATTTATTACAAAAAGAGACGTGCAGAGTATTCTGTATGTGTTCTGCCTTTCTCCTTTTAGAAACTGCTGTGGATCTACTACTCATTGTTTCATTTGTTGGGCTTTGGTATCTTAGCTTTATGATAGAGTAATAAAACACATTCCAAGGTGTATATATATTCATCCAGGGAAATAAATTACAGTGAGCATGAAATCTGATAGATAAGAATAATGATGAGTAATGATGGTAATCATCTAGGAACATATAGGGTTATTCACTATAAACATATGCACAGGAGTATTAAAAAAATAAAAATAAAAGCAATAAAGAAACACATAATGGAGGTTTTGATTTGAAAAGAAGTTATTTAGAGTTAGAAAATTTAATACAGTTATGGTAAGCACAGTATTTTAACACTAGAATCAATTTAAGTAAAGGAAGTTATCATTACTGTGAACTTTTAGGGTCAGACACAAGATTTATATTACTGGGAAGTGATGATGGAGGTTAAGGCAGTTTAGCCACTTTGTTTAAGACCAGTCAGTTCACTACATTCTTCCCTCATATGGTTCTGTCAAGCAGCTGCACAAGCCCCTCATTTAGATCAGAGCAATATCCATGCCTGTGGGCAGCAATACAAAGCGTTTGGACTTAAATCTTTCTCCCATTTCTTGCTTCACTCTAGTCATTCTGAAATTGCTTATGAAAAGCTTCTCATCTGGGGATGAATTCATACCAAAACCCAACACCTGTACAATCCCAGTCTTGGAAAGTCATAAATGAGGCTGTAGTCTTAACCTGAATTTCCTAAACAATTTTTATATTCAAGTTTGTGCCATTGTAAGTAATTTCAATATGCAAACTGACCAAATTTTCAGAAGCAGTTTTGGGTTCAATCCATCATTTATTCTAATACATTAATAGGAAAATTTTTAGCTGGCAGGTAGAAAAATTCTTTGTGTTTTCAATAGGAACAAAACACTCAATGAAGTATGATATGTACATATCACACACATTTTGTATGGATGTGCTAACCTATAAGTTCATTTAATGTGATTTTTCCTGTCGATCCTTTAGGAGATTGGCTAATACAAGAGTTCCAATATTTCACTGCGATTCAGAAAGCCACAGGAATTCCATGACATGGGAATCAAAAAAGGCTACGAATATTACTTTATAAAGGATAAAATCTATAAATGTAAAGATTTTTAAAGGAAAAATATATCTTGCCCAATGCTGAAGGCTGTGAACACAATTTTCCTTCTTTTTGGCATGTCTAGAACTCTCCTGGGTTGGTTTTCCTGCAGTCCTTTTAGTCAAATCCATGCAGGTCTACAGATGCACCTCAGCAAGGGACATAAGGATGAAAGCTCCTCATTTCTGCTGTATCTGCAAGTGCATTCCTTCGCTTTGTCATTTTATGATGCTATCTTTTTATTTGGTCAAGTCTCATAGCAATAGATTCTTATAGGAATTCAGATAAAACAATGGCATCATGCCAAATCCTCAGACACTGTAAACCTGTGTCCTTCAAAAGTGAAGAGGCCATCCTGATTGCACCACTGAGGGTCTGATAATCTTTGAGTTTGGAGAAGTACATTCCTATAGCTAGTCTAACCACCTCTAAATTTCAGCTTCATATGTATTGCCAGCTGTGTTGTTTCTGGGAAAAAATAATCTGTCTCTGCTATGCTCTGGTTTTGCATGTAAAATTACACAGGACTGGGAGCAGTTCTGCAGGTAAAGCAGCGTGCAAAGGCAGTCCCTACTATGGCAGTATATTATTACAGTTTTTATGTGAGCAGATTGTCAATAGTTTTTGGCCAAAGCTTCCTTATTCTAGGCAATTTCTGACTCTGCAGGCTGATATTTTTTGTCAGTTCTAAAGAAGAGTAACATATATACACAACCCACTTCATACAAAATCATAGGGCAAAGGAATTCCACCCAAGAAACTTGTGGCATATTTGTTTTAATTTCATTCTTAAAACTATGCTAAAATGATCACCCATTGAAGGAACTTAGTTAATTGTGTGTTAAAATATCGAGGACATATTTTTGAACGTTTTTTTACTAATTTACAGATTCCTTGTGTGATAAATTTGGTCTCATTCTTCAACTAGAACTCTTCTTGTGGATGTCCTCTTTCTCTGACCTTACCCTTACACCCATGTATCTTCATTGTACTGATAACACAGGCCACAATAGCCACAAAACATCTTGGCTTTTAGTGATTACATCTATGAAAAAAGAGTGTGGAATCCTGCATAGACAGTAAACACAGTAATCATAACAAGTGCTAATGGGAGGATAGATGTCAGCCATCGGAGTCCTGTATTCCTCAGTGACCTAATACCAGGAGGAATCTAAAGCCCTTATTTCAAATTGTAAAGGTCCAAAATAATGAGGATGTACTCTATTGCTGTTGCTGTTTGAAAGAAAGAGTCTAATAAATCAGAATTTGATTTAAAACAAACAGAAACATAGTTATTTAATGTACTCAAACATTCTCCCACCTGTGCTTGAAATCTAAGCACGCCAGTGTTTTATTACTGCTTGAACACAGAGTAAATGTATGATTGTTTTATTTTCTATTGCTTTCTACATCTGCTAGTTACAGCTGGTTTTTAGCAAAATAAGGAAAATGAGAATTATCATATTCCTAAATTCATCATTGTCAAACCTCTGTGATAAAAAAATAGTAAAGATGGATTCATCAGTGCCATCCTAAAGAAATTCTGATGTATGCTGCTAACCTGAACCCTGATTGTATGTTTGAAAATTAGCTGGACTTTGAGAATATGAAGAAGAGAAAATATTTATAAGTATATGAAATATATTATGGCAGCATGTTTTCTTTCAGTTGACATCCTAGTTGCAGTCAGAATCATGATACTTTAGAAAGATATTCTGGAATATCCTCTTCCAGCATATTCCTGGAAGAAAGTATTTTTCTCTGAGCTTTCAAAGTTCATTTTCATAGGAATTTATGAAACCTTTAGAAAACAAGTGTTTTACTTAAGGGATTGTTTAAAAAAAAGATTTTGAAATAAATAAAAAATTACTCTGCTTCAAGGGTGAGCTGCTAGTGAAAGGAAAACATTCTCCAGATTCAGTTTTCTTCTCATTGTACATGTTGAATGGCAAACTCTGTATGCTTCAGATAAAAAACATATTGTAAACCTTGCTTTGGTAAAAATTTACTTGTGCAGTGGACTCTCCTGCATGGATACTGTACTCTGATGGAGTCTCACCAATGTCAAAAAAACTATGTAAGAGAATCTCTGCACAGAATATTGTATAATTTTTCATTAATTTTCCCCTTAAATTTACAAATTACCATCTCTTCAGAAGTTCAGTAGTTGGCCCAGCACATATTCTGCAAAAGAGCAGTGTGACTTTATGAGCAGCATAGTTGCTCTAACGTTTGCAGTTATTTCAGTATAAGAATCAGGCAAATATCTCCAAGAAAAAATGGCATTAAACTTTTTTTTTTAAATCTGACCATTTTAACAAGTAGGAGTAAAAATGGCAGGGGGATCTGTTATGGCAATAACCGAATTTTGGACAAAGTAGTAATATTAGTAAAAAATAAGGTAGTTTTAATTAAATATATGTTCAAAATATACAGCAGGGCAGGGGGGGACAAATATGTGTTAATCTCTACTTCAGTGGTCTGTAACCATTGAAATGGATGATGGCTAAGAAACAGTCTTCTTCTGTTCTCTTGTAGTTCCTTTATGCAACTTACATTGCCCCATCTGCCAATATGGACATTGGACTTCATCAGAATAAGAAAAACATGATTTATCAGAAAATTGACCCAGCTTTTGAGGACCTTTTTGACCCAGCAGAAGAATATGTTCTCACTATTCTCCTAGAACCATGGATGAACATGGTGGAAGCAGACAGACATACTTATGGAAAGGTAACAGGTCTAGATGACACCTTGATTAAGTCCTATATCATGGAAGAAAATCACAAGAGCCTTCATATACAATCCTGTTGTAGTCTGGAAAGGAGAAGTATTACAAGTTGTTTTGTTTACCCACACCTTTCTATGTTGATACATGGAGTAGGCTGAGCTTGTGAAGAGCAGACAGCTCCTCTGAAAAGTGCAGACTTCATAAACTCCTTAGCCTGTGAACTGGGGAGCAATACATCTTGATATGGAAAAATTTCTCTTTGCACTCAGCAAGCATCACGTTTCCGCAATCATACCATTGATCAGAAGTAATTTTCTCATGACAAATTGCCCACAGACACTGTGTATTTTTAATCATAAGCAGAAAAGAAGCTGTGTTTCTAGAGTGTCAGCACAACGATACTGGGTCCATAGTAATTGTAGCAAGAATTGCATCAAGTATTTCTTGGTGTTTAGAATTTAAGTGCACCTACTCCTTGGCATAAGAAGAACTGTGATGTGGTGATGCAGCTGTATTTGCCCCAAACACTTTTTAGATTGCTGCTCTGCTATGTAAGGGCTAACCATGCCTTGTAGGTGGCTCAGAGCTATACTTGGTTCTAATTCCAGAAAGTTCTGAAGGCTTGAATTGAGCAAGGTAGTGCAGAGTGGAAGAGATGACTGCAATCCTGTCTGCCTTTGACAAACAAGAGCAAAAATTGGTGGTGACAGTGGTCGATGCTGTGGCTCTCTGTTCTTTGTAAACTTACCTACAAGTTACCAGCTGTAGATCAAACTTCTTTTGGGTGCCACAATATAAGAGAGATATAAAACTATTAGAAAGTGTCCAAAGGAGGGCAGTGAAGATGGTGAATGGTCTTGAGGGGAAGCCATATGATGAGCTGCTGAGGGCACTTGGTCTGTTCAGCCTGGAGAAGAGGAGACTGAGGGGAGGCCTCATTGCAGTTACAACTTCCTCATGAGGAGAAGAGGAGGGGCAGGCACTGATCTCTTCTCTGTGCTGACCAGTGACAGGACCCGAGGGAATGGCCTGAAGTTGTGTCGGGTCAGGTTTAGGCTGGGTATTTGAAAAAGGCTCTTCACCCAGAGAGATGTTGGGCACTGGAACAGGCTCCCCAGGGCAGTGGTCAAATCACCAAGCCTGACAGAGTTCCAGAAGCATTTGGACAATATGCTCAGGCACATGGTGTGATTTTTGGGGTGGTCCTGTGCAGGACCAGGAGTTGGGCTTTGATGATCTTTTTGAGTCCCTTCCAGCTCAGGATATTCTGTGATTCTAATTTCAAGTCTTTAACACCTCTCTTGGATATGGAAGGAGAAACTTACAACGGGAAATCAAGAACTGGAGGGCAGGAAGTTAGTTCTTGTTTTTCTCCACTGTGACCTTGGATAAAGCATCTCCAGTTTACAGGAAATGTCAGCATTTATTACTGATACTTCTGTCAACTTGTATAGAGAACATGCCTGCATTGCCTCCTGCAAAACATTTTGAAATCCTATTTTTGGTGCTATGTCGTGCCTGCATGTATGAACAACTAGGTGAATAGTTGCCTAAAATTGAAGTTGAGAATGATTTTCTAAGCTTAGGTGGTGGCCAGTATTAAACATTTAAGAATGGAGTAAAAGAAAAGAAAAAAATCCCAACATACTGCAGTATGCCACATTCAGCACTCTGCAACCAAAGAAGTTCATGGAGCAGAGGTCTTACCCACATTTTTGTATCTAATAGTTTTTAATGCATTTTTTTTTCCACATGAGTTTATGTAAATTTATCTTCAACCTCACTGTAGAAGAAGGTTCCATGTTTTAGTCATGCCATAGGAGAAAAAAATGCTTATCTTGATTTGTTTGCAAACCCCTCCCTGATAATTTCACCTGGTGCCCTACTTTTGTATGTCTTCAGGAACAAGTAAACAATTGTAATCGTGTCATATTCTCAACATTGTTATGCTTTTACAAGTTTCAGTTTTATCCCACTTCAATTACACCTCCTTGAAACTCGAGAATCCTAGACTGGCCTCTTCTCTTACAGAAGATGTTCCATACCTTTGTTACACTTATCACTCCATCTTTATGTGTTATTTTTCATTCTTTTGATGAGATGCAAGCAGTACTCAAGGTCTGGATGCACTAAGGATTATCCAGTGGCAGAATCATGTTTTCTGTTTTGATCTTTGTTCTGTTCCTAATTGTTCCTATAATTCTAATTGCCTTTCAACACCTGGTGAACTTTGAGTGGCTGTGCAAAATGTAAGCTAATAGCCATCTGCCGTGATTCCAAGATCTCCTTCCCAAGTAATAACAACTAATGGAAAGCCCTCATTTGGAGCTCATTGGAATGACTTAATGTTTATTATTGTTGAATTCAGCTGCCCTTTTATCATGCAGATGATAAAGTGTCCTCAAATCCTGCAGCTTTTCACAGTCAATTTAATTTTTTTTGCTCTGTGGAATAATTTTGCAAACTTTGTTTTCTCCTCACTCACCTCCTTTTCCAGATAGTTACTGAATGTTTAAAAACACAACCTCAGTGCAGATCCCTGTGAGACTCCAATAGGAACCCCACCCCACAATGAAAGTTATTTATTTCTTTGGTTTTGATTTTCTACCTTCTAATTAATTCACAAGGGGGCTTTACCTCTCATCCTGTGATAACATAATTTCCTTTAGAAATTTTGAAAGTTTGAACACTGATAAAACTTACTGAAATGAAATATACTAATCCAAACACATCTGCAAAATATTTTCTTCACTTTTAAGCATATTTTCTAATGTTTCAGATAAACTATTTTTTTCTAAGCTATTTCAGCCATAATTCCTTATGACCTGCAGAGCACTGTGTAATTGATTGATACTTTCATGAATCTGAAATTTTATTTACCTTATATCAGACTAGTTTTCGTCTTTGAAACTTTATGTTTTCCATATGTTTTAGCAATATTAGTTGTCTAGTATCTATTGCTGGTCCTCACTGAGTCAAATAATCAGCTCAACTGAGTATTATTATACATCATTTGTGTATGAAAAGGAGTCTGCTTTTGAGTTCTCTCTGAATACTTTGTTTTCACTGATCCTAGCGATGGAAAGATTCCTCCAAAGTAAGAATTGAAAAGATATACTTTTCCTTTAAGTTAATATGTGTGTCAGTTCACGTATCCTTGAGTTAACTGAGGGATAATCTACTGTCCTTTCAGTTTAGAGGATGCGTTGCTTTGCAAATGTAGTTACGTGCAGATTTCTCAGTGCTCTAATAACACAAACATCTTAATCAGAGCACAAAAACCCAGAACTAAATCCTTTTGACTGCACAATACATGCACTTGTGTAGAGTTATAATACACAGACATACAACAACCTGTTCTAGGAGGCACTAGAGTCTCTTTGTACTAGGAGCAGGTTGATACTTAGGCACACTCGTTGCTAGCATAAAGACAAGGTCTGCTTTGTATTTTGTTCAGTCCCTGGCTCTGCTCTTCCCCTTTGTTCTGCCCTATAGCAGGATATATTTGGCCCATAATGAAACAAGGTATTTTATCGAGAATTAGGTGAGTCCAAAATTTTTTATTTGGGACATGGTCAGTATGTGTATCTCCATTTTTTCTTTAAATGATACATGAAAACAGGAGAGTTCCTTTTTATTGTTTACTCTTATCCTCCCTCTATCTTTTTGCTTTTTAAACTTTTCAGAAAAATATTCAGAATTGTTTTATTATTTACTTTTAAACTATATTTTCTTTTAAGGGAAAGAATACCCGAAAGCACTTTATAAGCAGTGGAACAGAATTACACTGAGCCTGAAGACATTCAGATAACATGGTGATTTGTGTGGTATTCCCATTTAGGTGAAAGCGTAATGAATAGTAATCTAAACACTCTCTTCTCTCTCTTGCACGTAAGCTCTTGTATAAGGCACTGCAGCTTTCTAATCTTTGTAATGAGCATTCTAATCAGTGTAAGACATTGGCTCAATTTTGCTAGATATCCTAAAATCTCTGTTTGAATGGTTTAGTCAGCTGAGAGAGTCACCAAGCTATCCCTTGTGCCCTTACTGATTATTTGCACATATTGTGGAAAACTGCTCATTATATGTATAGCTTGTAATTAAGTTTAAAAATGCCAATACTTCCTGAGCTCAAGTATGATTTGTTATTTAAAGCATTACCTGATATAAAACTAAGGAAGGGGACAAGACTGGAAATTGTAAAGCTTTAACCTTCATTGTTTAGATATTATAACATCTTTCTCATCTTAAATTTCTGTTTCTGGATATCTGTGGCACTCTGTCTTTTCTACAGTTTCCTTTGAGAGTCATAGTTTTAAGAACTGTTTTTCTGCTTCTCAGTGGCACTTTGACATATGCTTTGCTGGTATAGCCACCAGGTAAGTCTGGCACAATATACACTATATATATATACATATATAGACAGTGTATTATATACACAATATAATTTAGCCATTAAATGCAAAGTTATTTTCTTAAAGATTTAGTTAGGTTATTTAGTGGTGTGCTGCAAAAATCTATATCTAATCCTACAAAGATAGGAACATTTTGTTCTACCAGAGCTTTTAATAGAATTGTTTCTCAGAAGAATGTAACTTCTAGTGTCATCTAAACATCAGTCTCATTACTGGCAAATGTATTCTTTTCTGTCCATTATTACTGGCAAAGTGCCCATGCAATTCTCCATCTTTCTATAATGTGTACTGTAGGGATGATATAAGATATTATTTTTATTAGGTGGAGTTGGTGGAAGAAACTCGACAGCTGGACTCCGTGTGCTTTAGAAAGCTCCAGGCTTTGCATCAAGCGAGTGGTTCCAAGAAGGATGAGGTAAGACAAGTACCTACTAATAAAAACAGACCCTTTTTCTATCAGAGAGGGTTAACACTTTGAGTATCAGCAATGAAAGAGTTTCTACATTCCAGTTAGGAGAAGCAAATAGTCCAATTTCTACCATTCATTTTGGGGACTGATTGACAGCCATTGTGTTAATTAGATATACGAGTCTTCTGTCAGTAATATCAACATCAGACCATTGTATGATTGGAGTCAATGAGACAGTTCCCACTAAAGTCTGTGGAATATATTTTGGGCCCTTAATCTTGAGCAAATGTCTGCATTTCAGGTAATAATACCTAAATTACAGGTATATATTGGTTTATTTGATTATGGAACCTGCACACACTGGTATGTTTAAAGGAAACATAAAAGTAAAGCTGACTAGGAGCTGGAGCCTTAACTCAATTTATTTTCTCAGCAATCAAAAAGCTGTTTTACAGAGACAGGTTATCTAATGCAAGGATTATTAGACTGAACAAAATATAGAGGTGAAAAAAGCAGTTATGCAAGCGGAATAATTTCTTCCCTCAGAATACTGTTGCTGAAACTGGTCTGCCATCCTGCCCTGATGATCAGCACTTGGGTCAAGTTCCCAAAGGATTGGCAGGTCCTAGTCTGTCTGACCTGATCCATGACAAAGAGAAGTTAAAACAGTTCTGGGCTTTTCTTAATGAGCATTCTGCTGGGTATGTTTCTTCATTATTATTATTTAACCCATTTCTAAGTTCAGAAGAAATCTTTGCTGGGGATCTTGGCTACCTAAACGTTCACAGATTTTGGTCTTTTTTAAGAATGTATTTGCATATGTATGAAATACACATGCACATTGTTCAGACAACTGAATTGTCTTAATATTTTGGGGGTAAAATTCTCCTGTTATAACATGTTTCTATTACAGTTCTGTTTTCCGTTTCTGCTTTGATTAGTGGCAAACCCCTGAGTGGAGCAATTAGCCTCTAATGAGTAAAAATGTCTAGTTTTTAGTACAGATTCAATTTAGTACATTTTATAAATTAAAGCTGAATATTATAAAAATGCATGAATAGTAGAAGACAGACACGTTATTCTCACAGTGTGAGAGCAAGCACAGTTCTGTGTTTCTTGAACAGATTTAAGTACCAGCGTGTAGCAGGTACAGTTTAGGCAGGGTTTTGGAAAATGTGAGCCTGTTTATTGTTTGTTTTTTTTTTTTTTCTTTTTTTGGTCCTTAAGTTATCATTTCCTTCTTTTAACCCAGGCTCCCATGAGCTGATGCTTTGCATATTGCCTAGTGCTTATAGTCAAGCATTGATACAATTTTAGATTGGATATTGGTCAGCTTTATCAAAAATGTCCAGAGATTGGCATCTGGCACAGAACTCATCTGGCCAAGACTCAGTGTCTCGCTTCTACTTATCATCATAGCTTTCCTTTGTAGTCAGTGAGAGAAATACAGACCTCTGGACACATTTCTTCTAGTTCTGAAGATAATACCTAAAACCAAATTGGATGGATAGTTCCTAAGATGGCTATTTCTTCTTGCTGACTCCAAAAGGACTGCAGATAATAGATATTATTATGCTGTGGATGCCTATAGTCTTGACTAAGTGACTTCTGAGTTAGTTGTCATCTCCAAACTTTTTTGATCACATACCTCATTAGTAAAAATGTTTTGAGCATGAACTGTCATATCTACATTTAATTTTTTATACATTATATACATGTGCTACTGAAATTATAATTTTTCTCCCTGCCCCTCAACAAATGCACTTGAACACCCCCTGAGATGCACACTCCACTGTGGACACCACTGGTCTTGAGATTCTCTCTAACTGGGGAAATGGTAGGAATCATCAGGTAACAGGTCCCTGGCTAGGATGAGGTCCTGGACAGGCACACTGAATTGCCTCTGGTATTTCCTGCCTCTCTGTTAATCACAGAAAAGTCCCATCTTAAGTGGAAGACCCAGGCAGAGAAATGTAGAAATTCATAACGAAGAAAATAATTTGAAAAAGTCTCACAAAAGTGTTTTAGAGCTGGGTCCAGACCTAGTAACTCTGTAGTCCAGCTGGCACACTACAGTAAAGATGCTTAATGGCATTCTAAGCTGAAGGGATCCTAGAACTAATGCAGTCTGGAAAACTTCAGAAAAAAACAACTGTGTCATTTACCTCTTCATCAAAATTTATGGTTCTGATATTTCCGGCTACAGGTAATCCAAGATTCTGGAAGGACAGGCTGTTAAGAGACCAAAAAAATGTTAAATTTCTTAATCCTTCATTAAATATATAGGATATATTCACACAATTGCAGGACAATTTGTGTTACTTTGAGTTAGTGGGTTACCACTTGTTAGTCTCACCAGACTAGTTGACTATGCATGTGCTCCTGATCTGGTGAAAAAGTGCAGTAAGCCAAAATAAGCCACCACTGTAAACAGCTTAACTAACACACTTTATATGTTTTACTTTTTAAATAAGATGCACATCCTCAATCTGTTGCTACTCCATAAACCACAGTAACTTGGATCCCTTGCATTTGGGTGAATTTATTCATATTGTGATGAACTAGCAAATGGAAGAATTTCAGTCACAATATATCTTAAGGGTCTCAAAAGAGAGAAAGAAGAACATCTGTTCTTAAATCAGTTGGACGCTTGTGAAAGTTTTACCCGTAGATTAATACTTTGAAAAAGCCAGTTATTAACTGAATGGAAAAGTGAAATAGATTTGTCTGAATTTATTGTTTCATATTTCCTGGTGCAACTACAGTGAATGTCCTCATTAATAAGCTTGCAAGACTCCAGCTAATAAGATACCATCAGAAAACAGTCACATAAATTAAACTGAAACTGTATGTATGCCACTTATTCTGTCCTCTGATTTAAAGAACAAAACCATTCTATGAAAACAACCTTAGACTGAGAATTGAAGATGGATCTTATTTGTTGCTGACTATGAATAATGAAATAAGTAGTAGAATCAGTAATTTTTGAAAAAAAACATGCCACAGAAAGCCCAGGAAACAAATTTGACCATAAATTGTTTTTGTCTACTTGATTGCAGACTGACTTTAGCACTTCATGCAGGGAAGAAAGGGGGTGATTTTTGAGGTTAACATTCCCAGGTGTCATCCCTGCTCCTTTCTCAGGCCATATGACAAGGGCACAGAGCAGGAGGTGTCAGCTTGTCTCTCAGTGGCTCGCAGCTTCAGTCCTGATTCAAATTCTCATCTGTTTAACTTTTCATTGTCTCTGTGGGCTCTACTCTAGGGCTCTGGTTCACAGTTCCTGCTGGATGTAGGAGAGGCATATTGAAGAGGTTACTCCTTTCAGGGTACCTCATTAAGGGACCTTAAATGAGATCCCTAAGATGTATGCTTGTTCTGTATGCTTGATTCTGCATGTTTGGCAAGTGCCACAGTCTCACCAGATGGTACTAGCCAAAAAAAACCAAACCAAACCAAAAAAAAAAAAAAACAACCCCAAAAAACTCCTAGAACGTTGGTGAAATTAACTCAATATTGAAATAACATTCTGTTTAAATTTATTTGTAGCATGGATCTCATGTGCTGGCTAGATATTGAAGAGTTCAGAGAGATGCTCCAGAAGGATAAAGAAAAAAGTGATGAAAAATCTAAGGACATTAAAAATCAGTACTTTAACAATGAGTACTTCTTTGGACCAAACAGTCCAGCTACCAGAGAGCAACAAGAAAAGGTACCAGTTTCAAAACCATTCATAAAGAATAATCACAGTGAGCGTCACTGAGATAAAAAAGCGTGTTTGTTCCAGCTTTTCCCCGAACTATCTCCTCAAATCTTATCTATATTTTTGGCCAGAAATCTGGTCCTGTTCTGGTTGCAGGGTCCCTTCCTTCCTGTCCAGGTTCTTCCTCGCTCTCCTTACAGTACATCTCTCTTAAACCCCAATCTGAGGTCACAGCCAGAGCATGAACAACACAGCTCAGAAAAAGTGTAAAAATGGCTTTTAGGCACAGTGACTTGTTCCAGTTTTCTATTTTAGTATGTCAGTAAAGCCACAGACAGTAAGTCTGAGCCGTCATACTCTGATATATCTTGATACTTAGGCAATTTACTTGGTCAAGCTGGGGTATTATTTTGCAGAGTCTGTATCCTATTATAGGTAGGGACAAATGTAATCTGTTCCCTTTTATGAAAAGTACATGTGAGCCTTGGGTAAGCATGCATTAAATGCTTTGCTTACAATTAAGCTCATGCTTTGCTAAATCAAGGATGGAGAGAGATAAAGGACTTTTGGTATACACAAAAGTTTATGTCATGTGTTATTGTATTTGGATTGCTTAGCTAACTCATTCAGGTGGAGGAAGGAGACAAATCCTTCACGATCCACTTTCGGCAGTGTTTCTGCTCGAAGTTCAGCAGTGCGTCCAGAAGAGATTAGAAAAACAATGGCTGCCATTGTTCCTGGCAGATGAGCACCGCGGGGCGGAGGGACAAGCAAAGGTAATTTTTAACAACAGCAGCACATCCAGACATTGTTTTTTTGTTTGGCTCATAGTTTACCATTGGGATGAAAAGGTTCAGAGAAAAAGCAGCCCATAACTCACTTTCAGTGTACATTGAAAGAGATGCTATAGCGTGCAGGTTAAAGCATTTAGCTTGAAAACTGTGAAGACAGTACCTCTGAAGGCTTCATTTAGCTGACAGTACTATGGTTAGATCCTCAATCTGAAGGAGCTCTACTGCTACCCTCTCCATGTGCCATTTTGCCCTAGCCAAACATTTGCACACTGAAAAAATGCTGCCTTGTGTAAAGGATTTGTACAAGGATACCAGAACACAAGCAAATGAGTGGACTTCCCATGCTGTAATTCTTCCACTCTTTTAAGCTGTCCATATTCTCCCATCTGGAGCTGCAATGACTGTAGAAATGACTTCAGGACTTGTGAAATTCTGCTTAGTGGGGAGGTTAACTGCTATAAGCCTTGTTACAATTGGTTACTTCAGAAAGTTGACAGAAAACTGGGAGTTAGAAGCCTTTTGTTCCTGCTGGCTCACTGGAAAGACTGAAAAATCTGCCTTTTATGAGTGCCTCTGTGGCAGTGATCTGTGTAAGGAGATCATCCTGCTGGTGACATGCAGAGACAGGTTTTTCTGCACTTCCACAGCAGCTCTGACATGCAAATGTCAGCAGAAGAAACTTCACAGTTCCACAAAGGAGACAGATATGCAACTCCATTGATTCATAAAACTTGTTTTCTATCATCTTTATAACATCAAGAAGGTTGTCAGAAGTCCTGTGAACTGGATCCTTTCCATTGGTTCAGAAGACTAAGGAATGTGAAAAGTATAGGTTCTGATAAGACAAATTGTAATTTAAATAATGATTATGTAATTAAATCAAAATTTTCTAACCCTCTTGCCCTTTTTAGCTGAACTCTGCCTCTTTTACAAGCCCTGGCACAAGACCATACAATAAGGCTAGTCTGCTTGCAGGTTTGGAAGCTAAATCATGCCTCTTCTTGCACCTGCTGCAGTGCACTGGCAGGGAGAGGAGCCCAGGTAGTTTAGAAAGCATTGTATTCAACTCAAATAAACAGTTTACAGAAAATACATACTTCTAATGAGCTTTTAGTCTTTTCCTATCTCCATTTATGACTGGCTGCTCTTTTTCTTACTGCAAATTCAGAGGATGAAAAGGTCCTTTGAAGAATGTATTTTAGAAGAAATGAAACCAGATGACATTCTCCACTTGGCTTCATATTTCATAGTGACCAAATACTGTGGGCATGCTATGTAGTTCTTATTCAGAAAACCTGCCCTTGATTTGAGGTGTATTTTTGCTACAAAGAAGTTGCAGGATCAAGTCTGTATTTCTCATACAGCTGTCCAAAGGAACTAAAGCCGTTTCATACTGGAAAAACAAAACAAAACAAAACAAACCCCAAAACAAAAAAAAAAAAAACCCCAACCAACCAAACAAAAAATCACCAAAATTTGTTCCTAACATAAGTGGTCCCTGATGGGTAAACCAATGGAAGTGCACAATTTCGCTGCTGTTGCTTGTCTTCTCTAATTCCTCAGTCTTAATGAGCAGGTGCGCATTTAGAGCTGAAAAAGGGCTGGCATTCAGTATGGTTCCACAATTAGTTTCAGACGTAAAATACAAACAAAGACATATAAATTATTCTACCACTGTGGTCTACATCATTAGGAGGCTGAACAAGACACAAGAGTTAAAAAATACAATGATAATCTTCTTTTCAACCATAGATAAGGGACATAACCGAAGATCTTTTACGCAAAGACCAGCAGAAGACAACCAGGATATGGAAGGCAAGTGAAATTGTGTGTGTTTTGTCTGCAGTTTCACTGTCTTTTCCATTTGGACCTTGCACATCCTTCACAATTTCCCTTCTGACAGTGTGAGGCCCAAATGTAATACTGTCAAAATCAGTCATGATTGTATTGGCTACAGTGGACTGATTACTCATATTACTCCTGAATTTAGCTCCCTGCTGGATGTTCATGGTAAATTTCATTCCCTTCCTGGCTGGAGAGGTCATATTAGGAAAAAACATGTCTCTTGTCCTGGGCTTTGGAGCACTCCTGGTCCTCCTCAAACTGGTATTGTACCTTTAATTCACATTTATCTGTATTTTGCATGTAGTAGACTTATTTGGACAAGCTGTTCATTCCAGCATCTGGTAGTTTATTTATTATTGCAAGTGGATTACGTGCAGACACAAAAGGGAATGTGAAGTATGCAGTGGAGTGGGCAGGTTTAATCATATCTCACAGTATCTGTTTCATTTAGAATTGTATTTTAATCTCACAGCACTGAGATAATATCAAATTTAAACTTCTTAAACCTTTGTAATAATACATTTCATCAGATGTTTGCCAGTTTTTTCCTCTTGAAGAGCAGTGAACTTTTTGTGATTGCCAACACACAAGTTGTATACATTTGTTCAGTTGAACTTTTATTGTCTGTTGAAATCAAACTGGAGACCCGGTCACCAATCATCCATGCTAACCATCAGCACAGAAGGGATCCAAAGTGCATGTGGGTTCTGTTAACTGAGTTTTCCCTTTGTCTGTTTGTCAGGAAGAAGGTTATTTTCCATGTTCTGCTTCAAGGTTGTTGACCCATAAAATAAGCAGTTTGTATATTGGTATAGGGATGGGAGCAACGTTTTGTTCTTCCCTTCATTAATATGACCCAGAAATAATTTTTCCCAAAAGTTGCCTAAATCCTGGTCACAGGGGATAGAACATGTTTGGAGAATGGCTGAGAGGATCCCACCCTACTGCCTAAGCTGAGCTGACTTTATTCTAACCAAAGAACTCCCTGGACAGCCACCTTGCAAAGCTGGGCTCACCCCGGCAGGCTCTGTGACAGACACTAAGCATAACCCCTGTATTTGAGAGAGGCTGCAGAAACCCTTTCAGCTTAGGATCAGGTTAGATTTCCAGGACTGTTGGCAACATCTAAAAAATGTTTCTGTCCCGTGCTGACCACTGAACAGCACTCCACCCCTCCAGGACTTCAAGAGTTTTAAACCACTGTTAGAAGATGGTTTTCATTCATCCATCTGATAACAAGAGGGGGTTGTTTGGCTTGTTCCTCAGTGACAGTACAAGAACTGTTTGTTCAGGAAGAGAGGCCAGCATGAACTTCATTTCAAACAAACTGTCTCTGCATAAGCCATCTTTCTTCCTCCACCCTTTCCTGGCTGCCTACTGTTCTGTGCTTGGCAGCATGAGGATTTCCAAAATGTCTTGATGAGTCTAAATTCTATTTTACTATTGGTAGCTTTATTCCACAGAGAGCAAACTCTCTGGCTTCTGTTGGTGATCATGGCAACACATTTCAAAGCTTATTTTGTTGGTAAGATCCTTGTCAGAAGCATTTTACAACTTCAAGCTGTGTGGTTTGTGTGTTCCTTCTCCTTTGTTGTTTGTTTGCACAACATTCAAACTGTTCTCTAGAAAAGTAGCCTGTTGCCATAATCAATAACAATAGCTGTTTCCATATTTTATAGTATGTAGTCATATGGTCTAAATCATTGTCAGTCATTTCCTCTCCCATCATGTCTTCCAAAAAATGTTCCCCAAACNAAAAGAAGGAAAGAAAGAAAGAAATGAAACCTTGCCACATTTTATTGTCTCCATGTCATAAACTCATAAACTACTGAAAGTTAGGGTCAGTGGAAAGATAAGAATCAGACAGTTTACGCTAACTAATGCCTTTGTTATTGCTTTTTGAAACAAAGTTTATTTAGTGCATTTATTTCTTCTTTTGACAGCATGTGGACAATAAGTGTGTTTCTTCATCTAGTGAAATAATCACTTTCCGCAAAGCGCTGTTGGATCCAGTGACAGCAAATCTGTTTCAACGTTTTGTGTCACTGCAAGGAGACCTTCTGGGGAATGGAGTGTTTTTTTGGCAAGAGGTGCAGAAGTATAAGGTATGGTGGTAGAATGGAGCAGAGCAAGAGGAATAGGCAAATGCATCCATTCCTGCATATTATGAGAATTTTAACAAAAATATCTGTAGGCATTCAGTTGTTCATAGTAAAACCTCTTTCACTGTTTATACTGTTTTTTAGTTCGATGAAAGTCCTCACTTCTTCAGAGTAGCTATTTTTGACTCAAATGTATTATCCCTGTATTTCTTTATGCTTCTTCAAACTGTAACATTCTTCTGAGTCCCTCAAGGGACACTACCAACTTGCTAACAGAAAATATGTAAGCATTAAAATGTTCATTCTGTCTTTATAGCTGCATAATGTTAAATAATGGGATTATTGCTGAAATTTAGTAAATCCTCAAAAAGAAATAACTTTTAAATTCAATAAAATCTACACATGTAAAGATAACATCTACCCAAAAAGCCTATATGTACAATGCAGACCCCAGATCCCTTGCACTTTTGACTACAGCTGAGGATGGGACTGAAGTGAAATGTGACGGGGAAAGTCAGCAGGAATTATCTCTCTCCCAAATATGTGCACTTTTGTGAAATTGCTGCTCTGTGGGTTGAAAAACAATGGGAAGCCTCTGGAGTAAGCCTTTAAATCACACTGCAGCTTTCTAGTAGCACCCGGAATTGAATACAGGGACACCACATCTTTCACTTGTTCCTCTTTCTTTTTGCCTCTGGGATATTCCTGGTGCAAAAAGTGCTACCAGAGTGCAGAACTTTTCCTGGGCTCCTGGACACAGCTTGTGTGCACATGGCAGGCAGGGAGCTGCAGGCTAGCTAACATGCTCAGAAATTAGGAGGCAAACACAGTTGATGCTGCAGTAGCACTTGGAGATCCTCTGCAGACATTTGGGTGTATTTTCACTGTTTAATTTTATGAATTCAAAATTTGGGGGCTGCTTTAGAAACTGACACTGCTCTGTTTCCAGGGATCAGTCTTTCTTCCTCACTAAGGCTCTGATCCCCAAGTAAGGAATCACCAGCTGAAATGCTGTCTGGGAGTGCTGCTTTCTCTCTCGTGGTTAGAGTGACTAGCTTAGACTGAAAACCTGATATGAAGGCACCTGGTGTTCCATGACATAAATACTTTTCAAAATATTGGAAGTTTTTTCAGATTTGTGACTCTTCACAACTACATTATGGAGGACATGGCAACTTTCTGCAAATTAATGTGCAGTATAGTTTAGACTCTTTTCCCCGAAGATCTACTCTCTGAAGAAAGCCTTCATTGTTTTTTGTTCCGACCCTGCTCCTGCATTTATGTTAATTTTATTTGTCATCTTATCAAGAAAAAGTACAGTCTGACCATATTTCTCCATGTCATGGTTGGCAGTTAATGCTCTTTATAGAAGCAAAGGGCTGGAGTAGTACGAGTGTTGTGGGTCAGGCTGAACTGGAGGCATACTGCCAAAGGCGTGGGCAGCACTCTGCACAGAGCATGCTTGTATTGTCTGAGCCCTATCATGCCATCAGTTTAGACAGAATTCCCTTTAGGAGTCAATGACTGCATTGCTCCCTGTAACTCACCAGGCTGGCAGCACATCTTGGGACAATTCAAAACCATGATTTATTATTTTTTTTTAAACAAATACGAAAAAACATAAATCTGTGGATCATTTGCATCTGTTCCCCTATGCTCAGTCTCATCTCTCCTCATATCATATGGCTTCTTTGTCTTTCCTCTTACTACAGCTCTCTGCCTTCTATGCTAGATGAGCAAAGGAAGCCATAATATATTCTTTGCATATATTGAATATGTTTTTGTATTACCTTACTTTATTATAGCTGTTATCATTCTTTTTTTTCCTTTCCAGAACTGAAAAGTATTAATAATAAAACAAGCCAGTTCTTTCACATACCACATTTCTGGTTAAAAGCCCTGTTCCTATACCAAAACTAAATGCAGATTCTTCATTTAAAGAGCTCTCTTCCTGAAAATTCTCTGGAGCACTCACTGTGTCTCTAGTAGGTGTATGTGGTGGTCTCCTTATGTTATAGAAATTTCTTGATGTTTATGGATAGAGGGTAAGTTCATATTTCAAAGGGTTTGGAGGAAGTTCTTTAAATTATTTTTCCTTCATGTCAAAGTCCAATTGTCAGAGCATCAAAACACAGTAATAACAGGTGTTCCTTCAGAACAATAGGATCACATTAAAAAAAGAGTAGAAAGCTCCCAGTGTTCCTCTGAGATCTCACTCCTGTAAGTTCAGGTTTCTTTTGTATTCTGTTCTGCATTGAGTTATTTCAGACTCCAGGGTATTGGGAAATTAGAAAGTCTTAATGAATGGTGAAACGAGAAGATTTCAATAATTAGAACATTGTACTGATAGCTGTAGTTGTCCCCCTTGTGCCACAATTTCTGGTTCCCTCTAAATGTTTCCCTCTTTTGCTGAAGCATTTAGAGCATTTCTTTGTCTTTAGTTACCCTGGCTATACTAGTCATAGGAGGCTTATTTTGAAACCCAGTGTTTTTCACACCTGTAGGTGTGTTTCTCTTTTCAGAAATCTCTTCTATTTGCCAGTAATGCACTTTAGCTTAAAAATCATCCTGTTCTATCAGAATGTGTAGGCAGAGATTATCACCTGAAAGCAGTGATTGTTATATATCTGCATTTGCAAACCAGAAATTCCACTCATGTCTTAACTATGGCTTTGACCATTCACATTTGCTACAGAAATTTTGTCCTACATACTGAAGGAATCTATTGTATAATTATTTTTGTAGGACTATTTCTTTGATCACTGTGAAAGGTCTTGATTCTCTCTCCATTGACTGAAAATGCTATTTTTCATCTTTCAGGACTTGTGCCATTCTCATTGTGCTGACGCCATAGTCCAGAAAAAGATCACAGCTATTATCAACTGCTTTATTAATTCTGCCATACCCCCAGCTCTGCAGATTGACATCCCATTTGAACAAGCAAAGAAGATTTTGGAGCACAGGAAAGAACTAGGACCTTACATTTTCAGAGAGGCACAGGTAAGAAGCTGGGTGAATCTCTGTAATAGGTCTGGCCAGAGGCTGCATGCCTGATTCTAAGAACAGTCTTTGTTGCTTATGTGACAATTACGACTCCACACATAAGACTGGGCTTGAAAGAAAATTGTATGAGGGACATGACAGAGAAGCTTCAGACATATGCTGCTCAGTAAGGATGATCTCTGACAGCTAGCTGATCCTGGAAAGGTGTTATCTAGGTCTGTGTTAGAAATTCTGGCAGTAGAAATGAATTCTGTCCGTGTTCTTAATTACTTGTTCTTTGCCACTTGGTTAATGTCAGAGAAGTAATTTGTAGTTAGAACGTTTGTAGTTTTCATGGTTTATGAAAAATGCAGATGTAAGTAAAGTACAGAGAGAGCTTAACTTGCTGAATGTCTTTCTGTTCTTTATTACAGAAAGTGAGTATTCAATGGCTGTAGACAATTTTCTCTCTGATCTTTGTACAGACTGAACAGTAATTTGTGAACCTTTACTACAGACTTACTATTTTCTTACCCCTTGATACTGCCTTGTCTGTCTTATCTTCTAAGCCCAAGAAAGTTAGTTGTTCTTTTCATGTAAAATTGCCACCAATGCCTTTAAACATCAACTGTGAGTCCCTAAAGTGTTTGGATGACAACAGATAAAAGTTTTGTCAGAGAAAAGGGTTTGCATGGGTTCTGAGGGAAACAGAGGTCTCTCATTTCAACCTGAGTAAAACCCCTGTGAACTCCAGAAATGTGGCACAAAACCAAAGGAAGTACTTTGCTAAAAGGCTGTGATTGAAACCTGACAGTGACTCACTTGTCACTTGCAAGTCCATTGAGCCAGAAACAGCAAGGTGCTGAGCATGCTTGGCAGTTTGGAAGCCAAGTTTCTCAATGAGAATTAAACATCTAAATAAACTGAAAAATGTGAGCCTTGGTACGTGCAGCAACAGAATTTACTGAGCCCCTCTGTTTGCTTTTCTAAAATTGTTTTCCTTATTCCAGTTCAAAAACGACCCTGTGAGAGATTATATCATTTAAAAATTATCCAAGATTTGCTCATAGATCTGTAATGCGGTTTAAGAGCTTTTCCAGAGGCAAAGAAGTATTTCCTTTCTCTTAAGGAGGGAAAAAAAAGTTCTCTCCCTAATGAACTGAATATTTGAAATACTTGAGCAGAACAGTGGTGCAAAAGCAGTTCTACTGGTGTATATTTTATCAAGAATACTTGTAAAAAATGATGAATGTTTTCATTAATGCAAACAATTGTTTAGGGAAATATAAAAAAAGAAAGTGCCTTTTAACTGTGTTTTAGGAAGATTTCTCACCAGTAATAAACACACTGATGAAAAGCATGTGCCGAGCAAAGCTGGGCTGAAATGTCAGGACAGAGTATGTGGGAGGAACAAGGCTGTGTGTTCAAAAAGAAAGTTATGTCATTCTCATGGTAAACTACATCTTATTTTACAGTAAACTGTTTTCTTAATATGGTCAAGATTGACTTTCTTTTCTTCCTGTGCAGATGAGTGTTTTTGCTCTTCTGTTTAAATTTTGGCCAGAATTTTGTGAGTTGCAAAGCAATGCAGATAGTGACAAAATTCTACTTGCCTTGGAGAAAGAAAAGGAAAGAAAGATGCAAAAGAAGGAAGGGATAACAGCAAAGGTAAGGCTCACAAGGTTTCAGGTGCCAGCTGACAAACTGCATAAAAACTCATTCATGAGCAAACATACATGAATTAAAAGATCCTTTCTCATCCTGATCCAAAGCTACCAGATCTTTTTGTTAGATTTCAAACTTTGCATGTGACCCAGTCCTAGGATGATTAATTCCCAATACTGCTGGTGCATATACATATGTTTAACTTGAAGCAGATGAGTGAATGGAATACTCCTTTCATTAAGTAGAGGGGAAAATGTATTTTAGTCATCTTTTGTGCCAAGAGAAGAGTGAAAAAGAAAGCTGAATTTAAAATAATAAATTTGTGTACAGTGGGTAACTGCAGACCTGCTTGCACTATTGTGTACTGTCCTATATGAGAATTTACAGTTCTGGATCACTACTGAAACCAAACCAAACCCAAAATTGATTTCATATCTGTTTTTTCAGAAAGACCATTTGAAAAGTCTGTGCATTATTTTAAAAATATTTATGTGCTAATTACTTTGCATAGTTTTTTTTTCCTTTTCTTGAGTATTTCTCATTTTTGACAGTGAAATTGTTAGACTGTTCACAGTGAGTTTCCAGACAGTTTCAGTGCAGTAACAGAACCGTGACCTCTACAGTGGAATGCTTGTTTGTAAAATTGTTTTTCTTGGACTTTTTAATTAAAATATAATGAATTTCTTTTTCTATTGATTATAGGCTTTGAAACAGTTTATTTTTTATTAAATACAGTTGTTTGACCAGCTTTGAGAGGAGAACATTCTTTTAAGGGCAAAGAAGTTACTGGACTTGCAAACTATCATAAGTATCATTAAAAGACCTTTACATATTTCAGATACCATGTGCACATGTGTTGTGATGTTACTCGTGATGAGAACCACATGAGTACCTGGACAGATAAAGACATATGCCCCTAAGAACATGTACACATTGTTATCCTCTTTTAGACACATGAAAGCTGAGGACCAGTGAAGCATTACTCAAGGCCACACACCAATGTCAAGGGAAGTCTAAAATCCAAGAACTCATGTTCCTTTCTCCAAAGCACATTGTCTCCATACAGATATGTCTGGCAAGGCCATTGGCAATACTTATACTGCAAGAATGCAATATTTCAAAGTAATGCACTTCTGCATTTTCACAGACTTATTTTTTCCATCTGTTTGTTGCCTGTCTATAAGTTTTCTGATTAAGATCAAGGAAGTAAAGAGCAAATCTTGGCCAGGAGGGAAAAAGCCCAGCTTTTATGGAGAACAAATCAGAAAGGTGAACTACCCTTCTAAGCTGGAAAACAGAGTAAGAAATTTTAGAAAGTGACAGGCAGAGAATGCCATTCAGTAAACAGTTTGCAGACTATTCTTGTAACAAAACAAAAAAAAAAATCTGTAAACCAGTTACCTTTTAAAATTTCTTGAAAGAATAGGTGGAACAGATAAATTTTTGAAATGTTTTTGAAACCCTTTTCCCTTTCTGTTACTGTTTAAAGAATTTGCCATTTCCTGTTCTCTTGCCTGAGATTTCTGTCCTCTCGATGACAACATAACTATTTGAATGATTCAGTATCCCTGAAGGATACTGATAAGGTTCATCTAACATAAGCAATAGCAGGTTCACTTGGCAGCTTGTGGAAGGTGATGATTTCTTGGCATTGAAAATAAGGTCTATGCTCCTCTGCCCCACTAGGCTCATGCTGAATGAGAGGAAAGCTCTGGCAAGAGTTAGAAGCAACTTTTCTTACATATATTTCCCCTCCACCCTACAAATCTGTTGCTATTTTGGGTTTATGTCAAAATGAATAATCATAGTCCTGGGGGAGGAATTTGCTTTCTTATTCCTCACAAATGTGTCCCTGGGGTGCTCAGTCTACCTGGGCTCACCTCAGTTTTAGAACTGAATGGGTAAGAGTTGAACTTTTATGCTGTATAATTAAAAAAATGGACAGCCAAGGAACTTCTCACTGAACAGTGATGCATAGCTTGGCATTATTTGAATTTCTCAGTACTATTTCTGTGTGCCTATTTGTTACTTACGGAGATAATTCTATTGAAGGCTTCCTGGCAATGGACTTGTTCCTTTGTTAACTTCTAGATGCACATGCCACATCCTTTAAAATATACCAGTTACTTTTTGCAGACTGCCTTGATGCCAGTGCTAGTAATTTGTTGCATAATTGCACTTTATGAGCAAGGAAACAGGATAGTCTCATCCTTTTCCAGATATCTCAGGGACTTGCTAAGTGATTTTGGGAACCATTTGACCTCTTTTTTTTTTCCCTCCCTAACTTTCTCACTTGCAACATGGGAGAGTTACATTACTCAGCTCTTGGAGATGTTGTGAGGTTAACTATGCAAGGTCAAAAATGAACATTGATTAATGTTTATAAAGAATTTTGGGAGCATCAGACAGAATGTGCAAAGGTGCAGCCTCTGTAAAACAAAAAAGCAATGTGAAAATGACAAATAGTTAATCACCAGAACAGTTTACCAAGGGTTACAATGTCTCATTCTTCACTGTAAATGTTTTAAATCAGATTGCATGTCTTCCTAACTTGTATACTGTAGTTCATTCACAGCTACTGAACCAAGTTGGAATTAATCACCACAAATCCTATGCTCTGCATTTATATGTGAGGCCAAATTGGAGGCTCACAATGTCCTCTGTGTCCTTAAAATATGTTCTGTTGCAGATCTGCCCTCTTAGCTATATTTTGAAGCAGGTATTGAATCTGAGAGGAAGGTGGTCTGCAGGAGTGTAGAGGCCAGAAAACATTGACTAGAACAAGGAAGTGCTTTAAAAAAGCAGTATTGATATTTTTTAATATGCCAGACAGGATGAATTATGAAACTGAGCATTACAAAACATTATTGCAAATGAATCTGTCTCATTCCTAATGACAATTTTTGGTTCCTCAGGCCTTGCTTTTTACTTTAGCTCCATAACTATTGCTCACATCTAATGATGAGTTTTTATTATTAGCAGGGTAAAGAAGTGGAGAGAAAATTCATCAACTTGACTCAGCTGTCGAGGAGTGCCTTGAATCAACTGACAAAGGGTGCCTTGACCCAGCAGCCAAAGGGTGCCTCGGCTCAACAGCGAAAGGGTGCCTTGACTCATCAGCCAAAGACTTCCTTGACTCAACTGCCAAAGACTGCTTTGGAAGATGAGACTGCCATGAAGAGAGAATCATTAGCATCTTTAGATGGATTTGGGTCTGAGGTGAATAATACACCTTTCTATAGATATTCAGGAGAGATAAAATGATCTTGGGAGAACAAGAAGGGGGAGTTTGGTTTTGAATACTGTTGTCACATAGTTCTTCAATAACTGTTCATTCTTCTACAATTAGCTTTGCTGTTGTAAGTTTACTTACCTTACAGGTGACTTTTTTCTTTATTAATTTTTTTAACAGTTAGGTACCGAGTAGTATTAATAGCTAACAGCATGCTAAGCTCTTATGGTGTATGGATTAAAAAAGAATCTGTACTGAACAATAAATGGATGAAAAGGTAGTTCAGTTCTGGAATAAGAAGCTCTTCATTACTTGTGAAATTCATATCCTGAAATAATTTAATTTAGGCTAGAATCCTGTTCTGCTCATATGTCAAAAACTGAAGCTGAACTCCATTAGGAAATCTAGGTATGTGAAAAAAAACCTGACAGCAAATACTACTTTAAAACTTCTTCCACAACTGTCACTATGCATCAAATGTATAGTGATAAGGTAACATACATTTCACTAGAGAAATGGGGAGAACAGACATGGTACCTTGGGTCTATCAAGGGATAGACCTTATGGCTGTGTTGGTACTGCCATAACATAACGGGCAATCTGTGCAGCCACATAATCCCAGCTATGCCAAGCGATGCAGGAGTAAAGCACACTTTGGCCACTGCTTGCATTATGTTAGTGATGAGCAGAATATAGAAATGGGCAGTCTGAAATACCCCCAACAGCTGAAACTACAGTGTGAACTGCACAGTTAAGCTTACACCCTTGTCCCTTAAATGGATATTTTTATTTTTGCTCATACCTATTAAAACAAAAAAGTGACTTGAGCAAGCCAGTATATCCATGGCATATTCTTAAGCCCTCTAGAAGACGCAAGTAACTATAGAATGAACAATAATCTTTTAGAGGGTAGTTTCTTTTTTCTTCTCCAAACCCCATTCTCCTATAGGAAGGTGCTAGAAGTTTTTCTACTGAGTCCTGATATGACAAATGGATCCCAAACTTCTCATGATGTAAGGAGAAAAATCAGGCCAAATAAAAGTGCAGTTCCCATACTGTTTTGGGAGAGTGAGCTACTGTTTATATACAGCCTGAACTGTGGTTGTTGCAATACAAAGAGCAGCATTATGCCATCTCAGTTACCAGCCTCTAGTGGTAGTAGCATTCTGCTGGAGAAGGCAGGCAGAAAAAACTGGGAGGTTAATGAGACCTTCAGTGATTTAAGAAAGGACATACTCTAAGGATGTGGCAGGGAGATAAAATCAAGTCCTTGATTGCACAAATGACTGATATTTGGGAGGGAAAATGTCTGCTGTATTTAGGTTTAGCAGATGAAAGGAGAGAGAATAAGAGTTAGACCAGGGATGAAGAATTAATGTAAATACTGCACGTCAGACTTGCTTAAATCATGGTATTTTGAGATTTGCTTATTTGCAGCAATACTATTTCCCCCATTATTCCAATATTATAATGAAAAAAAATCTTCTTAATAATTGCGATTACCGAATAACAGGGATTTAACAAGTTTTTTATCTCACTGTTAGTAGGGACCCAGAACTATAGTGACATGGTCTGAAGGCTGATAGTTTTTAATGGTTCTTGCAGGTTTCCTGGTCCTATTCCAAGTACATAGAAGCCTTGCAGCAGGAGAGAATACTCATCAAAAGGCAAGAAGACCTGGAGAAAACCTCCTCATCATTCCTTTCAGGTTATTAACCTGTAGTTTACCAGGACAAGCTTATAGCTTAGGTGAAATTCTCTCAGTATAAGGGCTTTGCTTGCTCTTCTTCCAAGCCTCTGCCTCTATTTTTCTGTCTGCAGAGGAGTTGCTCTCTGCACCATACTCGTGAGGAATAAATTTTCTAAGGAAAGGAAAGTGAAAGTTGCGTTTACTGCATGGGGGCTACTGAAAAGAAGGATTCAGCCATTCCTTCATTCTGCAGAGTGACATGGCAATCACATACGCATTTCACATCCCTGGCTTCTTGTACTTCATCAACTTACATGCAATAAAGTACTGAAACTCCTTTCCCACCAGTCTCTCAGTCCATTTTGGGGGGATGTGAGAGGCATTGCTTCATCCTAGTTTCAGCCATGAATATCCTGCTAGGTCTTCCTCAAGGATATTATGACCTGTTTGATTATTAAATACCTGCATTTAGCAGTAGGGCTAGAAATAGCTCTATGTAACATTAAACTCCTTCTGTTTCACATAATTTTATTTTTTCCATATGCAGGTTCGTTGTCTGTGTCCTCCCTGAAGCCTGAAAGTTCTATGAAAGCCACCATTCCTATAGAGCATAAACTCTCAAGTCTTCCTGAGAAACAGGAGGTGAGTACCAGACTGCCAGCAAATGTGCTTTGAGATGTGGATTCTTAAAAGCTAGTTTTCCTGCTGTCAGTGCTGGTGCAAGTTTCCTCACTCCAAATTATGTTTAACTGAAGCTGCATGGCCTCGATATGAAGATTATTTTTCACTCTGACCATGGTTAGCAAACCTGACACTGAACTGATGGAATTTTGTTGTGAAACAGTAGTCTCTAAAATGAGGTTATCTAAGCTTTCCAGTCAAGATATTTTAAATAGGAGCATGAGATGACTGCAGAAATCTCACACTCCATGGAGTTCCTGGCAAGAACCTGACATAACTAGCAATAGATCATCTCTACCAAAGCAAATTAAATATTAGAATGAGAGAAAGAAGTAGGACAGCAAAGAGATCTGATAAAGACAGAAAAATATATTTTGCTTCAAAGTTTGAATTCCTAGAAGGAAGAATCCCCTGGAGGTTTAGTTTTGTTTGGTTGATTGGTTTTCAAGCCTATGTGGATTTAAAAAAATTAATAGAACCTGAACTATTGCTCCTCTTCCTTCTCTGCTCATCCTTTCTCTTTTAATTTTGTCCTCACCACTGCTATTTTAACCAAGTTGGTGTTCTGCCCTCTCTAGTCCTCCTAAACTTCCACCTGGCAGCATTTTCTATACGTGACTTCAGAGAAAACTGCAGCATTCCTTGGTCTTCCCTAACATTCTCTTTCTGCCCTCTTATCATGTCCTCCAGTTGCAGTTCAAGGTGTGACTGTATTTTGTACATCTCCACCTGCTGTACCGCTGTTCTGCTCCCCACCAGGCTGTATCACTGTGGGCAGTGCTGGCACAGGGGCTTTGCTCCCACCCTGAGAAACCTCTGGGTTGGCCCTGTGACCAGAGGGCTCACAGGGCAGCTGCAGTGCTTGCAGACCAGACCACCTGCCTCTGGCCTGCCCTGCTGCTCCAAACCTGAGAGATGCCCTCCTGCCAGGCATCAGGCTGTGGAACAGGCTAATGCAATGAGGAAGTCGAGGTTCTGAGTGATTTGAGAAGTCTCTCCCACCAGCTTCAGTTGCAGCCCACCCTCTAGTGCCACTGGAAATTTGCCTGCCCTGCCCAGTCCCTCATAACAGCTCAGGTGTTGCCACTGCCTTTGAGTGGTTTCCTCTTGTTTCTTCATGACCATTTCAGCATTTGCTTCAGCTGTCTGCATGAGACCACCACTGCTCTTGAGGTGCAGCTTCCCTCCACTTTGTTACAGAGCAGGTCACACCTTGTCTCTTGGGGATAAAGTGGTAAGGTGTTGGCAGCAGGAGGGCTGTGAGCAGAAGCCAGGGCTGTCCTGTGCCAGGCACAGCCAGGCCAATGGCCTCAATGGACTCACAGAATATGGCTGATCCCCACAGCCAAGACGGTGGCACAGTGGGGAAACACATTTCAGAAGGAGCAAAGAAATCCACAGAGGGGAGGATGGAATAAAAAGAGTGATAAACAACAGAGGGAACACCAAGGCCAGAGGAGGAGGTGGAAGAGGAGGAGTTTGGGGAGGAGGTTGAAGAGGAGGAGGAGGTACTCTGTGTTGGAGCAGATATTCTGTCAGTCTGTGGAAGACCCAGGCTGCAGCAGGGGAAGGAGTGAGGCGGGAGGAGTTTCTCAGTGCCTCACCAAAGGGACTGAGTGCAAACTGCAGTGATAACGAGAAAGGGAGCAGAAGTGCTTGGAATGAAATGGAACCTGGGAAAGGTGGAGAAAAAGCGTTTTCTCTAAGTGTGTACATGCTAGTTTCTTTTTTTCTTCCCCCCACTGCCTGAATAAGTAATGATTTATTCTAATTTGCAAAAAACTAATTTTCCCAGTTTAAGTTTTGTTTTGTCTCTAACAGTAATTGGTAATCTATCTCCCCATCTTTATCCTGACCCAAAAGCTTTCTCTTCCCTGTTTTTCCTCTTCCCTTGTCCTGTTGTGCGGTGGCAGAGGGTGGAAATGAGTGGATGAGCAGCTGGGTGAGGTGAGGGCATGCCCCACCACACCTTGTCTCTCTTTTTAATGCATTAATTGAAGGTTCTGGTTATTTCAACTGGCTACAACACAGCAATGACATGCTGTTACTTTTTCAGATACATTAAATCTATCTGAGGAAGGGAATGCAGAGACATTCAATGGAGGTGCCCAGGAGACATAACTATAATGTGCGTGCAAGGTTGGTTCTTACATTTCCGGAGCAAAGATGATGACTTGGGAGTATTATTGAGAACCATGGGACATTAATCAAGGGGAGAAAATAAACATCTTCCAATGTGTTCCATACCGACCTGACTGTGATACTGACTCTTGTCAGTATCTTTTTAGCAATTTAATAATACACCTTGTGGCTCAAATAAGAGTAAGATTCCACTGAAGTATGCATGGCGCAAACTAGGTGGTCTTGGTCCTAAAGATCTTATAATCAATCCCAGTTCTTCAGTGCCTGATCTAATGAATAAGTAAACCACTGCAGTGAACTGACAGCCCTGAAGCAATGTGTCATGGAAAACTATGCTCTCACTGTGCAATTCATGCAACTTCTGTTCATCAAGGATAACTCATGAGGTCTGTGAGTTATTATAAAGTCAAACATTGTTGTGGTTTTATACCAATTCAGTCTGATTCCTGGTCCAAAGTGCACTTTCTGCCTCATTTCTGAGTTTTGATCCACAAGAAAGGCTTGAAATCTATCAGGACACAGATGGGATGGTGAACTTTTGTAAAATGTCATTCCTCCCAAGGCATTACTCACCAGAATGTTGCAGGAGCTCATAGCTTCTGTGTAGCTCTCCCTACTTCAAAAAAGTCTTAAAAAGACTTGGAGCACAGTTGATGTTGGGACTAAGGACAACAGATTAACTGGGAAGCTAAAAAGAGGTGGGGGCAGAATTAACTCCTAGGCATGGGGCAGGATGATTATAGACCTCTCCACATTTTTCAGACCACTTTAAACACCAGTCCCCAGCCATAAAACTGTTGGCTTCACTCTTCTCTGCGTGTGTGTAACGCATGTAAAAGAAAGGCAGATCAGCAAGCTCCAGCTCACTGAGTTCCTGAGGACTAGCTGAGTCAGGGGTGGGACTAGTCTTCTGTTGCTTGTTTCAACCTCTTGGACAAGGAGAATGAGCCATGCAACCCTGTCTACTTTGTCAGAGTAAAGGTTCTTCACTTGGAACTCATAGATCTGAGTGCTAAGGACCATTCAAGAGTGCTATCCCACTTAATGAGGAGCGGCAGATAACTAATAGTCTTTTTCACTCTTGACACAATGACCAAGAATTATAAGGGATTTCCATTGGGATTTGCTTCAGAAAGCCTGGCAGGGAAGAAAGACAATTTCTTTTACGGATAGAGCTGCCCTGCTCATATATTCTCATTGAAGGAGCAATGGAGATCACTGTTTCAGTTCCTACTTTCCCCACAGTTCAGTTTGCTTCATGCTTGTCTCCATTCCTTCTGTATTTGGTTTGTTTGCTCATGTCACATCACCTGAGAAAAATATCTTGAGTGCAAGCCATGAGAGAGGAAAACATTAAACACTTTTCCGTGTTTTTATGGTTTCCCAAATTTCACAAATGCAGTAAACTTTAATGCTCAGTATATCTGAGGAGGGTGGAGTGCAGCATCTTGTGGTGAGCAGAGCACATGTAGTAGTGTGTGGCCTACCACTCATTAGTGAGAAAAGTAAAGAAGAATAATGAAATGCCATAAATGTAGTCATCTATGTCAGTCTAAAAAGCACATGGAAGGCCACCTTCTACTGCTGTAGTCAGTGCAGTACAGGCAACCAAATGCAGGCAGTCTCTGTTTTGCTTCATTCTTGCCTTCAAGGTATTTTGAGGCAGTTAAATAATATGTAGATATTACTTATCTGATGCTGGTAGTTCTGACTTCAATAACACTTAAATTACTTCAAAAATTAAAAATATTATCCAGATATTTGTCACAAATGATAAAACTCCTTATGAATATGTTCCAGCCTTGCCAAACTGGTAACAAAATTTTACCAGCAAATTTACTTCATGCAAAAACTACTGTTTCAGATAGTTATTATGATTTATACCATACATGTTTATCAAACTTAAAAAAACCCAAAAATAAGTACTTGATGTACTACAATGAGTGAGTAGAGTTCCACAAACTGGCCCTATTCACTCAGAGTTCTGCAAACCAAAGTTTACTCTCAATCCAGTTTGCAGTTATGTCTCCATGTTAACTGAGATACATATGCAGATCTATGTGTGTATATATATGTATGCAGATATATGTGTGTACATACACACACACGCACTAGCATTTATAGACTATGTCTTTAGTTTTCAACTAAGAAGGATTAGTAATGCTAGAACTACATTATTTCATTTTATATGTTAATTTTAAGGTTACTGAATCTAGTCCGTTGCAATGGCAGATACCTCAAACTGCTACTTGGTGATACACCTGAAATGGAATACTGGTTTCAGTTTCATCCTGAGGGACCAATTCCAGCAGAGAGCCTGAGAACTGACTAAGTATTATTTCTCTAAATGATGATTCTGTATCCCTTCAGAAAACTTGCACTGCTATTGCCTTTTGTCATGTTCTTGAGATCTGCCCTCTCAGGTTGCTGATCTACCATCTATATGTGCTCAGCAGTTTTAAAGGGCTAGAAAAGTTTTCCTCAACAACCTCAGCACCTCTCCCTTCAAACACCTAAAATTTATTCCTTGTTTATTTGAAGTATGTATTCTTTGAAACTTTCAGAAGTCTACAGCAGAACAACAGTTCTATGTGGAGTTTGCTACTACAGGCAGTAAGACCAATTCTCTTTTTCAGAAACATGCAAATATAGAAAACTATTCTGAGTGGATTTATGCTTTAGTGTCATTCAAAATACACATATTCATTCAGCCTTACTTTTGAAATTTACTCTCAAGTAATGCAACATATTAGGACAATTTTGTAATTTTTAAGCCATCTTTTACATTTGTACCTACTTACAGTAGGATGGTATTACTATGTACTTCACTTTTCTCTCATCAGATTTGGCTTATTTATTAAAACATTTTATAATCTTTGAGAGTGCAGTCCTGAAGTTGCTCATTCCAATACTTTTGATATCAACACAAACTGTGATTGCACACTTCAAAATGGGCTTTTTATATTATTTTGCTTTGATATCTCTCCTGCTAATGCATGACACAAAATATCAGACTATACGATGAATTCCTAAAAATACCTAATGCTGCATTGTTTTATTAAGGTGCACACTTAGAACATTTTACAAGAGTGGTAGTGATCATTACCAGGTCATTTAAAAAGGGCAAATGGTTTTTCATTTGCGTCTGTAAAATGCTGCTCTGCCATTACCTCTGTATTCATCAGGATCCCTTTTTAATAGCTGTTTCTTAAAGTATTATTAATGGGGGCCAGTCTTTGACGATGAGCTGTGCGTTCATTTTTCTCCCTCAAGGTGTGGAAATCTAGTTTTTAGTCATTAGGCATTGAGATCAGCAGTGGAGAGAGTGGTGCTTTGCAGATGCAGTAGCATACCTGATTCAGCAGACTCAGTTTCTATTACCAATTCTCTTATTACCTGATGGTCGAGGCCAGACTGATTTGAGCCACATTTTCTACATCTTTTACATGAGAAGAATCATTGTGACTCACTTTGCAAATATGTTTGACTTTAAAAATAGAGAGAAAAGTGCATTAATTAAGTCTACAGATAAACACATCACTGAATTTGCATGGATTTGGGATTCTCAGTTTCCTGTTGTTGAGAGCACTAAAAAATGACAGATGTCCCTCATTGCTCCTTCTGTGCCTTTAGCCCTATCTTGTGTTACAGGGGACATTTTCTATCCTCTCCCACTTGTATGCCTGTGAAATGGCCTCAGTCCCACCCAACACTATTGCTCCAGACAAAAACGTTGACTTTGGCATGTGTGTGTGAAAGGGACTGAAAAGAGACCAGATGTTTCAAAGTTCTCTCCCAAACTTGGAAAAGAAAATCCTTAAATTATTTTTGTTTCTAATGTTAAATGCTGGGCCAAAGTGATCACTGTGGATCTGTATGTTGCCAGTGGAGCCGCAGTAATCCAGCTTGAATATGACCTGTTTGAACTGTCTCACTACATGCAGCTGACGATTTTTGGTTTTACCTTTTTACAGAAATGTTTTTACCCAGCCATTGAGAATCATGTCTGAATACAGCTAAGATGGGGTTAACTGGTATTTTTTCTTAAGCTTATGGAACATTGTTGGGTTTAATATATTCAGTAGTTGCTGTAAAAATGGTAGGGAAAGACAGATTTGAACAAAAGTTTCAGATCTGGATGTGTACTTACAGTTCAAACGTACCTCTAATGGCCTGATTTGAAGCATTGCCAGGATCTCAGAGAGTTGTAATTCACATCTGTGTTTCTAACTCCTTCATGCACGATTGTTTGAATGTGCACTTTTGGAACAGCTCCATGTCTAATAGGCTAAATTGTAGTTCCTGAATCAGAAGCCACATGGTATTACTATATAGTTTTTTATTTTTCCTCTTATAACATAGTCTTCAAATAAGGATCTGTCAGTCCAGCACATTGGATTAATACAAAACACCAAAGTCTACACTTTCTGCCTACCTGCTAATGAACTCACACATATTGATTTCTACCAGTGATTTAGTAAAGCCGTGATGGAGACTCCTCGGCCAAGTAATAATTTATTAGAGCACTGGAGCAGATTTGAATTATGCAGGACCCACTAAGCTGTCCTAGTATGGTAAGGGTAGTCAAGGTATAGATGAGATTCTCTTGGTTTTAATACTCATTGAGCCAAGCTAATTTATATGTCAAGCACAGGCTGAATTTACTTGGATTTTCCTCTATGTCTCTACTAATTTAAATATTTTAGTTTCATGCTACCATATGTGAAAGCGTTGACAACAGCATTGCTTATTCCACATATTAATTTTGTATTTGCTCAAAGCATGCTGATGAACTGTGTGCATTTCTCACGTCAAGATTTGATTTCATATCAAAGGGAAAATGGTAATGCAGTAACTGGATTTGTGCTTTTAATTTTAGATATCTCTTTTTGCTCTAAAACAATCTTGTACAATTCCTCAGTACCGCATGCCTTTGAAAATCTTTTGTTGGCAAGAAGTTAAAAAAGAAAGTAATACTTGTTTCTCAGAAGAGGATTTTTGAACAAAGCAAAGCAATTGTACTATTAATGAGAAAGTTAAATGAAACAAATGACACGGCAAGCAAAAAAACCTGCAGCATCACACTGAAGGAATGCACAGGCACACAATAGCTTATGTAGTATTCCCCATCTGACAAAGTCAGTAAATACAGAGATTTCCTTGGAAATACTCAACACAATAGGCTATGGTGCATATGGCTCAGTAAATGAATCAACAAGCTTGTAGTATTCTTAGTGGTGTTCACCTGTAGGCAACACAGTGGATTTCATCCCAGCTGTGAGACCCAGTTGATCAGCACTGAGTTTGTAAATCCCAGCCCCTGACTGACTTGATACCACTTGTTCCTGAAAAGAGTATGCTGGGAATTGAATCTGTCACACCTCTAGAATAATTTACACCTTTACAGTTTTGTTTGTGCATATGTGTGTACAGGCATGCACACATATATACACAACACTGTGCAACATATGCAAAAAATTACCTTGTTTGGTCAACTGCATTATTGTCATAATCACAAAGAGCTAAAGTTTGATGTATGTCATCTTTTTCCTAATAAAATATTCCAGCCATTTTCTTCTGTGTATTTTTTTTTGAAGTGAGGATCTTTGTTTCATTAAAATGTTTGGTTTTGTACTTACTCGCATTTGAGAAGACAGAGTCATTACACTGGCTTTTCTGAGGAATATGGCTCTTTCCAGAGGTCTACACAGCTCCTGGAAAGAGAAATAAATGCGTTTTGGGGGAGTTCTTTTTCCTCTAGAAAGTATATGCAAGAAAAAAAAAAACAAAACAAAACTTTTGCTATGTTTTTTTTCTCACAAATGAGAAAGTAATTTGCAGCATGTGTTGGGCCTTCACGAAAGACTACAATAAATGATTTACTGTTTTCAAGCTAATGAAATGAATGCTTGATCTGAAAAAGGACAATGTGTATGATTATGTTCATTTTCCAGTTACTACCTTCCAGTTCAAAGACCATCTTAACTTCTGGCTGCCTGATCCCTGTAATCTGCTGAATGTATTGAAACTTGTTCACTCAATTCATATCTCCAGAGGTGCTCAGCACCTGGCAGTAGTAGGTCTTCAGAAAACTGTCCAAACAGCAAAAACAGTGTTTTGTTTTGTTTTGCTTTTGGAGGAAAACACCAGGAAAGCATGGCTTTGTCACTGCAGTTCCACACAAAACTGTATTAAAAAATAACACAACAAAACAAAATCAAAACACAGAAATTCATAGGCTTATTTGGGCTTGCCAGGGTAATATAGTACTAACTGAAAATTGTATTCCAAGACAATAGTTAAGCATTGGAAACGAACTGCCCAGAGAGCTTTTGATATCCATATTGTCATCAGAGGGGCTTTAAAAACAGATAAAGTATGCACATCTGCCAGGAATGACTTAAGTATTTTCAGACCCATATTGGGGCAGGGGAGTGAGATGAACTCTTGAGGGAGTTATTTTCCCTGAATCCATATTCAGGTTGTTCTGAATGCAAAAGCTTAGACCCCGCTAAGGCATCTTATGAGAGTCGAGGGCCGCGACACTTCATTTGCTCTGCACCCGAAACTCCCACTGAAGCCAATTATTCAATGTAATTTAACAAAGACCACAGCTTCTCTGGCTGTGCAATTGTTGGTAACCATCAACAAACTGATTCATCTACAATTGGGCCAAATGTTACAAAATCTGTTTCTGAGTTCTTGTTTGTACCTCCATCATAAGATTACACCAAAATTAAAGCATGCAGTACTTGAACTAACTTCAAAGGCTGAGCTTGCACTTCTAGCAAGTTCAGCCTTTTTATTGGTTCATGTTTTCCATTTGGCTTCAACATCCTGTTCCTTACTGATGCCCTTCTAGAGTTTCATTTACAAATATTACGTCCCTGGTTAGAGAGCCACGCTAATTAATACTGTGGTGGAGGCTATGGATTATAGTAATCTCATGCCTCCTGCTTGGAAAAACACTGCAATTTTTCCAGACGTTTACATGTAATGCCATATTGAACATGGCCAAATTTGTCTCAGAGAAATGTATCCTGAACTCATTTAACCAAAATATATTTAACTAAGGTTGCTTATGCTGTTATCTATTGCCAGTTTTGTTAATCATGAAGCTCAAAAATTTCAATGCAGTAGAAACCTGAGACCTGCAATTTCCTAATTAGATTATTTAAAACAAAACAGTAAAGTTAAAACAGGCTGGTTTAAGTATACATATTTTAAAAAGTTTATGCCAATAACAAGTTTGTTAAAAAAACATGAACAGATGATGTGTCTACTTTCTGGAAGTCTCACACCTTGGACTGTGCCTCACCTTTCAAACCTGGGAGCATGATCTGACATGGATATTAGCTCCACTAGGGATTTTGTAGTCAGAGACTCCCTGACTTCTGGGACTTAAAGTGTTGCCAAGCTTATGAATGTAAAGAAAATCTATTGTATTTCCAGTACCATCAAATATTGAATAAAAGCTATGGAGCCTTTACAAAACATAGCAGCCATGACTTGCAGCCATGCAGACTTGCAGCCATGACTCCTGGAGAAGGAGACGCAACTGGAACAGGTTTTGTCCCCCGGTAGAAGTGTTGCCCGGGGGGTGGACTCATGATGGAGAAGTTTGAGGACTGTCTCCCATGGGAGAGACCCCACAGGAGCAGGGGAAAGATTAAATTGATAGATTCTTTCAATACCAAAATAAACAAAAGTAATGGCATTCTTTTAGGAAGAATCTTTCTTTAGACCAGGTAATGTAATTGGAAATAATGAACAAGCTTTCAGGCTTACAATTTTAGGAAGAATCTTTCTTTAGACCAGGTAATGTAATTGGAAATAATGAACAAGCTTTCAGGCTTACAATTTGTTCACAAGTTCATAAAGAGGTCTAGAAGTGATATCATCTCTGGGTCACTTATTTCATTTTTGATTGCTTATTATGTTCATGAACTCTCTTTTCATAAATGGACATGACTTGGTTAACATGACTGCACTATGATGATACGAGGCACAACAAATCCAAGACACCCCTCACTCCTAGACTCTAATTTCAGACACAGCAATGAAAACTTGCCAGCATCTCATAAGGCTTATCATGTCATCACTTCAATGTGAATTAAAACAGAGTAAAATGAGATGTTCAGAAATCTACAAGAAGTCTGAAGACTTGCCACAGAAACCAATTGCAAAGTGATAGTTTATACATAACTTGGCCCAATATTTTTGTTTTGTTTTGGTTTTGGTTTGGTTTTTTTGTCAGAATGAGCACAGGCAAATCAAATAAATGGCAAAGATACCTCTAGGTTAAATCCTACAGCTGCAAGTTTTTAGGTGTCAGTCTCTCAGGGTGCAGTCCCCAACCTAGGCAAGACCCCTTCTCCTCTCTATGGAGCTCTCTCCTCTGAGAGTAGCACACTGAGCCAAGAGCTGCCCAGAACAAGTATGTTGAACCTAACTAAGGGAGGGGCAAATGTAATGCCTTGTGGGGAGCGAGTCCAACCGTTTATTTGAAGGAGGCTTTCCCACTTCACAGCCACTGTTTTACACCCACAGGGAAGTTGTTCTGTCATTTTCTGTGAGAATGTATTCCTTGAACAAAATGATAGCTGTGTGAACAGCAGCAGTTGGCCACTTTCTGCTTTCCTGGAGGTCTGTGGTTCACTGATCACATCTAGGAAAAACAGCAGCTAAAAAAGGGTCTGGCCTAAACCCTGTTAAAGCATGAAGAACACCCCCTGTTTCAATGGCTTTGGACTACTGAAGGGTACCCATGAATCTGCTGCTCAGACTTTGTGGAATGCCTCCATGGTCAAGGAGGAGAGCACTAGTAAATGTACCAGCTCCTTGTGTGTAGTATTTGCCTGTAAGGGTGGTTTAACTCCCCGTGTTCCTGGATAAACAAGGATGAAGAATGAAAAAACTTTCTCAGAGTAATGGACCTCTACACAAATACAGAGGAGTAAAGGAATAGTATAAAAATGTTGTCTTTGATGACTTTATTTCCATTGCAGACAGGCTACATAACATTTTAAACCACAAAAGACAGAGGAATCTTGGCATCATGTAAAGGGCTTTGAGCAAGGAACATGGACCAGAAGGAGGTGTTTCTTGTGGATGTGGTTCTGGGTTTTGCTAAGAAAACAGATGATAATGTAGAATGTTTATGGCCATGAATGAAGTCACATTTGTCTAAGTTCAACTTCTAGGTAAAGAAAGACACATACATAAAGCTCTGTTTGTCTAGAAATTCAATTTATCTAAACCAAGTGCTTCCTGTTACTTAACTAAGCAGTATATTTATTTCAGATAGTCCCTCTGAACGTGGAGGACAGAGTGAGAACAATTAATGCAGAACCATACTCCAGAAAAAGTGGGGGGCAAAGTGCCACATCAGTGTTACTGTCTCAGCTATGGAACTTGGTGTTTTTTCTGGTTATTGGGCCTGAATATACACATTAGCCATGCTGGGAACTTGGGAAATAGCTCTTTCTTAAAAGGAAAGAACCCTAGAAGGAAGAACCCTACGCTGGAGCAGGGTGTGTGTGGGGGAAGGACTGAAAGCTATCTCCCTCCCCCCCTCAAGCCCGTGGAGATCTTTTGGGGTTTGGAGACCCCCTGTAGCCCCTGGAGGAGCAGGTGAATGCCTGAAGGAGACCCCCCTGCAGCCCCTGGAGGAGCAGGTGGATGCCTGAAGGAGTTGTTGCCCTGTGGGAGACCCAGGATGGAGCGAGATCCTGGAAGAGACTTGCAGCCATGACTCCTGGAGAAGGAGACGCAACTGGAACAGGTTTTGTCCCCCGGTAGAAGTGTTGCCCGGAGGGTGGACTCATGATGGAGAAGTTTGAGGACTGTCTCCCATGGGAGGGACCCCACAGGAGCAGGGGAAAGATTAAGAGCTGATTAAGGCCCCCCTCCAGACTGATGGAGAAGTTTGAGGACTGTCTCACAAGGGAGGGACCCCACGGGAGCAGGGGAAAGATTAAGAGCTTCGGCCCCCCTGCAGACTGTGGTGGAGCACGTTGTCCCAACTGCAGCCCATGGAAACCATCGGGGTGCAGAGACCCAACTGCACCCCGTGGAATGACCCACAGGACGAGACCAATGCCAGCGGAGACANTTGTTTTGCCATTATCTCTCATCTGGTTTTTTTTCTTCCTTTTTTCCCTTTCCCTCTGGGAAGGGGTGGGGGTGCGGGGGGAGCCTGGAGGTTTGGGTGGACACTGGGTGAAAACCACCACACAGTATAACTCATGATGGTACCAAACACAGGATCATTCACATAATTCGATCACTATTTCAAGTGTATGGAATATACAAAAATCTGTCTATTTAAAAGTGGAACAAAACTTAAGAAATCACTTTTTTGGAGATTTTTCTATTTGAGAAACATGCATACCATCAACAAAAGCTTGTGAAATCCTTGTCTGCTCCATTTATCATGATTTGAACTTTGTTTTTTTTTTTTTTTTTTTCCCCTCCTTTGTTTATAATACTCTTTTGGTAGAACAAAAATATTTTTCTTTCTCCTACTAATTTTCACTTTTTCCATTCAGGAATTATTGATTCACCCTTGTTTTTTTGTGCAACTGCCATTCTAAGTCTGTTAAAAAACTTCTTGTGCCACAATACCGTTGCTTGTTCCACAGCACCATTGGTTGAGGTAGACATAGCTGTAGCAAGAGAGTATTTGATTATTTAATTTCTGGCACAGAAGGAGGAGGAGGAGCCCAGATGTGTGCATTTTCATATGTGGCACATAGCATTGTTAAATTTCTTTTTCTTTTGTGATAGAGACATGTATTTTATACTAAACTATTTGGGAATGCAGCTGGCTCAGGAGATTGCTGATGTCCCATGTGATCTTTTTCCAGTAGACTTTTGGTTTTAATTTGATCCAGATTATGACTATCTAAAGACTTTTTGTGGCATATGCAAAATCACATGATTGCCACAGTCCTGTTCCTAGCTAGTGTCAATCCACATCAATAAAGTACAACTCTAACTATCACACATGGCACTCTTTGTGGAAAAGGCAAGGATTCACTGCCTAAATTGGCTCTCACTAAAGTCCAAGGCAAATTTTATTTCAAATTTCAATGGAGCACAAACAGTAAATTATTTAGCATTAATGCCTTTCGTTGTTACTCAAAAGGTGATCCCTTTCAAGGACACTGGAGGACTGTGACCTCTTGCTGGCACTTAGGTATTTTGGAGAGGAAAAGAGGACTGAAGATTCTGCTTTGATAACTGTGGCACCTTTTGAGTGAATAGTCCTAATATTCATGTCCCAAAGACAACTGGAGTAGGTGCCAGAAACCCCGGAGACTGGGTGGACTGGCAAGGAAACAACTGCTGTTATTATCTCTGTATTATATGCCTTCATGTTTTCAGAAGCTTTATTTGCTTTCATGCATTTGGATACACAGGGTTCACTCAGGTCCAAAACCACATTTAGCCTTATAATCCATTCAGAAACTGAGTGACAGGAAGCAACTCTGTGCACTGATTTAAGGGAGCCGACTATCTCTGCCTTCCTTCCATTGCTCTTCCTACAGTGTATCCTCAATCCTTTTTTTATCTCCTACTTGCACAGTCCCGAGCTGCCCTTTAGACAGAACAATAAGGAGTTGGCTGTATTTTCCACAGTAACAATATCAAAGAATGATAACAATTAGCACTTCATTTAGCATCTTAACTATAAGACAAAGATGCCTAGCCAGCAGTATCTCAGGCACATGGGAAAACTGGTCACACAGAAAAGAATTCAATGACCTGGCCAGCCATGAAGTAGACTATTGAAAACAGCAATCAAGATTTTTTTATTTGCAGACCTAGTTCCATCCACCAAAATACTCTGCCTCCACAAGACTGATATTTATGGAAAAAATACTCATCTATAATCTATGATGATATTAGCCACGAAATCTGCCATGCTTTTATTCAAATTAATTTTGTATCCTCTTTTTCAGTTCAGTAAAGAACTTCTTCCTTATATCTAATCTAAACCTGCCCTCTTTCAATTTAATTCCATTTCCCCTCTGTCTGTGTTGCTGAGGAAGATGTTAAACCGTGCTGGCCCCAGTACTGACCCCTAAGGAAGGCCTCTCATCAGTGGTCTACACTGGAATATTGAGCCCTCGAACACAACTCTTTGAATGCAACCATCCAGCCAATGCCTTAATTCCTTATACACCGAGTGGTCCATCCACAAAATCCATGTCGCTCTAGTTTAGAGACAAGGGTGTCATGCAGGACAGTGTCAAAGGCTTTGCACAAGTCCAGGTAGATGACACCAGTTGCTGTTCCCTCATCTACCAATGCTGTCACACTGCTAAGCCCAATAAATTAGTAAGCACAATTTGCCCTTGGTGACATATCTTGCCTTTCTTACTGCACGACATCATTAACATTTGGGGTTTTTTTGTATTAATTCACATGGGAAAAACTCTTGGACAGACATTCTTCATTTTGGTCTCAACTATTGTAACATATTTTCCTTCAGTTTGAGGAATGTTGTCTGAACTGCATCTATTCAAACCACTGTTGCAAACACCATTCTCCCAGCTTGTAGCCACAACTGAATGAGTTCCCTCTGCAGTTTTCTCCTGACACTTTCCTCTTCTTAATCCCATCATAGGAAAAGCAACTTCTCTTCAATTTTAAGGGCCCATCTCCTCTGTCATTTTATGTCAGGATATGCTGGCTTTGGCAAAGGAGTGAAAGGCTTAAATGAATACCTCATTGCACAGGAGGGACTTGCTTTTTCAAGGCAGGAATTTATAGCATTTAGTGTAAAGCCCACAGAGACTCCCCAGGAATAAAAACAATTCCACATGCAGATGGTGATTATGTGGAAATTATGGGCAAAGCGCATGTGCCTCATTTCCAAGAAAGGTACAAAACCTGGCTAAGGGATATCTAGAAAGGATTACAAATGGCTTAATTTGTTTCTAGGCTTGGCCAGTAATTCCTGGCAAACTCCATATGTAAAGGCCTGAGTCCCTTAGCATATCACAGTGTCACCCTGGGCATCCTTCAGGGGCCGGCACGGGCTTCTTCCATAGCCCTCAATGGGATCACAGAATGACTTGGGTTGGAAGGGACCTTAAAGACATAAAAACGGACTTAAATATGAGCCAGCAACTGTGCAAATGTGACAAGTGTCCAAGAAGGCCCGTGGCATCCTGGCCTGTGTCAGCAATAGCGTGGCCAGCAGGGCCAGGCCGGAGATTGTCCCCTTGGTGAGGCCGCACTGCAAGCACTGTGTCCCGTTCTGGTCCCTCAGTTCTGGGAGGACCTGGAGGGGCTGGAGCGGGTCCAGAGTAGGGCAGTGGGGCTGGTGAAGGGTCTGGAGCACAAGTCCTGTGAGGAACAGCTGAGGGAGCTGAGGGTGTTCAGCCTGCAGAAGAGGAGGCTGAGGGGTGACCTTATCGCTCTACACAACCCCCTGGAAGGAGGGTGTAGCCAGTTGGGGATGGGCTCTTTTCCAGGTAAGTAGTGACAGGATGGGAGGACATCGTCTCGAACTGCCCCAGGGGTGGTTTAGGTTGGACATCAGGAGGAATTTCTCCACAGAAAGCGCGATCAGACATAGGAACGGGCTGTCCCGGGAGGTGGTGGAGTCACGTTCCCTGACGGCGCTTAAGGACGGACTGGATGTGGCACTGAGTGCGGCGGTGCGGGGGACAGGCTGGTGTCGGGTCACCGCCCGCACTCCCTGCCCTCAGCGCCCCTTCCAGCCGCTCCCGCTCCGCGCCTGGCCCGCGCTTGGCCCGC